>RJWH01001711.1:312728-326017 GCA_004363575.1 Solenodon paradoxus
GCTGATAGGCTTCTATGAGAGAGAGAGAGAGAGAGAGAGAGAGAGAGAGAGAGAGAGAGAGAGAGAGAGAGAGAGAGAGAGAGAGAGAGAGAGATCTATTTCCCTCTTTTAGCTGCTTGTGGGACTGAGCTGCTGTCTAACTTCAAGATGTAAAAGCAGCAAAGAAACTAGTGTCCGCCTGTGGGTCTCACAGGGGCCAGGACAGGTAGAGAGATACCACCAGAAGTTAGAGTCAGAGAGAGAGAAAAAAAAAACTTAATGGTAAAGAGTGGAACAAAGTGGTTAGGAAAGGGGTTGAGTTATATAGATTTTCAGTTGACAAGAGAGCAGATGAGAAGAAATTATAGTCTGCTCTTTAGGAAGAGACCTAGCTTGGAGAAAAGAGAGGGGTGTGGATTTAGAGAAGCACTCTAGCGTTGATGCCACTGAGAAGAACTGGAGGTTGTTTTCAGGCTGTAGCTCCTTGAGAGAGGCAGAAGAAAGAGTAAAGACTTTCCAACAACATAGGAGGGGTGGCTTTAGGGAATGAGGGAGTGCCATTTACCCCCATAATAGAGACTGAGGCGTCTCCAACAGGGCCAGAGTAAGTTAGAGTCAACATGCAGCATTTGTATCAGTTAAAAGAAGATCAGCTTACATGCCATCACCAGGTAACTGGGGCTTGATCATGGTTAAAGGGGTCACAGTGGTCATCTACTGAGCGGGGTCTGAGTACCACCTTCAGTCTTCCATCAGCATTCCCAGCAGAGTGAGCCCCTGGGATCATCGCTGGCAATGAGGGGCCCGGTGGGAATGCCTGCTTACCTCAGGGATCCAGGGGCAGTTCGACTTGTAATACCTCCTCTGTCCACACCATGAAGGGCAGGGCCCTAAGAGGATTTAAGAGTTGGGGCACTGAGGAGGCCCAAAGACCCTCTCACTTGCATGGGAGCATGGGCCCAGAAACGTGGGCCTGGTGCCCGCTGAGACCCTGAACCCAGCTGGGTGCCAGCAGCAAGATCTCTGGTCGTGGCCAGGAGCTGAAAGCCGTTATTGGACTTCTGCCTTAGCCTGATCTTTTTCATATTGCTATTGAGGCTCCTTATGTCTATTATTAAAGACCTGAAAGGCTGCCTTTAGAAGATTCTTTTGAGGGGCCTGTGGGCCGTTTCTGAATTTTTGTAATTTGCAGTGGTAGACCAGTGGTAGAGGATAATAAAGAGATTATAGGAAAGATTATAAGCACAGGTCACATATTCAGACTTCCTGAAAGTAGCTGGGCCTGAGGAAAAAGAGTCTGGCAGGATTCCATTTTGAGAGAGAGAGACCAGTCAAGAAAAGGGAACATGAAGACACAGTGCAGACCGGTGCTTGCTCTGACTGCCTTGGCTAAGGGAAGAATAGGTGCCCTGATTGAGCAGAGACAGCAGAGTTCAGTTCTAAGTCTGGTGGTGCATTTGCTGCCTGCGTCCTTGAGTAAGGTCAGGGAAGGGTGGGTCAGAAACATAGGTTGAAGTCAGAGGACAATGGGGTGGAAAAGCTGCTTCTGTGGGGTTAAGAGGTTCTGAAATCAGAGAATTCGAGAGTGACAGGAGAGAGGCAGTCTGAGAAAGCAGAGCTTTCGGCTTAGAGCAGAGACAAAAACAACCTTGAAGGAGTTTCCAACCAGTTTTCCCTGCAGTGGCAAAAATTATCCAAACTGCACTGAATGGGGGGGTTAGGGGTGCCACTTGGGGGCCACAGTGGCCCATGGAGCTTGCATATGGTGGGTATTCTCCAGGAAAGGGGTGAGACTTGTATGTTAGGGACAGGGTTGAAGAGTTCAAGGAACTCAAGGCGATTGTGAGGAGAGAGCGCAGCATCTGAGGGTGGCAGGGGCAGGAGGGTTGCGGGGTTGAGAGAAGTGATGGAGGCTGGAGAGAGATCTGCGGGTTATGAAGAAGGTGAGCGTGTAGTTGCTGTATTCCGGAGGGAGAGGCATTAGAAATGGCTCCATGAGAAGAGAGAGACTTGGAGGGAGTGTGAGGAGATTTGGATTTGAGCATAAGGGATAAGGTGTAAGGCTTCCTGCCCTAAGAGGGTGGCAGTGGCTAAAATGTGGAGGCACTGAGGCCCCCTCTAAAGGGGGAATCAAGAGATTTGGACAGGTAGGCTATGACATTAAAGAGGGGCCCCCTTTTGGGGATAAGAGTCCAAGAGCAAAGCCATCCCCGGAGCCTGTGCACAGCTGGAAGGGTCAGTGCGGGATGGAAGGTCTGAGGCTGGTGCTTGGAGGAGAGCAGTTTTTCCCTCTTAGAAGGAGCATTGCATTGAGAGGATACTGGAGAGGGGCGAGTCAATGTCTTGTCCTGCCGTAGCTTGGTATAGGGGCTTTGTTAGGAGGGCAAAGTCAGGAACCCAGCACCAGAAGAAATTAGCTAACCTCTGAAAGGAGAGGAAGTCCTTTTTCTGTGATGCGGAGGGGATAAGACTGGAGAGGAGTTTTTCTCTCAAGGAGGGGATTGCCTTCTTTCCTTGAGGTAACATGAGCTGTAGGTAAGAGACCTGGGCTAGACAGAATTGGGCCTTTTTGGAGAAAAGGATGTACAGGATCGGATTGTGTTGCCAGGATTAGGAGGAAGGTCTGCCTTGGGGTTACAGGAAAGAAAAGAAATGCTAGTTCTTGAACAGACTGTCTCCAACCAGGAGAGGAGCCTGGCAGGCTGGAATTACCAGGAAAGAGTGAGTGCAATCTTGTATAGGAGTCTGTTTCTTCCAGAAAGCAGTTAAGAGGAGGAGTACAGAGTGGCTGGGACTGCTTTCTGTCGATGCCAACAACAGAGAGGGGAAAGGTCTTTAAAGGTCCCCAACACTCAGGCGCTTAGTTCTTTGAGGGGCGCTCAGAGGGCAATGCATTTTCCAGGGACCTTCTGCCAGCAGAGTGGGCAAGGCTCTGGTGGGGGTGGTGGGGCACCTGGAGTCAGGGCATTGCAAAGCCCAGTGTCCTGCAGTGGTGATTTATTAGCTGACTCCTTTGGGGTCAGAGCTCCCTTCAAGCTGCTTAAGGTGGAGGGCCCCAGCGAGGAGAAGCTAACAGGCCTTCTTTCTCGCCTGCCTGTCCTGCCTGTAATTTATTCCTTTATGGCCTTGTAAACTGCAAAGAGACAGGAGATAGTGGGAGAGCTTGGGAAGGTCTGGGGAACCTGGCTGATAAATCCCTGGAAAGGGGGAGGCTGGGATGGCAACAGACACTAAAGGGAAGTCAGTGGGATTGTCTGCATTTGGTCATTGTGCCTCTGGACCACAGTAAAAATGTGCTCCCTTTCTTCAGAGGGTGCTGTGGACAGGGTGAATGGCTTGCAATTTTGCAGAGTTGGGTATAAACCAGCAGAGGAGGGTGTAGAGGACGGGTGGTCAGCGGAGACAGAGGGAAGGGGGCAGGGAGAGACTTGAACAGGTTTGGCACAGGGAGAGCAGTGAGGGGAGGGAATGAGAGTGAAGGTAGAGGGGGCAAAATCCAAAGGTGGGGTGGGGTCTTGAGCCAGGTTGGCATAGGACAAGGTTAGATGAGTTGGCTGTAGCCAGGACAGGAGCAGAGGGGGAAGGGAGGTCATAAACCGGGAGGCTTGCACATAGGGGACCTCGGACCATTTTCCACAATGCCAGATATATGAATTGAGGTCAAGAATGTTGACCATTTTCCGGCCATCATGACTGATTATCAAGGGAATATTGGGGTTAAATTTGGGATGAGAGATGGAGGAGGCGTCCCTTATGGCAGACCAGACATAGTGTCTGCTGGTGATAGGGAAGGGCGATTGCCCATAATTTGGAGAGAGTGGGAAAGTCCAAAGACAGTTCCAAGGTGCCATTAAACCTTCAATAAGGCGTCCCCTAAAGAGGATTTTATGGGCGTGTGGGAAAAGGTGCTCAGGGATCCCAAGAGGGGCCAGGCGAAGGGAATTCCTGGAATTCCTGGAAGGAGGCTACTTCAACTGACCAGTCAGATTTTCAGTTTCCAGAGAGGGACAGGAGTCCCACATTCCCAGGGGGAAGGGAATGAAGTTGGTAGGAGGAGACTATTAAGGACTCACCCGAATTGAGGCCACTGTATGAGTGGAGGGAGAGGTGCTGTGAAGAGAAGTCTGCACGTAGTTTTGGTGTCTTAGGTCCAGGTCAAAGAAGGGGGACCAGGTGACCCCCAAAGAGGGTCTTAAAAACCTGGTGTCCCCGGTTTCCACACCGGTTATGATAGACCCACAGTGAAAGAGACAGACACAAGGGAGTTGATACACTCTGAGGCACGACTTTATTGTCCCATGTGCAGGCTGGAAAAGCTCCTTTCTGAGACGAGAGAAGGAGCAATCCCAGGGAAGCAGTGTGAGAGGGGCTTTTCAGTGGGTAGTAGCTGACTAGCAGAGAGGGCTAGAGGTGGAGTTCTGATAAGGCCACCAGGCTGAGCTGTTGGTTTAGGGGTAGGGAGTCCATGGGCTGGAATGTTAGGTGAGTGCAGAGGGCTGGGAATGCAGTCCTGGAGTTCGGTAAACAGGAGGGGGCGTTGAACAGCCTCCCATCTTACTTCAGGCTGCAAAACGTTCCATTTCTCATGCTTGGAAAGTGACAACTTTCATTCATTTTGTCTTACTCTGACCTGTCCTTAATGAGCCTTGTGACTGCTCAGGTTACTTTTTGTTTACTTTGTTGGGTAGCCTTGTTTCTTTATATCCCACATATGAATGAGATCATCCAGTATTTGTCTTTCTCCCCACTTACTTCACTAAACACAATTCCCTTTAGTTCCATCTGTTGTTGAAAATGGCAGAATTTCATCTTTTTAATGACTGTGTGATATTCCAGCAGCGTGGTTAATACTGAGGATAGCTTCTATTTCTTTATTGCGGAGTAGGTTGCTCTGTAGGTCCCCAGATCCCCTTTCTTGGCATCTCCTGGCATGCTCCCTGCCAGTCTAGTGGTTGAAAAGCTGTAGACATGAGGCTACCACATAGTCAAAGTGAGAAATTATAATAACTAAGAGGTGGGTGAAACGAGATGGGTGGATGTTGGTATTAGAAGTAAAACAGAGTGCCGTACCCTGGTGGCTCAGTCATTTATCTGACAGCTGGTGTGGACCATGCAAAGCCCAAAGACCTGGGTTTGGGGAAACACCAAAAATAAATAAAAAACAAATATTTATTTTTCCTTGAAAAATATCCTTCTTCCTCCTCTCTCTTTCTCTCTTAAGGAAAAATAGAAAGAGAATAGAGTTTATTGGAGAGAGAGTAAAAATGTAAACTCAAATAGGATAGAGTGATGCATTGAAGAAGGGGAATTGAGGGAGGTATTTATTGATGAGGACTTCTAGATTTCCTTCCTGAATAGAACATGCTTCTCTTGTTTATGTATTAGATCAATATTGGAAAAATGTCTCCTACATGCCAGGCAATGGTAGACCCTTTCAGATATTTAGTTGCTTTCCCTCATAATTTATTTGACAAAAGTCACATGAAGTCATTTTTATACGCCAGTCCTAAATCTGGTTTCCCCTGGTGAAGCAAGGCGCCCCCTGACATACAGGAGAACATCTAAACAAAATGAAACAAAACACACAAAAGAGAAACGTAAAAGCTTTCTTATCTACGAAACACACTAGATGTACACAACATTTAGATGACAAATACTTTGAGTCCATACCAAAAGGATACATTTTACCTATTGTAAATTATACTTCCATACAAATAATTTTTTAAAACTCTAAAGTAGGCACCTTGGGTTCAGTGCCACTGACACAGGGTGATGGCCCCTGAGCACAGGGTCTGTCCTGTGCACTCTGGGGTGGTTGGCAGCGCCCCTGGCCTCTGGCACTGTATGCCATCAACACACACATTCCTAGTTGTGACAACCAAAACTATCTTCAGACATTGTAAAATGCTGCAGGATGGGGCAAACATGCTCCCTGATTTGGAACAACTATTACAGATGATTCAGTTGCTGAATCTAAGTGATAAGAAAATGTGTTTTTGTTTAAAAATTAAGAATTTCAAGGCGGAGACAGCAGGACATTTATCGAGTACCCATCCTCTGGCAGGGACCCTCTGTGACCATGCCAAGTGCTGGTTCTGGAGTTGCAGAGTAAAGTTTTAGTGTTGTAGAAGACTTTGTCAGTACTGCATAAGCACTTCACTGATGTCACTGCAACCTGGTGATACCTGTCCATCCCCAAACCTTTTTTCAGCCCCTATTCCATTTGCCCTAATGGCTAACCCTCATTTTATTGCAGGCTGGGCTATAGATTAGTGTGAAATAGAGACTTAAGACTCATCAGGAGAAATCCCTCACATGGGTCCTGGAATCTGAGCGGGTACAAAGGCACCAGTCCAGACTCACCTGCAGGAGCAGGACAGCACATTGTCCCTTCACTTAGATCTATAGTGGATGCCTTATTTTCCTCCTCACGCCTCCACCTGCCTCTGTCAGACCTATGCAACGGTGGGAGGCGATTCTCCATGTGTTTCTACACACCTTATGACAGCTTTGATCTGGACAACTTTTTCAGGAGTGTTTGCATAGCAAACACCCTTGGGAGGTAAAAGAAATGTTACTTTGTGAGTTGGAGGACAGTTGTGCTTCCTGGTCAATATAGTAAAAAGTGTCTAGAGCACAGGTGGTACTGGTTGGTTAGCGTTTCCTGTATAAGATGGGGGGATTTTCTTCACTGTAAAATGGATCTGTTTCTGGGCTGGCTTCTCATTGTCCCTTGAGTCTTGAGAGGTAGGCAGACCTGAACTTGGGGCTCATGCTGGCTGCCCTGCTGTGAATAAGAAACTAGTCTACCTCTATTTGAACTGGTTGTTTCTTCACTGCCTATGAACATGTGGCAAGCCATGTTTAGGGACAGTTTGCCACCAGACACCCACCTATATGAGGCTGTAGAGTCAGACCCTCCATGTTTGCTCAAGGCAGTGGCAGCGGCTCCCTCCATTGTCAGACCTGCCTGTGAAATCCCCTAGCTGTCCCGCCTCTCTGCCTTCCTCCCACCCCTTCCCTCTACTGCCATTCAGATGCTGTCTCAGGCTTGGGGAGTGGTGGATTATTAATGTGGGAGCTCCAATTCCCTTGCTGAACCAGAAGCTCCATTTGCATTTCTAGATAGACCAGAGGAAGAATACAGGGAGCTTTTTTATATTTTCAGTACTTTAAATATCGTGCAATATTTAGTTAGTCAATTGCAAAGCATAATATACCATGTAAGGGATATTTTTGCCGATTCCAAAACCTTTACCACCTGTGTGGTTCTTTAGATTTTTACCATGTGGATATGTAGATCAGTAGAAATTTTTTTTTTTTTTTTAAAGAGGAAGAAGGCTGGAATGAAGGCAGGCAGCCAGGAAGAGAGAGGACAAAAAAGCACTCTACCTATTTATTTGCTCATTTGGTTTGTCTGCTCCTTCCCCACCCACAGCAGCAACACCCCTTGTACCCCCACCCCCAGGTCAGGAACCTGTTTCTTGGTCTTTCTATTGCCAAAGGCCCAGTCGCAGACTTAGCACCTAAGCCACCAGAGCGCACCAGCAGAACCTTTTAAAGAGCAGACTGGCTTTTTCAGTGGCAGCAAAGAAAAGGGAGCGGAGAGACATGGTGTGATGCACTGCAGTCTCAGAGATGGCCTGTGGGAATTGGTTCTCAGAATACCGCTCTACACATCCCATATGCCTGGGATGGAGAAGCCTAACATTCCTAGATTCCTGTACCACTAGGGCTCCTCATGCTCAGTGAGACTTCAAAGTGTGAATGAGGCCCGGGCTGGGAGCAGGGATACTGGTGTTCTATAAAGTGCCACTGTGGAAGTTTGTGGTTCTTCTGGAACATCGATAGCGAGGCTTCTGTTATTCAATTTCCAATGTCCTGGGAATCGTGGCTGCTAACCCATTGTGTTCAGATTAATTAGAAAAAATATGGGAGATGCAAATCAGAATGCGATCACAATGTGATATCATCTGAAACTCGTGAGAATGGCTGTTATCCCAACTGGAAACTACAAGTGCAGGTGAGTATGCAGAGAAGCGAAGCTTATACACTGGTGGTGAGAATGTAAGATAGTGTCACCGTTTTGGAGATTCCTCAAAAATAGAAATCCCATCTGATCTCATTATCCCATTTCTGATTCGCCCAAAGAACACAAAGACATTAATTCACAGAGATATAGACACCTCATTTTTATACAGCATTATTTATAATAGCCCCAAACTGGAAAAAACCTAGTGCCCATTAACAGATGCATGGATAAGGAAGATATGGCATATATACACACAACGGAATACTACTTAGTTATAGAAAGATGAAAGCCTGCCATTTGCAACAACATGGATGAACCTAGAGGGAATTATGCTAAGTGAAGTAAATTACACGAAGAAAGACAAATATTATGTGATTTCACTTATGTGTGGCATATTGAGAAAAAAGCAAATGAATGAATCAAATCAAACAAACCAAAAAAACTTTTAGTCTATAAGACCAAATGAATAGTTACCAGAAGGGAAGGAGGGTGGACAAATCAGGTAAAAGAGGTCAATTATATGAGGGCTAGGATAGGGCTGTTAGCAGTGAACTTAATGTGTTTTATACAGATGCTAATTTAGTAAGATGTGTACCTTAAACCTATATAATATTATAATGCAATGTTACTTCAATAACATTTTTTAATTACAAAAATACCTAATGCTTCCTGAAATACTACAATATCATTTGTAAAAGAAAAGGGTCATTAGCCTGCACATCTAAAACTTACATCATGTTTTAAATCAGAGTTACCTCTATTTAAAAAAAGAAGAAAACATTATCATTAATAAACATACATTAGAATCAGACACCATCTGCTAGAAGTGATGATGAATAAATCTAAACTCTCCGCAGTGTGATAGCACGCCTTGGGATTTTAAAGAGAATCCTGGTCAGAGATGCTAAGTGGCCCATAGTGGTAACAGAGAGGTTATTGTGGCTGTATGGTGGCTCAGCTACGCTGGAGACTGGGGTGCAGGTCACGTGTAGTCCAACGACCCGGGTTTGAGAAAGGGGGTGGGAAAAACCCAAATAAAAGTGCTTCCTTCTCCCCTTCCTCCCTCCCTCCTTCACTCTTTCCTTTCAAATGTTTCTTCCTCTATTCCCTATCTTTGAAAAAAAAAAGAGATTATTGCAGAAGACTCTATAGGAGTTGTTTCCTGGTCCAGGGCTATTTCTCTCTATTGTCCTCTCAGAAAAGTTACTATCTAATAACCTTTAATTAGTCTCTTTCTGCATAAACTAGCTAAAGAGGTTTTTCCCTCCATCTCTGGTCAATGAAGACACAAAAGACATTAAGAAGATAGCAGCAATGAGGAACGGAGGGAAAAAACCAAAAATATTGAGGGCTCTGTTGGGAGAGAAAAAGGGTCCCACAGGAAGAAACCGAGAAATAGAGAAGTCAGCTTCCACCTACCTGCTAGGAAGAGCGGGAGTTCCTTGAAAAAGACTCTAATATACATGTGCAGGAGAAGGCTATGCATTCCATAGGGGAGACGAAATAAACTTATTTGAGAAATGAATTCACCAGAGATTTAAATCAGCAAACCATCCTTTGCATGATGCAGTATACTTTGCCATGTTTTAGTCGAATGCTTTCACCACGAATAAATGCGGTTCCGTGGTCTCCCCTGTGCTGGACAGGAAATAGCTGTCTGATCCTCTCCTCAAGGGATAAGCTGATAAAGCACAGGCAGAGTCTGGGAGAACATTCCAGACAGCCCTGGAGGGGCTGGGATTGAGGGTGCCTCTGTGTGCCTCTCTGTTTTAACAGTTTCCCACCTGGTTTTCCTCACTGGTATGGAAACCCCAGGTGAGAGCTGTTTGGACCAGATTGACTCTTCCTCTTGTCATTTGCCCGTCACCTTGCAGTTAACTTCTTCCTTCTCCCACTTCCAGGCAAAGCTAAGTGGCGGGAGGGGGCTAGGTTTTTCATTTTGTCATCAGTTCAGCAACTACATCTCCACGGATAGCTGTATCATCAACTTGCAGAAGGGAAAAATAAAGACTCCCCAGAAGATGGCAGAGAGACCTCTGGCCTTTACTTTCTACCCCCTTGGGTTTTTGATGGGGTGTCTTATTTCCTCTACCCCTCCACTGTGCTTCCCCCCCACCGCCCCACCCCCACCCCCACCCCCAGCTCTCTCCCTCAGCTTGAATGCAGTCTTTAGCTTCATCTGGTTCTTTCCTGGAGGGATCCAGGGCTTTGGGCCAGGAGAGTGCTGGCAGAATTTCTGGAGAGGCAATTCCTCGGGTGTGTTTGGGAAACAGATATCCACCTTTTGACACTTCCCAGTTTAGCAAACCTTTAGATTATGCATTGAAGAAACTTGTCTGCCTCCTTTTGTTAACTGAATCTATTTTGTTTCTAACCCCAGCAGGAAAAAGGGGAAAGGGAAAAAAAAAGTCTTTCCTGTTACATATGAAATAGCACAGATGTTGGTGGATGATTACAAAGGACTGTAAACCAGGCCGGGGAACCATGGTGGGGGAGGGCGAGAGGGGTGCTCCTGGAGCTGACTGTTTGGCAGATGATCCGGAGGATTAAATGACATGGAGAGGAGGTCGTGGGTGCCGTCAGGGGCTCAGCTCGGTAGTGCTGGGAGCTATCTCAAGGGTCAGCACTATTTGTGTTTAGGAAGCGATTTGATTTTCTTCCCTGTTTTTGAACGTGATACTCACTTTTGCAGGTATGTGAGTGAATTTTTTACAAAGTGTCGTTACCCAGAGACTCAAGGTCAGGAGACTGGATTTTGCTCTAGCCATCCGTTCCCTCCTCCTCTGGGAACAGGGTGGTGATCTTTCCTGGGGGTGGGGGTCACCTTCCTCACTCTCAGTCCACGTGGTCAGTGAGATTGACCCCACCAGCCCCAATGCTCCTGCTCCAAGCTGGGCTCTCACGTGATCTAGACGGTCACAGCGGTTGGACACAGATGCCCCGTGACTTGAGTTATAATGGTGACAGCCTCAGGAGTGTTGCTGTCGCTTTGGTGACAGACGGGCCTGGTTTCTGCAGTGGGTGCCCAGGGATGGGCTAGTTTCTGGAGTGCCTCCTGGCTTGCCTGGCGAGAGCCTACCCGATCGATGAGACCCAGTTATGCTCTAAAGAGAGAAGGCTTTGAGGTTATGTTTGAGCATCTAAATCCAGCTGCAACAAAATGACACTAGCTCAGGCCTTTCTACTTTTCGGTGCCTCTAAGTCACCCCCTCCCCGCTTTATTTCGATCATTTTGCATTTAGGTTTCTGTCACTTGCAACCCAAAAGTCCTACCTCATACACATGGCTTCAGAAAGCCCAAGCGACTTGTCAAGGTCACTACCGGGCAGAACAAAAGGAGTCCTGCTATTGTGCCTTTATCTTCCAGGCTGTTTTTGCTGTGGATGAAGCTTGCGGGCTTATTTCCAAGTCGTGTCTGACTCAGAGCACACAGCTGCCTGTGAGAAAGACTGCCTGTCGGGAGCCAGCAGCCAGCGCTCAGCTCAACAATCATATGTTCACTTGTGAGCTACTGTACAGCAGAGCTCTGCGGGCACACCCCTGAACACAAACGAATGTGCAGAGAGGGCTGACACGCCTTTGGAAAGCCAGTTTCCACCTGCAGCCATGGGCAATGGAATCATTGTTCCTGGCCTGCACCCCAGGAGGAGATAGCTCTTGGCTCACTGACACGAGCTGATGTGAAAGTGTTCCTTGAGGAGAAGGCAGCAGGAAGCAGCTGGTAAGGGTAGAGGCAATTAGAAAGGAGAAGCCACTCTAATATTTATTTGTCTGTCCAGCACTCTGTTGTGCTACGATAGAACACTAAATAGAGTTCATGCTCTTAAGAAATTTGAAGGTGGGTCAGAAAATTGATGGGTCAGTAATGCAGTCGGTGATGCTGCAAGTGAAAACAATAGATGGTGATGTTTCCCAAGAGCATCTTCTCTTCCTTAGTTCACAGAATCTTGATTTTATTCTAGGAGGCAAGCAGCTCAGGTCATTGAGTCCCTGCCCCGGGTTCAGGATAAACCCTGAGAGAGCTAAGCTAGTGATTCTTAAATTTTGGTATACATCAGAGGGTTTTTAAAAACCCAGAATCCTGGGTCTCACCCCACCCACCCCCCGAGTTTCTGATTCAGCAGGTCTAGGTGAGGCCCCAAAATTTGTATTTCTAAGTCACCAGGTGAGGCTGATGCAGCTGGCCAGCGAACCACCACTCTCAATCACACCTGGTGGCCTGGCCCAGCTGCTCTGGGTTTGGGTTAGGGTCGGGCACATGACCACGTTCTGGCCAATGACGTGAGAGAGGAATTTCTGGAAGCTTTCCAGGAAGCACTTTTGCTTTCTGAGAAAAGTGAGATGGAAAGAGGTCCTGCTTTTTTGTTCCACTTTGAGTGGAGTTATGTGAGGAGATACTGCTGGGAGTTGACATATGGCTGTGTGGTCATGGCTGAGAGACTTCCTGACCCAGAACCCTGACATCGTTGAGGAACTAAGCAAACCCCAGAAACACCCTCCCTCAGACTGTTGGGAGGGAACTGAACGCTGCTGCTTTCACTTTCAGTTAGAGTGAGACGCGTTTCAACAGGGTCCAGGATCACAGACGCAAGCCTGAGTGGGACAGAGTATCAGGAAAGACCTCCCACAGGAGGTGACTCATTCTCCCCCAGAGCTTCAGGGATGGTCCTCATTTGTGTTTTGGCAAAATGACAAATGTTGACACTTTATAGACTCACTTCATAGAGTCATTTTTGAACTGGCTGAACAAGGAATGTTACCTTTATGAATGTCAGGGGTACAAAAGGCTGTGTGGGAAGATTGAGGAACCATGAAATTTACCTGTGGTGAAGTCAAGGAGAAGTTGGCACAGGAGGTGACTGCTGGGCCAGGCCACTTGGAGCTGACGGGGTCGGGGTGTAACAACAGAGCCTGTATGTAGTGCGTACCCATGTTTGCGTAGGGTCACCACTGGTCTTGATTTGTCTTGAGTGCCCTAGTTTGACGCCATTGTTCTCCTTTCCCACCCAGCTTGACATTCTGTACTGGTTTCCACACAGTTTACTAAGTTAATTTGGGCAAACACACACCCATCAATCTAACTCCAAATTGCCAGACAGGGGTACAAAGTTTCCCTAGTGGGGTGTTACATTTCTACCTTACCCAGCCCCATCCCGGGCAGATAGGCAGACAGACAGACAGACATACACACAGACTGCTGTGCCTGATGATGCTCCAGTTGGACCTGGTTTCAACTCGAAAGATTATTTTAGTCTGTGCTTGTGGGATGTAACTGTCT
>RJWH01001712.1:0-324413 GCA_004363575.1 Solenodon paradoxus
GGGTGGTAGGCAGGGTGGGGGGTAGTGAGAGGGGCTGGGGTGGTAGGGGGGCAGGGGACAGCAGGTGGGGCAGCCGGAGGAGAGCACACTGGCCAGCACAGGGTCTCTGGGGGCATCCAAATTCCCTCTAAGGTCAGTACCTGTGTTGCTTCCAGGGGCCCCCTTGGGTCCAGTCTCTCCTGGGGAGCTGGGGGCTTCGTAGCATATCTACGCCAGGCAGCATTGTATATAGACTTGAAGACAGAGGGTCTGAGAAATCACTCGCCATTCCTGTCAGCTCTCCCAGTGACCCAGCGTCTTTAGTGCCATTTCTCCTTTTGTGAGAATTAACATGCACAGTCTTGACTGGATTAAAAGGATTTGAGTATAAGCTGTATTTTAAATTATTTTTAATTTATAAGAATATGTGTTTATTAGAGAACATTTGGACATTACAAGAAAACATAAAGACAATTAAAATTGATTTATATTCCTAGCATCCCAGTGTTAACTGTTAACAACTGTTAACATGATGTAGTCTTCCTTCTAGACTTTTTAGTGCAAAGTTGTGTATTTTTGTAACATTCAGACCATACCGAACCCTCATTTCTTGCCTTTTTTCTCTTAGCATTAGACCATCATTGTGTCCTAGGTCATTAATCTGCTGTGGAAACATGATTATCAGAAGCACCTCTTTTTTATATTTACTGAAATATTCCCAATATCATGGAATATGGTGGTGGTTTCCATTTTTTATGCTTAATTTTTATTAGGTTTACATGTCCATGTGCATTTCTGGTTGTTTTCTTGGATGAAAGAAATGATTGAATTTAAGGTTCCTGATGTATATCGTCAAGTTGCCTCAGGAAGATTGCAGCCATTCCTACCGCCCCACCACAGTGTTTGAGGGGCCCATTCACTGCGGTCCCCAGTGAACATGGCTAATGTCATCTTAGCCCGCTTCCCACTTCACTGCCAGCCCTTCTCAGGGGTGAAGCTCACTGTGTCTCGGCGCCTGTATGGGTGTCGGGGCTCTGAAAACAGAAGCACCCCACCCCCCCAGCACCTGTCCAGAGCAAAGTGATAGAAAAATTCCTGATTCCTGCAGCGGGTCTTTGTTTTCTTCTCTAGCTACCCTGAGATGGTGACTGGGTTTTTCTTCATCCTGATGACAGTGCTGTGGTTCACTCGTGAACCTGGCTTTGTTCCAGGCTGGGATTCGTTCTTGGAAAAGTAAGTGATGCCAGCTCCTCCCGAGGAACAGCCCCGTCTCCCAGGCCTCCGGGCAATTGCCGGGGGTCCCCTGTCAGCGCTTGGGGGCGGTCATGAACCCAGAAAGCACATCAAACCCAGGAAAGCCCCTTCTTGAGGGAGGCTGCAGTGCAGAGGCAGGAAGAAAACAGTCTCTGGGGTCCAGTCCCAGGTTGGGGCCACTGCGGCCACTTACGGGCCCAGGACCTTGGTCTCCTCACTTAGGCTTTGGATCCACAGTTTTCTCATGGATTGTCCTGAGAGTTCAAAACTGCATCTGTGAGAAGGGTACCACTGTAAAGAGAGAGCTGTGGAGCAGCTCAAGTCTGTGGACAGAGGCCAACAGGCCTGTCCCCACCCTCCTGTCACCTGAGGTCCAGGGCCACAGACACAAACTCTTCTGGCCTCTCTAAAAAGGACACACGTGAAGGTGTGTCCCCCCCACTGGAAAAAGGTCTCATCCTTTTCTCTTCTCCTTTATCTTAATAACTCCTGGTCACTCCTTCCGGTGGGCCTGTAAAATCACACTGAGGCATCCACCCCAGCCAGGCCCCGCTCTGGATGTTAACTTATTAAATCCGCCACGTGATAATACGGTGGCTGCAGCAGGAAGGTTGACGTCCCGCTAGACTAAGTCCTAAAAGAGCACTGTCTTCAGACACACTGCCCGGGCCGCGTGCTGCCCCCGGCTTCCTGACGTCCTCCTCCAGCCCTGCTCTCTTTGCCAGGAAAGGCTACCGCACTGACGCCACCGTCTCCGTCTTCCTCGGCTTCCTCCTCTTCCTGATCCCAGCCAAGAAGCCTTGCTTTGGGACAAAGAATGATGGTAAGACAAGTTCCAGGGGAGACCACGAGGCTGGCTCTCCTCCAATAATACCCAAGTCAGATTCTTGGAAAGGAGTCTTCCCAAGGCCTTCTGACTCCCCATAAACAGCTGCTCCACCAGTTCATCCGTTCGACGCCTCTAGCCACACGTCCCGCCCACGAGGGACCATCTGGCTCCACCTCCCTGTTTACCTGTGATGCAGGGGACAAGGAACCCTCACTGGGGACGGAGCCCATCATCACGTGGAAGGACTTTCAGAAGACCATGCCCTGGGAGATCGTCATCCTGGTGGGCGGAGGCTACGCGCTGGCTTCTGGCAGTAAGGTAACCCTTGAGTTCTGTCCTTGCTGGGCTCGTTTCCAGGCTCTTTATCTACCAGTCACTGCAGTTCTGGGAGGGAAGATTGAGAGGTACTGTGGAAGCGGTGAATGTCGACCCAAGGCACCGGGAAGGGAGGCAGGACAGCCAGGAACAGATACCCTGCCCGCCCTGATCCAACTGGGATCCGAGTTACAGACCAGCTGTGCCACAGGGGCGTGGTTCACAGGACTCACACCTCGTGTGCAGGTCACACTGCCACCAGCCAAACAGTCACTGGATTTTGTAGCCATCTTCTTAAAGTGATCCCTAGATAGGTGACAGGGTGTGTCTGGAAGGGCCCAGAGTCTCAGAGGCACATGGCAAATTGTCCCTCAGGCAGTCCATATGCATATATTGAGCCCCTTTGAAAAATCCATGCTGGCACCCTGGTGGCCTAAGGATTTAAACAGGGCGCAGTCCTCATCCATCCCAAGGTCCCCAGTTTAAGACCTGAGGCTGGGCCAACAACCAATGGTGAACAGCTAAATAAAGTAAAATGTTTCCTCTCTCTTCCTGCCTGCCTGCACCTTCCCTTAAAAAAAAGGAAAAAGAATCAATCTGTGCTAAAGCTGATGTAAATGCTCCCTGATTGGGAGGATTGGTAATGAAACATTTTAGTTTTTCAAGGAAAGGTACAGGCAGGAATGAAGGCAAGTAGGCAGGAAGAGAGAGGAGGAGGAAGCATCTTCATTTTTATTTAGTTGTTCACACTGGTTGTTTCCCCCTGGACCTGGGACTTGAACCCAGGGGTATGTGGCCTGTGCTCCTTTGGAAGTGACTGACCTAACCGCTACTCCACCAAGACATGCCAGGAAATGAAATCTCTAAGGGAGCTGGTGGGAAACAGAATTTCCTAAAGTGTCAGCCCTTCCTGAAATACAGAACAGCCCTGAGAATGCATCAGGTTGAGGTTCACCCTGTTTCTCCCTGTCTGCATTAGCCCCTTCTAACCTGGATCACTCTTGATGGCCCGTGCATTGAAGGCCAATGCCATCTGCCTCATTGATGCCAAGGTCACAGAGGCTACACTTGGAGGTCACTCGCCTACTCAATGTGAGATTCCCTCTGCAGAGAACAGGTCTCCTTAGGTCTTCTCTATGTCTTGCCCTGTGGGGTCTGGCTCTGCTCTCTGGAACCCTCCCCTCGGTAATAACTATCAAAGTATTAAAGACAGCTACGAGATCCCCTACATTATCTTTTCTTCCCCAAATGAAACTTCCTAGTTCCTTTAACTATTCTTCATAGAAATAGGGACCCTTTACCATGCTGGCCTCTTTCCTCAGGACTCACTATTTGGCCCTCGGTCTTATTCAGACATGGGCCAGAGATAGTCTAATGCAGAGTCGAGGACTCCTATTTGCTAAGACCCATTTCTCAGCTCTGATCCAAGTACCAACTGGTATTTTTATGGATGCTTTACAGGTCTTCACTGGCACTCATGTTAACATTTATAGTGAAATCACAGTCAACTAAAACCCCTCATTCTGTTATTACCTACTATGAAGCCTTGAGTCCTTTACCCAATCCTATATATCTGCTGTTAATCTTTCTTCCTTTTCTTTTTTTTTTTAAAGGAAAGGTGCAGGCAGGAATGAATGCATAGTAGGAATCAGGCAGGAAGAGAGAGAGAGGAATTAAAAGCACTTTATTTATTTTTATTTAGTTGTTCACACTGGTTGTTCCCGCCAGGCCTGGGACTTGAACCCAGGGGTATGTGGCCTGTGTTTCAGAGGCCACTGACCCAACTGCTGCTCCACCAGTGTGCGCCACTATCAATATTCTAATTCCAAGTTCAGGCTATATTTATCTTTATTGAATTATAATAGTTTTAGCTCCCAGAAAGATTTTTTTTTCAACCAAAAGCGTGCATGTGTTACAGATAGTATCACTGATATTTCTGTAAAACCTGCTACCTACTCATTTTAATAATGTAATTCAGATACAATATATGTGATTCTTCCAAGTTTGAAGTAATTTTGGAGTTCTGAAATCGGTGAGGAAAATTCAATGCAAAATGTTTCTATGCCAAGGTTTTAAAAAATTGGCGCACACTGGTAGAATAGTGGTTTGGTCCACCGCCTCTGGCCAAGCACAGTCCACCTACATCCCAAGGACACAGGTTCGCACCCTGGGCCAAGGAGAACAGCCAAGATGAACAATTAAGTAAAAATAAAAACACTTCTTCCTCCTCTCTCTTCCTGGCTGCCTACTAGCCTTCATTCCTGTCAGCACCTTTCCTTTAAGAAAAAAGAAAGACTTCATTGCTGTGCTGTTTTCCCATAAAAGAAGCTCCATTTCTTTATAAAATGTACTGGATTCCACTCAGCTAACTGCCCCACCTCACCTGTCTTTGTTCAATGAGCAAAGTTTAATGTGTTATGAGAAATGACAACTCCAGCATCCCGGTGGCTCAGTGCCACTGACTGATACAGCAGCCCCCATACTGGACATGCAGCTCTCGTCCACTGAGCGATGAAAGAAGGAAAAGTGTTCCGAGGTAAAATGGCAACGAGAGAGATTTCTGATGGCCTCGGGTCGCCTGCTGTCTATGAGCTGGCCACGAGGCCGCCAGGGTGCCGTGGCGATTAAGTGAGCTTCTGATAGAGCTGGGGAGGAGAGCAGCCGCTGACCGTGTGGTGAGGCCGTGTTTAATACAAACACGCGAGCAGGACTCAGAGCTGGAGAAATCATGAAATGTCTCTCCTGCTTTCAGACCCTGCTTCCGTCTTTATCACCTTTGCTGTCTTTCGGGTAAACAAAGTCAGAGTATGCCAACCCCAGAAGAGAGAGGAGGAGGGAGGGAGAATGAACACGGCAACTTGGGGGGATTTCAGCAAACTCAATGGCGCCCTTTTTTTTTTTTACTTTTTTATTTTATTGCAGTAACTTTGTTTTACAAATTATAATCGACTCATATGTGTAGTTCTTCATATGTACAGCTTCCCCATTCCTCACATAGATGTCAACACACCCTGCCCTCCATCACATCACCCAGTGTTCTTCCCACTGTCCAGTGGGCTCCGCCACCACGTGCCCTGCCCCCACCCCATTCCCTATTGGTCACCTCAGTTCTGTTGCAGGACCTAAGGGTTGGTTTTGTTTTGTCTTTTCCTTTGTCAATTCACATTTCACCTATGAGTGAAGTCATGTGGTCGCTATCTTTCTTCTTTTGAGTTATTTCACTTAGCATCATCCCCTCTAGATCGATCCATGTTGATTCAAATGACAGGGTTTCATCTCTTCTAAGCGCTGGGTAGTGTTCCATTGTGTATATGCACCACGTCTTCTTTATTCATTCATCTGATGTTGGGCGCTTAGGTGGTTTCCAGTTCTGAGCTATTGTGAATAGGGCTGCAATAAACATGGGGGTGCATGCATCTCTGTGAATTAATGGTTTTGTATCTTCTCGGTAAATATCTAGAAGTAGGATGGTGAAATCATGTGGGATTTCCATCTTTTGAGGAGTCTCCATACTGTTTTCCATAGGGGTTGCACCAATTTGCCCTTCTTTCTTTAGGGGAGCAGGGGAGACCGCACCACTGGTAGGTGAGCATCTTCCAACCAAATGAATGATTGCAAGTGAGGATATTCATTTGTTTGAGTGGATGAGTTTAATGCTGCTAATGAAAAGGTTCATGAGTGCAACGTACTTTCTATCTGTTGTCAAAAGCACGGACAGGGTGCACCCCTGTGGCTCCTGCTGTGTGCACCACGGAAAGTCAAAGGATTAGGGTCAGGGACCCGGAGCAGGGTGGAAAACAAAAATAAATAAAGGTGCTTCATCCTTCTCTCTCTTCCTTCCTTTCTTCTTCTTCTCTCTTCCCTCCTTCCTTCCTCTCCATCAATCAATCAGTCTGTGAAAGCACTGAGCACTGACAGACTGTAGACCCTAATGTCAGCCACGTTGGGACTTGAACCTAAAATAGGTTGGGACTGAACGACTCTACTTACAGGCCAGTGAGGAGACACATTCCCCACTAAATGTAGATAGATTTGTAATCCTTGTCTCCTTTATTACTCCTGTAAAGTTTCTAATATTCATCCTGGCCCATTTATACCCTTACACACACACACATACACACACACACACACACACACACACACACACACAAGGTTACTATCTGAAGATGTGATCATTTCCCCCTTTCTCAGGTGATGAAGTAGATTTCAGAAGCAGAGTTAAGGACTGCACTTGGCAGTCTGTGTAAAGACATTGTTGATGGGCTGCAGAGAGTGAGAGTTGGAGGCTGGACAAAGAGTAAGGAGATTGAAGTTGAGGGCTCACTGCCCCCAGGCTCCCCAGCCCCGAACAAGCTGTCATGGCAAGTCCTAAGAAGGATCAGGACAGGTAGGGTGGGTGGCTCTCTATGCTCCACAACGATGACCAGGAAACCCTGAGACCGAGTAATGTACAATCAAAGACGTTTCTGGGCTACAAAAAAAGACCTAATCATCAAAATCAGGAATGCTGCTGGGTCCAATCTGCCCCTAAAAGTGGCAAATCAGATGACTCCTGGTGGCCCTTCCGGTCTCCCAGCAGCCCTGTCCTTCCGGAATCTAAGCGTTCCATTGGGACGGCGGTGGAGAACTGCTGGAAATGTAGTGGTGGGTGTGGTGTGGTGTGTTTGACGGATAGTGAACCTGCATCTCTAGATGCATCTTATTTTGTAAATCGAAGTCACTGTAAGTCAAAAAGAAAAGAATTCCACTGGGAACGTGCTCTTCCTCCCCCATCACCGTGTCACCTCTGCCTGCAGAGCTCCGGCCTTTCCACGTGGATTGGGCACCAGATGTTGTCCCTGAGTAGCCTCCCTCCATGGGCTGTCACCCTGCTGGCGTGCCTCCTGGTGTCCATTGTCACAGAGTTTGTGAGCAATCCAGCCACCATCACCATCTTCCTGCCCATCCTGTGCAGCCTGGTGAGTGGACCAGGCACTGGGTGCAGACGGGCCGCGGAGGGGCCGGCAGTGCAGACCTGGGGGAGCAGCTCCGTGGCTTTCTCTCCTGGTGGTGCCGCAGCCTGCACCGCTGGGCGTTTAAACCACAGTGTGAAAAACACATTTTTTCACATAGCCATTGATAAATCAAAAGAAAATTAGTATATCATAGCAAGAATTCTAGAAACCTTTTCCCAAGAATCTAGGAGTCATTTAGGGGTGGCCCTGAATGAACGGAAAGGGACGGCATAACCTTAAAAACCCTAGGATGCCATTTCCCCACAATCAGCATCAATTTTTCTCTGAGATAAAACCTAACATGAGGGCTGGAGCAGTAACTACAGAAAATAGAGGCAAAACACTCCCTAGATTACACTCAGCTGCAGAGACCAAGGCACAGATCTATGGTCACCCTCTCCTCACAGTCCAGAAGGTTCTGAGAGCCAGGAGCAAGGCCAGCCTCATTTCACGACCTCGGGACAACCTGTTACTAATGGAACAGGAGGGGAAAAAATGGTCAGATCTTAGCCTGGCTGCGTGGCCCCGAAGGTGACACAGCGAACATAAGGCTGCATTGGTCTCATGCTGTCGGCTAGAACCTGGAAAAGGGTGGCTCCTCCCCCTTGTCACTCTTTCTACTCATTGACCACTGTCCCCGTAGTTAAACTTGACAACACTTTGAAGACAAATGGGGTTCAATCCCATACAAAGTGAGTCTCTTACTTAGAAAGAACCTTCATTCTGCACTCAAGGGTGAGGGAGCCCCACTTAACCTAAACAGCTTCTTCATGAACCACTTCCTTAGACTAGCACCAAGAAATGAACTCTCCCTTTTAGGAAGTAACTCAGATTCCATGTTTCCATGGGAAGTGAGCGAGCACACGAGCCCTTGGGGCCGTGACTTCACTGCCCCGCGCACAGGGTGTCCGGCCAAGGGTAGCCAGCACCAAGCTGCCATGACAGCACGTTCGTGACGTGAAGCACAGGTGGCGCGAGTCCCGTGTCAATGCTGATGTTTCTGTGACTTCTCTCTCCTCCCAGTCTGAAACACTGCACATTAACCCACTCTACACGCTGATCCCAGTCACCATGTGCATCTCCTTTGCAGTGATGCTGCCTGTGGGCAACCCCCCCAACGCCATCGTCTTCAGCTATGGGCACTGCCAGATCAAAGATATGGTGAGCCATGGGGTCCGCTTCCTGCCAGGCCCAGCGGTAGGAGGGCAGGGCGGACCCCACCTTCTCCTAAAGCTCAGTGTCCTTGACCTCCCAACACTCACGCTAGCGCGGTAGAAAAAATGGCACCGGCCAAAAGGCTTTCTGGATGGTCCGAAATAGGAAGCACTGAGACTAGCAATAAGGTGGTCTCCCGGGCATTCCCTCTTTTACCCTCTATCTGGGAGAACGCAGGTCTGCGGACAGAGAAGGCGGGAGCAGACACAGGATGTGGCCCAGTTCTAGAGCGCGTGAACTTGTGTAAGTCACTGCCTCAGCTGCCTCTGTGGGCCAGTGCACAGTGACAGAAGGTGAAGCACGAGAAGCTGTCAGCACCTAGAGAGAGGAGAGGATTCCCCTGCTGAACTCGCCCCCACATCAGAAACGCCCGAAGCAAAATGGCAGGGTGACGCACACATGGCCATCTTCGCTTTCAGTTGGGCTCACGGAAGATGGCTTGGAAGAGACATTTTGCTGCTGATTTCAGTGTTGGGCATATCTACCCACTACTCTTAACCTGTATCACTGCTCTGCTTTAAAAAAAAAAAAAAAAAAGTTTCTTAATATCCAGTTGATGGGGCTGGGGGAAATTTAAACAAAAAGCAAATACAAATGACTGGAATCTGATGGTCAGAATAGGACCCACTCACCATGGCTGGGAGACTCGAAAACTTTCTTTTCACTTGAGTCTAAACTTCTTGTCAGCAGCCCTGTAAGTTTCAAAAAAAAAAAAAAAAAATGGAGGAAAGGAAGTCAGCCTTGAGCTGGTGGCAAATACTCAGGTCTAAGTCACCTGTCATTATGTCAGGAAAGGAAGGTCTCTCTCTTATCTTACTGCAAGGCCCTTAGCCTGCTCCTCATGAGTTCTTCACTGAATCTGCCCCAGTTCCTCAGCGGTGTACTTCAATGTTCACACCCACACTTCTACCCTGGAATCCACTGATCAACAGCAGTAATTTTCAAAGACCCCAAATCATAAGCGGGCCAGCCCTGGGTCCCATTCCCAGTGTAGGCACTGACTCGAGACTTCAGTTTCCTCATCTGCTAAATGAGGGGGTTCAAACTTGACCCTCTGCAACTGACCTCAGATGAGCTCCGTTAGACCCTGCCCCTCACCTGCTCGGAAATGTGGGTGCTTCTCCACGCCAAAAGGCTGGGGAAGCAGGATGATTAATATCAAGGGCTCGGGCCAGAAGGCAGAAAGGCACATATCTAGTTATTTGCTTGGAACAATTTCGTAGCTTTCATCTTTCCCCCGCACCTTCCCCAACTTCACCCTGCCCAACAGACTGGTGGCTGCATGCTGATGTGCATTTACTGCTCAGTGCGATGCCCAGACATCCTTCCCTTCCCTTTTCCACCTGCCTGGCTCTGTCATCTGTCTTTCCCGACAGCCTGTGAGCATCAGTGATGGCAGAGGTGGAAGGGGTCGGAGTCCCCGAGGTGACATTCCCTTAGAGGAAAACAGCAAAGCTAGCATGCCTGTCACCTCCCATGGAGGGGCTGAACCCAAGCAAGGCTACCGTCCATAGCTGCCCCTTGAAACAAGTAACAGTGGCAATGACTTTAAAGACGAGCCCTCCCCACCAACACCCCCATATGTGTCAGCATATTAAAAGCTCTGAGAAATACCTGCCTCCAAGCGATCGGGTTAATTTTAACACATTTCCCGATCACGTAGCTCCAAGACCCTTTCTTCGCATACTCTTCTTCAGCACACACTTACCATTTCCACCTCTGGTGTTCCAAGTACCTATCTTCCAGGCCTGCGCTTGATAGTAAGGCTGCTACAACAGGGTTGATTCGAATGGCCCTCTCCTAGCCCCAAACCCTCCCTGCCTTTTCTGTCTTTCCACAGTCACGTGACACTCTAGGAGGCCACATGGGAGCAGCTCTGGCAGCAACTAAAACAAATCAGGGCCCTGCAGAGGGACTGGGATCACGTCAGAGGCCCTGGATGGAGGGCACTTGGGGATCAGTGCTGTTGCCTGCTCAGTGACAAGGTGTGCTGGTCTGTGTCCTGCAGGTGAAAGCTGGCCTGGGGGTCAATGTCATTGGCCTGGTGATAGTGATGGTGGCCATCAATACGTGGGGAGTGAGCCTCTTTCACCTGGACACTTTCCCAGCCTGGGCTCAGGTCAGTAACGTCACGGACCAGGCCTAACACACACAGGAAGATGACCCGTCCAAAGGAGCTGCCAGCACCCAGCAGAACAGACCCACAGGCCAAGAAACCCACCAGGAGTGCACAACTTCCACCGGAAGTGTCCGCCATCTACCACGTCAAGTGAAAAATGCCAGACACCTCCAGCAACCACAATCACTTGTCTGGGTGTTTTAACGTCTTCTCTACCATTTTCTTAGCACCGCAGCTTGAGAACCTAATTTTTTATGCCTCCTTGTAGCTGGCAATTCTTCCTGAAGACAGAAGGAAAGGAAAGCCTTAGTTGCCGTCGGAGGTTAAGCTTCACCAAGCGGCCACCTCGCCTCGTTAGGTTTGATGCTACTCTTAGGTTCTTAATCTCTTTTTTAGGAGGTGGACAAACCCAAATCATCTGACCCAGGCACAGATAGTGAAACCTGTGACAAATCCTCTTTGCGGGGAAAAATATCTCACCCAGAATTTGAGACCTCATGTCAGCTCCTTTCTCTTAAGTGTTTCTCTCTTAAGTTTTTTCCACACAAAGGCGATTCTTCCTAAGTCGTCTGTGCCAATCAGTCCTCTTTTATCACTGCTCTGATTCCCTTTTGGTAAGCATCTTTTTTCAATGGCTTCTCTTTACCGTGACACCAAATTCCTGTAAAGAAATAGTGCTTCCCAGTAGAAAGAGGCTGGTGCTGTTCTTTTTGTTAAAGGAAAAGGAAGTAGAGCAAGAAGACATACTTAGATGAGTATCTCTTCATTCATCACCATCAGTAACCATTGTGCTGGTCCAAATGTCGGGAGGGAGAAAAAACTTTCCGACCTTGTCTTGTGAAGGAGGTCCAAATAAAGACCAGAGCACTATTACTGACGCCTGACTGGTTTTCTTCTGGATGGAATGGTTAGTTCATTCCTGAGGAGACCAAGAACTGGGTAATACAGAAAGGTCCCCACACATCAGTCACGTTCTACAGGTCTGCTAGCCCCTTAAGAGAAGGGGAGATATTATATGTCAGAGTCCCTGCAACATAGACAGTAAACTAACTGCTCAATAAACATTTTCTTTGAGAACCACCACTTTGGAAATCTGGCCTCCTTCCTCCTTAAGACCATGATGCTTTGGCTAGGGGAGATGACGGAGAGAGCTCTGTGACCACAGAGTGCCCAGCCCCTTCATTTTGCAGGCATTACAGATTTCTGATTCCTCCAATCAGTTACTAGCTAAATGCACCTTAAAGGAAAAGGAGCACCCACTGTTATTTCAGTTTCATGTTACTATTGACAGCAGGTACCATTTTCCCACAGCAGCAATTTCTCAATGAATCACTCCCTTCATATTTAGTAAGTCTCTTCCGAATTGCAAAGCTGTGTCAGTCAACAATCGTATGCTCAGAGCACAGCGTGTGTGACTGATCGGATTTAAGCAGGAATGTTACCACTTCTGCCTGTTAATGAGCTTAGGCCAAATGACCTGTCCGCTCTAGAAGCGAAGACCTGAGGAGTTCAAATGAAATACCAGCACTAGAGAAAGCTGCGGCGGGCTTGCTCGTTTTTCTTGTTTTTCCATTTTCAGAAGAGTCGAGGAAGCCAAATCAGCAAATGTGTAGCCCATTTCAGAACTCCGACATTAAACCTCCAAGTCAGACAGTAAGACAAAGGCATGGATAGGCAGTAAGATTCTGGGAGTCGACATAAAAGCAGTAGGATTCTGGGAGTGAAATAAGTTGACTTAGACTCCAGACTCAAGGGAAAGCAGAGCCCCTGCCCGCTGTGCGGGCAGCTGGGGCCTCCAAGGGGCAAATGTGCTCCGCTGGCCAACGTAGAAAGAGCATTTATTTCAGTCTGGTCTGTGGACCATTCTGAAGAGCCGTACTGTTCTTTCCCAACCAGCGACTCGGGCCAAACCAGCTGCTCATGCCAATGACAGGAAATGTAAGAGAGGACTAACAACACTGTCACCTCAACTCTGCTCTTGGGCAGTAATGAATGCTCCCTTTAGTAGTCCGGTGTCTCTTGCAGATATGTTGATCTTTACCTTCTAATCAGAACATTATAAAGATGGGAAAGCTGGAAATGATCACCTTATACCAGCTCACTTAGCAGATAAAACCAAGAACAGACATCAAGCACCTTATTCTCGTCAATCACAGCAGGCCTTCTTTCTGTTTTCTAAAGGAAAGGTACAGGCAGGAATGAAGGCGGGAAAGCAGGCAGGCAGAAAGGAAGAAAAAACATTTTATTTCCATTTAGTTGTTCACACTGGTTGTTTCCCCTGGACCCAGGACTCAAACCCGGGGTATGTGGCCTGCGTCCATCAGAGGCGACTGACCTAATGACTGCTCCACCAGCAGGCCCTTCTCTATCTGCCGCTCCCGCAGCCTCAGTCCACCACAGATCAAAAGTACAAATGGAAGTCAGGCCTAAACGGTTGTCTGCATTAAACATGTACTTTTTTTCTTGTCACGATTCCCTGAATAAAGTGTCACTACTTACATAACGTTGACACTGTATTAGATAGTGTAAGTGAGGACATGCCTTAGGGTCTGTGCAAATACTACACCATTTTATAAAAGGAGCTCGATCACCTGGATTTCAGTATCTGCAGGGGGTTCCAGGAAACAATCCCCCAGAAGATCGAGCGAAGACTGAGTATGTCAAAATTAGCCCAAGTCGCCTTTACACTTCCTTTAAGTCACCCACGAGGTATATGTGGAATATAATCTTTCCTATTAGTACATACATTCACAAAGACTTGCGTGCTGTCTTTTAACAGCTAAGAAGCTAGTTTTCCGTCTCGTGTCAGAACAGATCCGTTTCTTCAGCTGAACACCAACGTAGCTGGTTTCACCTTTAGGACCGTGTTTGAAAAGGCCCACCAGACCCTTTCACTAGGATGCCAGTCTCAGGCTGCTGGAACCACTAGGACAGAAGGGGAGCCGGCACAGGCACGGGCTGCTGAGCCGGGGGCTGCCTGGCTGAACGAAAGCTGAGCCCACCTGCCTGCGGGACATGCCAGGCACCTTTCCTCGTCCCAGACCCGTGCAGCTGTTTGTGGAAGGACGATGAACGGTGCACCCTCACTGACCCTTTCATAAGGTGTCGCCACGTGGCAGGGGCCCCGCCGTGAGCGCTGTCCACAAAATCGCACCGCCCTGCTCTCTCATTTCTTCCCCAGTGCCCTGAAAAACCATCAAGAAGAACAGTTTAAAAAAATAAATGCTTCGTCCTCCTCTCTTCCTGCCTGCCTATTCGCCTTTATTCCTGCCTGTACGTTTCCTTAAAAAAAAAAGCTAAGTGTCACAAACTCCCTGTTAAGAACAGGGAAGGTCTCAAGTGTTTTCCCGTCACCACTCTGTCAGCGGTGGCCTAAGTCAGTAGGGAAAAAAGACCTCACTCATCTGCATAAGGGATGGAAATGCTCTGTGCACAGTCCAAGCCGGGAGGTTTTAAAAGAAGCTTCACTGGGTCCAGTACAGTATATAGTGTTCCTTCGGGATGAATAAGAGCACTGTAAAGT
This sequence comes from Solenodon paradoxus, assembly GCA_004363575.1. NCBI lineage: Eukaryota > Metazoa > Chordata > Mammalia > Eulipotyphla > Solenodontidae > Solenodon > Solenodon paradoxus. The sequence goes on from RJWH01001712.1 coordinate 14,229, forward strand.
GGGAGCCCACAGCAGAAAGACAAACACAGCACAGTATCTAGGGAGTAAATGGCTTAGTGGAAATGAAAACATTATGAATGTGTACATATGCTCTAGGAACCCATATGCACAGCCAGAAAAAAGACATTTTCTCTATAAAAATAAAACCTCACACAAACGGAAACTGAGTGAATGAGTAGAAAAAAGGAACCTTTAAATCAGAAGCAGGTAACTGCTTAACTGCAGAGAAGAGCAAATCAGGAGAAGACTAGAGAGCAATTGGTCATTTCAACTCATAAAATACAGCCCCCTTTGATGATTTTAAATAGGTTTGGGGTTTTCTCTTTAATTTTGTTTGGCAGATAGGGAGCAGACACTAGTTTAAGGATAAGCTGTCCAAAGTCAATGTATTTATTAAGTTCCCAACATTAATCCTGAAGTCTATCTCCTCATGTGATTAGCTTTCACTCGCCTTTTGCAGAACCCTCCTTGTATGATCAAGTGTCCAAGAAGCCTTCGATCAACCCAGAGTAGTTCTCGAACAATCCTTAAAGGGAAACGGACACGTCCTGTCTTTCTTCCTATCCCCACAGGTCCCTGCCTACAAAATACAGGGCGTTTAACTGTGTCGGTCACAACCACCACAGGATACATTTTCAACTACCCCCTAAAATCTTTGACTCTGGGCTCCTCCAACAGATTAGTGAAGATAAGCTTGCCTGAGAACTCAAGAGTTCCTTCTCGCTGCTGTAAGAGCCCACAGCCAGGTCACCTAAAGGGTGACCACTAAGCCGGTCTTCACCATGTAGCCTACACCATGAAGACAAATGCAGCAGCTGATTCGCTGAATGGTTCCCGCCAGTGGAAGTGATCCTAACCGCAAGGCTAGTGTCACTCCTGAGGGAAGTCATACATCCAAATGCGCTTCATTTACAAGGTACAGTAAAAAACTCTCAATCTGATGGCTAAGTGTCCTTCACCCCCAAAGAAGTCACTCTAGCAGACCACATACACAAATAACAGCATTAACATGGCCAGTGATAAGGAATTCTTTAAAAATAACTTCTTTTTAGGTGGCATTTTGAACCATTTGATGGATGGCAAACCTTTTATCCTTCAAGGCAGTAGTTCATTCTGCTAACAATGGAGTCATTACCCATCAAATCTTATGAACCGGGTGGTATGATGAGTAGATTTTCATCAACAACCAAGAATCACCACGTAAATAATGGCACATTTTAGATGGTTCATGAGTGGTTCCAAAAGTCACGGCGGAAAAACGCAAGTATTCTGACCAAAAGCATATGCTTGGACTAACACCGACTATTCACCGGACAATGTGCGAAGCGCCGTGCACATCCCATCCCATCACCCCCTCTCCACGTCTCTTGAAGCCCTGGAGTAGGCACTGCATCCACATCTGACACAGAGTGTACAGTTTCAGAGGAAATCAGCTACCTGCTCACAGTCACACTGCGAGAAGAAGCCAACCGTCACCCGCTCCCAGACTTTTACCCCAGGACTGGACAGGAGTAAGAGTGGTCTCCATATATGAGACCCACATTCTCAGAGAAGCAGAATCACTTCGTTCGATGGCCACAATCCTCCGATCAAGTGTCGGTGCTATCAGTGTCTGAGGAAAGGTGTTATTAAATGATTGTTTACTGATGCCATCTAGAATGTCTTCAAAAATGGTTATTATCAATAAAGTTGTCCAATAAACCCTCCAAAACAAAGCACTCAGTGAAGTGGCATCAACAGACTTTTAAGCAAACAAAAAAAGGAAAGAGGTTCCTTGCTACTTAACACGGATGTGGAATGATCCCCATTAACAAAAAAAGGAAAGTAGCAAACAGTATATACTTTTATTGTTTTTGTACAAAAATCAGGGGGATCTGCTTAGGCACAGACTCTCCGAGTAGACAGGAACTGGTGGCGGTGTCTGCTCCAGGCAGAGGGACTAGGAGCCAGAGAGCTACTTGCTCTAGATCACTCTTGTACTTTGATCCATGGGAAAAGGTGATGCATTCGAGCTCCGTTTTATAATTTAAACAATATGGACAGCTCATACATTTGACAAATTGCAAAGGTAATTCTGACTACAGAGAAAGCAAAGCATAGAGAGAATCAGAAATTCTCCTTGATTTGCTGATTTTATTATACCCAAACTTTTATGAAAATCACTAGCAAGTTATAATGTAAATGTATTTTTTAAATCTGGAAAAACATAACATTTCCTATATAGGCACCTTATCATGTACCCACCATGTAATGTCAAATGCACTTAATAACACTTAAAAGTATGATTTTTTTGAGGGAAAAGAGCCAGATGAAATAAATCATTCAGGAAAAATATATATACTAGACTGAATTTTACTAAGGACAAAGATCATTATTTCACGTATTTTTTAATTCCCCACTTCCTAGCAGGAGTCTCAGAACTTAAGTTTCTTGGCTAATGAATAGCAAATTGACTTATTAGTTAAGTTAGCAACCAGGGAGCTGCCTGACAACAGAAGAAAATAAATCATTCACCAGAAACTGGCCTCTAAATTTTAATGACTCTGAAACAACATAATTTAGAAGTGATTGCTTCAACCCATTATAACTGCTAAACTGTGAAATCAGCATTATTTCTATCTCATCAGCTATACAAAACTCACTGATTTTTCTTTTGAAAAAAGGTAGTAGAAATCTCAAAGGAGAAGGGACAGGCTATTCATTAAAGGTCATGCTCACTAATCTAGCACCATGATTCCAGTCTTCGAACCTCCCCGGTGCCAGAAGGAGGAGGGGAAGGTGAGGCACGGAGACGTTAGGTGGTTCCGAAGTCGTGGCCGCACTGGTGCTCTAAGGCAACGCAGGGCCTCGCAGGAGAGAATCGCTGAGACTGGAGATGAAAGCAAACACTTTTGGTTCTGATAGCAGAGGCGGCCCTGGAGAGCAGGAGGGTAAGCATGTCCAGAAGGAAGTGCTAGAAGTCGGCTTCATGAACTAGGGGGTTTCTTCTTGGCATCCAGGTCCTTTTTCATTTCTTCGAGCTTTTTAGCCACATTTGGTATCTTTAAAAAGAAAAAAGATTATTGTAACTTTGCATCTACCTAATCAGTATTTTTTTACTCCTCTTACTGCAAAGATAACTGGCTGTACACATTTTTACTTTCCTCAAAGAGACTGGCTATGGAGTGGCATTTCTGTCTCACAACTGCTTAAGAAGGAGCTCAGAAGTTGTAAGTTAAAGCGTGTTCCCTCCCAGAAAGCCAGGCCCTGACTTAGACTTCTTGATACCCACTTAGTCCCTCTCAGTGCCACTCGATGTAAATAATATGATACAAACTAAAGCCCTTGCCTAGAAAAAAGCATGTGACTCAAGTGAAGGTGGACGAAGGTACTCTCTCCCTGTGTCTCACGAGAAGCCTCACTACGACACAAATCAACAGTTACTATCATGCTTCCCTTCCTTGTCTTAAAGCCAACATGACCTTTCCAGCATCCCTGTTCGTGGACGGCTGTGCCACCTGGTTTTCCATATCCCCATTTCTAGAGTGAGGCTGATGTGACTCCCTGCTTCACAAAACTGTCTGCAAATGTGGTGCACTCTGCAGAAACATCTCCACAGTTCTCAGTCATCGCTACTACTGCGTAGGGAGCGAAAAGACAGTTACTCTTTAAATTCTCACTTATCATCTTTACGTAGAACTGCAAGAATCTCACATTTCTCTGGGCTAACACAGCTCTGGAGCATCATGAGAGCAGTTAAACCGATGGGCTTTTGCCCCCTTGTGGTGACATGGAGGACAGATGCTTCTGTGGGTTCTAGTTGCTCAAACAATGGAAAATCTTTCTATGAAATCCAGGACTGTTGGCTCAGACTCAAGGATCTTGTTTATGCTGGACAGCACACCTGACAGCAACGAAGATCAGCCACTAAAATTCAGTTACATGGAGTCAAGGAGGGCGTGAAGGCGGTCACTTACGTCATAGTTCTGAGCCAGATACATTCCAACCACGTTGCCCAGAGTAAATCCAAGCTGAAAGGACAGAAGAGGAAGAGTTACACTGGAGACGTACATAGACAACATCCTAAGGCGTTTGGCACTAGAAGACTATCTTAGTCACGGGTTATCCACATCTTTCACCTATAAAATAAAGAGAAATAGCAAAATAAAAGAAAAAGAAATCCTCCCAAAAGGTTTAAAGCGCATACGAAAGAATAAACAGTAGCACTGACCAAATCTACCTCCGGTTCTCCTCCCTGAAGAGCCCCTAAAATCCCTAACTGTGAGTTCTGGAAACACGAGTCAAAGTTCTGATTTTGTTGTTGTTGTTAGAAGCTGCAATTTGTCTTTTTTTTTAAAGAAGTATCATTATTCCTCACTACATAAGATCAAAAGTGTTCCATTTTTCAAAAGTATTCTCTTAAGTCAGAGTCTTAGAAAATGAAAGGCGTTTCACCCTTCGGTCTCTTCCTAGTTCAAGAGAAACCTGAGGCCGAGGAGAGTGGAGTGCCTGGGTCATTCCCAACAGATCAACCTACATTAGACACAGACACACAGGCGGACACACAGGCGGACAACTGCGTATGACAGAGGGACAGGGAACTGAAGACCACTGGGAGCGCTACAGCGTGGCGTTCCTGCTGCAGGTGGAATGGAAAAGGCAGGACACCTAAGATCCGAGGAAACAGGGGCCCTAAGCAGCTCCTACTCAGTGACAAGAGACAGGCAAGGTTCCTGGAGAACTACTGAAATGTCTAGCCCACTGAGTAACTTTTCCTGAAAAAAACTACTTCTTGAAAATTTAAAGGACTCCCTTCACATTAAGAGTCAAAGCTCATTAAGCTTCCAGTTTTACAATCCCATTCAAAACTGCATTAAAAAGAATGAACTCTTTTTACCAAGGGGACACCAAGCACACTTTTTTTCATTTAATGGGTTAAAACCAAGTAAACAGGTTTTATAACTCCAAAAGAAGACTCAATTTGCTTAAAGAGAAAAAAAATTAATGAATGTTACCTCTAACACTAAACAGAAAGAACATGGGATTGAAAAAAAACTCAAGAAAAATAGAGCTCTCGGTCTACCATGCTCTATCTAGCTGTGTATCTTTAGGCAAAATACTTAATCTCTTTAGAGCGTTGCTGATTTGAGTTTCCCAATTTATAAACTATTACACTAACAATCTTCCTTCCAGCTAACATTCCAGGATGCCTAGTTCTTAGCATGACTGTCTCAAAATAAACATGCCATACTGAATGTGGCATACAGTCTTTATTCTGGCAACTTACCCACTTGTCAGGGCACATGACAAAACAGCAGTTATTATTAAACACAAAACAAAACAAAAACCACAGGCCTCAAGACAAGTCATATCCAATTCCAGTTTTTGAATGCTGCCAGGTCTACAGTGGGATATTGTAAAATTTAATATAAACACAGGAAAAATGTCCTAAGAGAAATGTTGGGAAAATGCATAAAGCCAGCTCACAGGATGGTCAATAGGCAAGTTTACATATAAAACATTAAAAATCTAAATAAACTTACATGTAATTCAAACTAAGATTCATTAACGCAATCTAAAACGAAATCTTACTCTGTGCATTAAGACTGAAATCTTTGGGCCACTGGAAGAGAGCCAGATTACAGGCCTGGAATGCGTGTGAAACCTCTCAGAAACCTGGAATACGCTTAACTTCTCCCAGGTCCAGACTGGGAGCCTCATCAGCAGCCCATGCAGGTGGCTGTCAGTCAGCACTGGGGTCCCCCCTCCACCTCACGAGGTCCCCTCATTATTCCCGCAGAGAAGACAGTGCAGAAAGAAGGCAAATGCCTTCCTCCCAAGCTCAACACGCTAAAGCTAGGACTGCCATCCTTCCTGCCACCATTACTTCAGGGACACGAGCTTCTCACAAACACTGGAAACAGAAACGGTAACACACTGTTCAACCAAGGCAGACAAACAACATGATGAAAGTGGTGCAGGGGACAATGGGTGGGAAAAGGAGGCCGCAGCTAAGAGCCTCGGGAGGGAAGCCTTCACTGGCGCAGAGCCAGGCGTATCAGAAGAGACGCGACTTCTTCCAGCCCTGCAACCGCATAGCACACTTGGAATCACTGAAACGCTGCAATTATGAAATCCAAACTATTCATCATAATGAATTTAGTGACAAAATCATACCCGACCTTAACTGTGAAGAAGCTATAGCCTACTGATCACACTTTACTGTAAATATTCACCTTTTGCTCTAGGAATAGCAATCTTTGCGCACACTTGTAGCTCAGGAGGCTACACACAGGCCATGTAAGCCTAAGGACCCAGGTTCGAGGCGGGGCGGGGTAGGGGGCTGAGGGGTGAGAGGGAAGAAACTGCAATCTTGAAATACAGGATCCTTCCTGATACCCCAGTGGAGAATAAGTTCAGCAGCAGAAATCGTAGGGTATTCGATTACAGAATGCTAGCCTACAGTGCTATAGGGTTAAGTAACAAGGTGTCTGCAATTTAATACCCTTCTAAAATCTGAAAGAAAAAAGAAAGCGATTTCCCAAATATATATGGTCAAAGGTTTTAATTAAAGGATTCCATACCCTCATTTACTAAAAATCAATTTCATCTTCAGGTCTGGAAGGAACAGAATATGGTCCCTACCTAAAAGGGTTACATGATGCATAGAAAGAAGAGCGACACGTGAAACAGTTGTCACTGTTTCATAGGGCCCTGCATGTGACCTATAAAGGAGGAGAACTGCCTCATGTATTAAGTGGCAAAATAAATGATACAGAAGTGATTCTTTAAAGAAACAAAGATGAAGAGAGCGATACAACTCAACTTGTTATTAAAGGCTCTAAATATGCCCAGGAAATATGTTCACATCTAAACTGGGAAGGAACTGTACAGAGAAAACCGAGGCACAGGAGAGGAATGAGGATGTGGTGAATGAAGAAAAGAAACAGATCTGATTAGAACGAGAATCTGAATTCTAAACTGGAGAGACTTAAGTATGGAGAGCTGGGTAGTTAGCTGATGGACCTCAATAAGTAAGCAAAGGAGTTCAATTCACATGGGATCCTGATAGGAGCCAAGAGATACTGTGCACAGCAGCAGCCCGGGGTCAGATGAAGGGAAACAAGTTCTTCCCACACAGGACAAAAGATCCAATTTCAAAGCAGACCGAAAAATTGAAGACATTTCTCCAAAGAAGATATACAAATAAATGACTAACAAGCACATGAAAGGACATTATTAATCATGGAGGGAATGAGAATGAAAGCCACCATCAAATGCTCCATTGCTCCAGCCAGGATGACTTCAACGAAAAAGATGAACAAGTGTTGGCAAGGATGTGGAGAAATGGAAACCCTCTCATGCACTCTTGGTGGGAATGTAAAATGGGGCAGTCATTTTGGAAAAAAGTCTGGCAATTCCTCAAAAAGTTGAGTACAGGCTTACCATGATTCAGCAATTCCAGATTTAGGGTATCTACCTAAGGTACCCTGTCCACACAAAAACTTCCACATGAATGCTCGGAGCAAGATTATCAACTAGCCAAAAGGTAGACACAACCCAAATGTCCAGCTGGTGAAAGGATTAATAAAATGCGGTATCTCCATACAATGTATTATTTATATTCAGCCATAACGAGGAAAAATACTCATGCCTCAATAAAGATGAATCTTAAAAACATTATGTTAAGTGACAAGCAGTCAGAAAAGACCACATATTTATGATTCTACCTAAAAGAAATATCCAGAATAAGCAAATTCACTGAACACAAAATAGTGGCTCTCCAGGACTGGGGCAAAGAGGAATAAGAAATGAGTGCTAATGGGTCTGGGGTTTCTTGGGAGGGTAAAGAAATGTTAAAAACGTAACGGAATAGTGGCAATGGTTTCACGCCTCCACATATTAAAAGCCACTGTCTTCTACACTTTAAATGGGTGGGCTGTCCACTTTAGATGAGGCGAATATATCTCAAAACTACACAAAGATAGTCAGATTTGGTGAAACAGCTATATGGGATAAAACTGAGGAAATCAAAGATAACTTTAAGGTTTTCAGATTGGACAAATGTTTAAAAAGAATGGAAATGTCTGTGTGAAAAAATGAGAGCACGCAGATTAAGGGCAGGCTCTGCGTAGGAGAGTCCCGCGAAGAAGGGGCCGGAGGACTTTGGTCTGTGAACACACGAGCTGCTGAGTCACCACACTATCTATTAACAACCAGAAAAAAGCATTAAGTCTTTAAAGAAGAGAGCCAACTGCAAAACTGACTCTTCTCATTTGCTGCTCAATCCTTTCCCCAATCAGAAAATTATGTGCAGATGAGTAAATAAAGTTACAACTTTCACCTTGGCTCCTGGCAAAAACCTGAGTGATTACTACCGGGCCAGTCTAAAATATTTCTCAGTGAATTACACTTTCCAAAAGGACACACCCAAACCCAAGCTATGACACAGGATCAGAATCATTTTATTTTTAGTGACAAGGGTTTAAGAATCTAAAAATATCTTATTTAGCAAATAGCTACAATTGGCATTGGAAGGCTAACTAAACATTTTATTGCCGCAGGTGGAAAAACCTACACTGACAAGAACACCAAAGCACTCATTATTCAGCACCAATAAAAGATAAACAGGTCATTTTATCCCTCATTGTTGGTCTCGGCTACAGGAGCAGTCAGAAGACTTCTACATTCCAAAGAAGCAGGAAAAACAATTCAGTTTTTCTGTGCTTTAGTCTTTATATTTAAGGCTCGGCATGGAGAACAGAACTGAAAGTGTTTACTGCTTCAAGTACTAATCAAACCCGCACACAGTACAAAAAAACCAAAACCTGCGGCGTGCATAATCTATATCCATTCATTACCACCACTGAGTACAATTTTAAGATGTAAATGAGGGCTTACATTCAATAATTTTCCTTAAAAAAAGAAAAAGTCCAGCTATTAATTCTTGAATTGAGCCTGTAAGTCATACAGGAACGCTCATGAACAACCCAAATGCATTCCAGACAAAGGTACATCAGGCAGAACTGGCCTGTTATCACAGGAGTTAATTCAAATACTCAAATATCTTATGGATCTTTGGGAATAGTAATCAGGCAAAAGAGGAATAATTAAATACATGAAATCAATCACAAAGTACTAAGTGTCCAGTGCACAGGCAATCTAAGCATAAGGTACGCCGCTTCTTCCCGTGGAATTGACGATCTATATAAAAACATACAAAGGACACCATGCCACCAAATGACAGTCTGAAGGACCACATAATTAAGTGATTTATGTTAGAAATCTAGTTGACATAATGCAGGAGAAAGATATGATCACCAGATAAGGAAACAGCATGATACAAGTCAACAGCCTATCAATAAAAACTCTTACCTAGAAAATTTCTTTAACTGATTCAAAAATATCTGAAACACAAACACTAAACTACAACCTGAGAAACATTTCCACTAAAGGCAAGCTATCTACTCTCACTGCTCCCACTGGAAATCCTAGCTTGTGTGCTTCTGTGAGAGAGACAGAGAGAGAGACAGACAGACAGACACAGACACAGACAAGGAGAGACAAGGAGACGGAGAGGGAGAGACAGAGAGAAATGAACTGGAAAAGAAAAGAGTCATTTTAACTTAACTGGAAATATGATGACCTTCACTGATTCACTTCCAAGTAAATCTACAAATTAAAACGCTAAAAAGGTGCTCCTGGTGGCTCACTGGTTAAGTCCACTGGTGAGGGAGGGGGAGGACAACCAAGATGAACAACTAAATAAATGCTTTCCTCCTCTTCTCTTCCTACTTGCCTTCTCACCTTCATTCCTGTCTGTCCCTGTCCTTAAAAAAAAAAGCTTAAGGATAAGCAAAATCTATAGATAAAAAATCAACACAACAGTAGAAATATACTAACAACTAATTTGGAAATACAATTTCAAGAAGAATGATACTCATACAACAAAACTAAAAAGTAGCTAAAAATAAATACAGCAAACAAGGTATAAGATGATCACTGAGTGATTACTGGTCAAAAGGACATGTAGGTATGTCTTGGTGCACAGCGATCAAGTTCAAGGCCTCCAGCTGGTAGAGTCCACATACAACCCAAACACCCAGGTTTGTGACCCAGGGCCTAGGAGAACAATCAAGATGACTAAATAAAATAAAATGCAGGAGTGCAAACTGGTGTAACCCCTATGAAGAACAGTTTGGAGAGTCCTCAGCAAGTTGAAGATGGAAATCCCATATGATCCTGCCTTTCCACTTCTAGGTCATTTAACCAAATGATACAAAAACACTAACTGGCAGAGATGTATTCACCCCCATGTTTACTGCAGCCCTATTCACAACAGCAAGAACTGGAAATTACTGAAGTGCCCAACATCAGATGAATGAATAAAGATGTATACATATATACAATGGAACACTACACAGTCCTTAGAGATGAAATCCTGTCATTTGAATCAACATGGATAGATCTAGAGGGGATTATGCTAAGTGAAATAAATCAAAAGAAGAAAGATACCAGATGACCGCACTCATTGACAGACCACCAACAGACAAAAGAAAGGAACAGATGAAACAAAACCACCCTTGGACACTTGCAACAGAACTGAGATGACCAATAGGGAAGGCTGGACACTGGGGAAGAACACTTGGTGATTTGGTGGAGATGTACTGACATACATCTAAGGAATGGAGAACCTATACATAGGAAGTTATTTTACTGTGTCAAATAATTACTACAATAAAAAAATAAAATGCTTCTTCATCTTCTCTCTTCCTGCCTAACTCTGCTTGCCTTCACTCCTGCTTGTACCTTTTCTTTACCAAAAAAAAAAAAAAAAAAAAAAGACATGTAAAACCGAAGTAAACACAGAGATGGATCATAACTGTAAAGATTTCGTGGAAAAAGATAGGTGTTGTCCATTAGCAGTAGTTGGGATGGCAAAAAAGGGTAAAGGGAGAAGAACCATGTGGGAAGGTAGCAACTAGGTCCACGGGCTGATACGGGTTGGTAAGACAGCCCTACAGAGGATATCTGGTGAAGCAGAGTGGGAAAAGAAAATGAGACCAATTAGCAAACCTTAAAAACCAAATAAAAGCAGTTATGCATAGATGTGGAAGGGCACAGGCACCAGTGACAGCGTCAGAGCATGTGAGTAGGCAATTAATCCTGAATTACTCTTAACTGCTGCAAGGACAGATCGAGGTCATCAAAGGAAACACTGATTTGGAGGCAACAGCCTTGTTTTTCTATGTCTGACCAAACTCAGATGGGAGTGCTATGTCGTTACAAAGATTCAAAACTCCGAATATTCAGCAAAGGGTAACCACCATGAACTGAAAGCATGAAAATGGGTGGAAGCAGCAGACAACTAGCCTAAAACAAGACTGAAGGAAAACAAGACTGAGGGGCGTGGAGGACAGAGGCACCCAACACAACGCTCTTCCAATATGTCAAGGGTTGTCACATGGAACTGCTCTTTAACATCAGAGAATTAGCTGAGGACATTTTGACCAACAATGAAAGTGACCTCCTGAGGTAGTAGGTGACAGAATATCCACCAGATGGCCCCTCAGTGACGGCAGACTATAAAGCATGGCAGTTGTCCTCAAGGACCTAAAATAAACATTCAACTCAAAACCTACATTTCTTCACCGGTCAGGCCAGTGTAGCTAGTCCGAGGGTGGAGTGAAAAAGACCTGCTGGACAAAGCTGGCAGTGACAACGCAGTACAGAGCTTTTCACCAGGTGAGTAACGACAGGCTGATGGCTGAGGGCTTACTATGGGCAAGGCAGCATTCCAACTGTTTCTCATGAATTACCGCATGCTCTTCACACATGTCGAGACAGGTACTACTATTACTCAGTTTATGTGGGGGAAACAGCAGTTAAGTAACTTGCCCAAGATTATACAGCAGGTAAGTATATGTGCCAGGCACACAGCAGCTAAATGATATGAAGGAGAAAAATAAAAGATGGTCAATATTTCAAATCTGAGCAAGTCAGGGTTGAGGAACAAAGAAGTCAGGTGTGGGGTGTGGGCTACAGGGTGTAGAAGGGAAGCGGTAACAGGTTCACACATGTTGGGCTGAGACAGAGATTAAGACAAGAGATGTTCAGCAGACAGCTGACAGGACCTCAGGTAGTTTGGAAGCTGTAGAAGTGAGGTGGACACACGCCACAGCAGGATTTGGAGAGAAGAGCAGAGTCAAGGACTGAGAAACACCCAGCAACCAGGAGAACGATAAGCACCAGTCTGAGCAGGTCAGATTAGATAGGGTCATGTCCAAACGGCTGCTCCAAGATACTGACCCCCTCAGTCCCCGGAGGGGTCAGCACCCACAGCCGGTCACTCTCCGTACAAGCTTTTCCTTAAAAATAATTCCAGTCAAGTACTGATGCCGGATCAGAGTTCAACTGGTATCTTGCCAAAGAGAAATGATTAAATGAGTCCTAAACGTCCTTTAATGTACTAAAACTCCTTTTTAATTGTCACAACAAAACCAGGAGGTAGGCTCCCATTTTCAGATGTGGAAACTGCAGCACAGAAACGAAATAATCTGTCCATGTCCACACAGTTTAAAACGGATGGAGCTAGTATTCAAATCCGAAGTTCAGTTCTGGAGTCTGATCCCCTCAGCACTAGGACCTGACCAGCCATCACGTTAAAAGCTGACTTGAAAGCTCTTTGGAATCATCTCTTTCAACCCATTTTTTAAATAGGGGAAATGGCTAAAAGCAAAGAGAAAGACTTGCCCAATTCTTAGTAAATTATTTGACACAGGTAGAATCAAGGCAATGCTATCCATGCCTTTCAACAAATGCAAGGAGGAGATGGGAAAACCTAAAGGGAATATCCACGTTCAATTACTTCCGAGTTAGGAGCAAATGGCTTTCCTTAAAGGCTGCGAATTCTGAATTTTCAAATCAGTCACATCCATACTGATTCACAGTAAAAGTATATAAAGCCAATAAACGCACTCTGTAAAAGCACTCAAAGTGAGCAGAACTGAATCAACGGCCTCCCTGTTTATCAATGAGCTTCAGTTGGAGTAGGAGGCACAACCACACCATCTTACCCTTTGGGGGCTAATGGATGTTTTCAACCCAAGTGTTGCCTGTAACTAAATGACAGTAATTATTTCCTACAGACAATGGGGAAAACTGCTTTCTCAGAGCAGGGCAATTTATGGCAAGGATAACCCCTTTGGGCCCGCGGATTAAAAAAAAAAAAATCAATTACCATCGCAAAAAGGGGCAGAAGGGACACTTTTTCTTTAAGCTCGCTGATAAAGAATATATTTGGGGGAAAATATTTGGGAAAAATATCAGAGGTTCCAGATTTCCACCGGTCACCTGGCAGATATTAGAATACCTGCCTCTTCGCAGATCTGAAAGGCTGAAAGCGTCCAGTTTCGCAGGCATAAAAACTTGGAAGAAAGACTTTCCCTTGAAAACTCGATTGGCAAGTTCTCCCGAAACCTTCACCAGGCATTTCTGACACAACCGGCTGGAAGGCCCGTTTCTCACCGGAGACTCGTGCTGACACTCACGCCCGTCGCGAAGGAGCGCGACGGTAAAGCTCCGCGAGCCCCAGGATCGGACGCCGGCCACACCCGGCCGCCGTCCCGGGATGGACGCCGGGACAGGACTGCGGGCGGCCCTCTGCGCCTCCCGTCGGACCCGTGTGCCGGCGCCTCGGAGGCGCCTTTCTCACTAAGGACTCCCCGCCCCGGCCCGCCTGGCCCGCCGCAGCGCCCGCGGTGGAGGGCTACGACGGCGGGCGCCGGCTTCCTCCACAGGCTCCGCCGGCCGAGGGCGCCCGCAGGATCTCTGAAGACAACGTTCCGGCTCCTCTAAGTTTCCAGGCTGCAGAAACGAAGCAAAGGGACGCGGGCGGGCGGAAACAAACCCCGCGGCTCACCCCGGGGACGCAGCCGGCGCGGCGGTGCCAAGACCGCGGGCCCCGCGTCAGGCCGGCTCGGCGGGGTCCCAAGGCCCCGGGCCAAGCCCCCGGCCAGCTCCTCGGCAGCTCCACTCACCAGGAACTGGAGCATGATGTCCACCAGGAAGTGCACACAAGGACAGCAGCTCGAGGCTGGCGGGAGCCGGCCTGCTCCGGCTGTAGGGGCGGAACTGGCCGTCGGCTTCCGGGTCACGCCCCGCCACGCCTGCTCTCGCGCCACGCCTCACCGGAAGTGGACGCTGCTCCGCGGCGCCCCCTGGCGGTGCGTCCGGAGATCACCGCGTGGCCCGGCCCAGCGGTGAGATGGTTCGAATCTAACTGGCCAACTTTGAAAATTCAGATTCCAGGATCCCAGATCCAGATCCCGGGTGTCTGTAAAACTGGTCGGAGTCCAGGAATATCTGTACTATTGTCAACAGTCCTACGAATCTGATGCAAGCCCGGCTAATCTAGAAAGACTGCACGAGGCGAGGCCGAGTTCCCATGCTAAGTGAAAAGCAGGATCCCCTGCGCAGCGTAGGAACATCCTGTAACCAGCCTCCCCGCACCCTCTTCCGAGGGAGGAGGTTGTGTTTTCCAAAAGCTCCACAGCCTGCTAAGTCACCTGAGTTGAGGTTAGGTCCTGGATCAGGTGGCTCCAAGTTTTGATTGTCTTGTATTCATGAACAAGTTACTTAACCTCTCTGAAGCTCAGCTTCCTTCTCCAAACGGGGCTGGCACCTACTCCCTTGTTCCATTGTTGTGGGCATCAAATGAGACCACGGAAGGGAATAACTGTCATATGTCTGGTGTGGACTGTGAGCTCTGGAAGACTTCTCATCCTCGCCTCCACACAGCCATTGCCACACGCCTTCTCACAACATACGGCGTGCGCCACGGCCGACTTCGGATCTTCTAATTCTTCTAAACTCTCCAAGACACCCATTTTCCTTTGTTCTCAGCCTTCTGAATTCACCCTTATCTGCTGTATGAATAGAACTCTGGGTTCAATAATGAAAAGACAAGTTAGCTGAAATCAACTTTTGAGTGTATTAGAAAGATACCATGGACAATGATGGGAACAGGAAAGCCATCAGGATTTTTTTTTTTTTTTTTTTTTTTTTTTTTTTTAAGGTGCAGGAAGGAATGAAAGTAAGTGAGGAAGCAGGCAGAGAAGGAAGAAATATTTTTATTTAGTTGTTCATCTTGGTTGTTTCCCAGGTAAACTCGGTTCCTTGGCATTATGTCACTTACGCTGGCCAGAGGCCCTAGATTTACCCGAGAGACCACCAGGAATTTAAGCAGCATTTTTAACATACATTTCCTTCATTTTTCTGTTTTTCAGAATAGGGACACTGCAACTTACTTGACTTTACTCATCAAGTGGTCCAAACAAGAGATCATTCATTTCTTACCATTTCCAAATACTTGGGAGAAGAGTGCTGATTGGCTAAACCGGTATCAGATGCCTTCCAGTCAATTCTAACTAGAAGGGGCGGGATGTCTTTGAACTAAAGTGATTGCCGGGACGACGATGTCAGTAGGTGGCGCTAACACACTCTACTTTGCAACGCGTTGTAGTTAAAACTCAAGTCAAGTCTTGCAAGTGCTTCTCACTTTAACGTGCATTCAAATCACCTGCAGTCTTATCCAGCGCATGAATCGGGGTCTCACATTCTGCATTTCGGAGCTCCCACGTGCTGCTGCTACGGGTGGTCTGCAGATCATGTGCGTTGCAAGACACCAGACTGTGGATGCCATGAGGATAAGGACCAGCTCTGCTCATAGCTCCATCTGCAGTGCTCAGCAAAGGCCTGGCACAGCCTCTGAACTAAGCTTTTAATGAAATGCCCCTACAGAAAACTCTGTCTCCTTCTTTCTTGCCTTGCAGAAAGTAGAGAATGAAGATTGGTTTTCCCTAAGGTCTTTTCAAAGGTTTTAGTTCATACTCCCAAATAACCGTTAGGTGTGGCGAAGCAAGGACTCTTTAGCTATTTTCAGTGTATTACTTAAGTATCTTCATGTAAAAATACCTTCTGTAATATTCATATTTTCCCTTTACCCCTCTACGATGCCTTCATCTACTGATTTGGGCAGTTCCTTCATTCACTCAAGTCTTTGGCATCTAACTACATTCCTTTCAGCCCTAAACTTCATAATCATGGATTACTTCAAGAGCCATAAACACTTGTATTTTGCAGAATTCTTACTTCCAGTAATCTTCGTCCTCACACCACTTCAACAATCTGCCACTTAGTTCATAACCACACTTGGTTATGGCTTGGACAGGCTCCACTGGTTAAGTATCATATCTCAAAATCCTACCTCCAACCAGCTCTTTGATCTTAGCCTGATCTCTAGCCTCTCAGCAGTTGCTTATGCTCACCAGCAATGTACTACCTTCTGGTTTCACTCCTTTTCTATTTGGTCTAAACCTCAAAAATCAGAATTTCAATCAAGGACCATTATTCTGAAGTCTCTTGTCCATTGATAGTATATAATACATGCTTTTAAAATTCTAATTTTTAATCAGTCTGTTGTTTTCAGTCCCATATCAGTGATTGAGCCCCATATGGAGAAAAGGTGGACTAATTTCCTTTATATAAAGTGCCTACAAATCAGTGAAACCAACTAATAACATGATCAAAGGATAGGAATAGCTTATAGAAAAGAAATACAGGGAAGAGTGGGAGGGGAAAAGAGGAGTTAAGGTGGTGGTAAAAGGCACAAGAAGTCTGGTGGTGCATATGAAATGAACAGACTGAGGTGTGAATTCAATAGCCTAAAAAGCATACAGCATGTAAACAAAAAAAATTAGATAAGAAAGTTCAAATATACCAAGATACTCAGTGACAATCGTACTAAGAGAAATATACATTAATACCATAAGCTACCTTTTTTCTCCAGATTGGCAAACACTTTAAAACTCGGTAACATTATATTGGAAAGAGTTGGGAAACGGGTATATAGTTGACAGGGAAACAAACTGTCAAAACTTCCTTGGAGGACAATTTGGCCAAAATTATCAGAAGTTTAAATAAGCATATTTTCCCCAAGACACTGCATGCAATTATGTATGCTGAAAAACATCTATTGGTACAAAGACTGGAAATGTTAATAAGCAACTGATTAAAATAAATCATGCTGTTTAAATACACTGAAACACAAGGCGGGATGTATATATGTTGAAATAGAAATATCTTCAAGATAAGTGAAAAAAAGCAAGGTATTGGTATGGCAAAAGCAGGTACAGAATATAATTGTAAATTTATAAAATAAGACAAAGGATTTCCTTTATATAAAGAGCTCTTACAAATTTGAGGCCTATGTCAGATGCAGTATTACTGATCAGTGAGAAAGAATGACTTCAATGAGTCATAAATATTTTTGATTCTCCATATTAAAACAAGTAAATTAAAATTAGACCATACCATTCAGAAAAATCAATGCTAGAGAGATTAACAGCCTAATGAGGAAAGAATATTTTAAAACTGTCAAAAGAAAATATGTTTGAGGATCTTTACGATCTCAAGTTGGAACAAATTTTTAGATAAAACGTCAGTACACACATCTTCAAGGAAAAAGAGTTGAGACATTAAAGCATAAAACATACACCATAAAAACACTGAAAAGCTAACCCAACAAATGGAGAGAAAATATGTACAAACAGAAAACTGAAAAGATTAAAGCTTTTTGAATTTATAATTACCTTCTACATAATAAAAAGATGACTCAATAGAAATGAATAAAACATTTAAAAAGAGTAAAAATACGGATAATACAAACTGTAAATTAATGGACATATCATTTTTAATTCGTGGATTGGCAAAAAAAATAAGATACAAATTATGAAAACTGAGTGATATGCTTGTATACAAAACCCAAAAGAACCAAGTAAAAAATGCCTGAAATTAGTAAGTGATTATAGAAAGATTGCAGGACACAAGGTTAATGTACAAAAACCAAGTGATCTCATACCTATCAACAATGAGCAAGTGGAATTTGAAATTAAAAAACCAATATTATTTACAGTAGAATCTCCCCCAAACTTAGGTATAAATATAAAAAAAAATTTTAGGATCTACAATTTTTTGATGAAGAAAATCAAAGAACTAAATGGAGAAATGTGTTCATGATACAAAGATACAATATTGTCAAGATGTTAGTTGCCCTGACCTGATCTATAGATTCAATATAATCGTAATTAAAATCCCAGCAAGATACTTGATGAGTATCAACAAATGGATTCTCAAGTTTATATGGAAAAGCAAAAAACCCAGAATAGACACATTGATATTGAAGAATTACGTTAAGAATTGAAGACGGTTGACTTCAAGATTTACTACAAAGCCACAGTAATTAAGACAGTGAGGCAGTGGTGAAAGACAAAACAGATGAATCACTAGAACAGAACAGGGACCCCAGGAATAGATGCAAAAAAATATAGTTAACTGATCTTTGACCAAGGAGCAAACACAATAGAATGGAGCTAAGATAGTCTCTTCGGCACATAAGAAACTACAATCACGTCTAAGGAACAAATGCCAATTATTATATTGTCATTTACATACAAAAATAATAATTTTAGAAAGATGGCTTGACTTTTGGAGACATTTTTACCACACATAAGTCACAGTACTGAGTACACTCGTTTATAAAGAGCATGGCTATAGTTTATTAGCCACTCTAAGCCACAGAATAGCCCTAAATACAAAAAAAAGTACAATGTAGGCACAGGCAGAAAAAAATCAGATTTTCCACACAATGCTTTTAATTTAGTTTTCAGAATAATATCCTCACGGGAAAGCTGCCACCACCACGGGAGGTTTATTTGCTGGATTTCTGACAATGTTTATCATTTTCTAGGTAGAATTTCAAATGACCGACCATACAGTTTTGGGCTTTTTTTAAGTATATATTTATTTTTTTTTACAAGTGAGGATGAAACCAAGTTACGAAGTTTACAGAAAAGATGCTCATATAGAAAGGAATAACAAAATATCTTTTGGTCATAATTTAGAAACAAACAAGTCTATAAAAAGGAGACAGTATTCACTACTCCCTCTCTCCCTGGAGAGTGCAAGCAGGCGTTCTCAGGCTCGCGAGAGCTTCAGCAGGCCTCGGATACGTCTGATAAGAGCTTGTATGAAACAATAGCGAGATCGAACTTTCGAATATAATCCTTCAATGTCCAGAAGTTTCTTTTGTAGAGATTCTCCAAAAGCACTGATGGCGTCCGACTGAAGCTAAAGGTGACATGGATGACATTTCATTATTAAAACTGCAGTCTCAAATATTTCTTTTGTCTAAGGTCTTCCAATTTAAAGGATCTTTGAATCTTGCAAATTTAGAGCAAATAACGGTCTTTCTCATGTAAGAAATTAACTCGACTTGCACACTTTCCATCCTAGAATTTACTGGGATGACGCAGTGTTTCCCTTTCCTTTCTTACATAAATGTGTACAGTTTTAAATCTGCTTCAAGTAGCCATGGCCATTGCCGCTGCTGCTAATGCACCGCCTGCACAGAGACGCTACCCGCAGGGCCGCGCGGGCAGTGCATGAAGCAGGCGCCTTTGGGGAAAGAAACAAAGGGTAGGTTGGAAAGAAATATTTAGTTTTACTTTATTTTGCAATTAAAATTTTTTTTTTGCATTTTTCGACTTTCAAAATATATACATGGGGGAGGAAATCCAATAACAGTTTAAAATCCATATGTATTTTTGAATGCATAGGAGTTTCAAATGGATCTTTTTGATACTATGCTGCTCCAAATTAGATGAACTCACCTGCTTTGGTTTTGCATTAAAATTTTACAGCAGAGAGGGATATTATTAATCTGCATTGTTTCCAATTTTATAACCGATCAGTCTAATGAAACAGTAAAGGCATTAATTCAACATATATTTACTTAAATATCTTCTGGACAATCTGTTCTTCTGGGTAATTCTGCAGATAGCTTCACTCAGTATTAGCTTCCTTCATTGCTCCCTGGTGGCCCAGTGGACAAGGGGACAGGCAACTAGTTGTAGTCCACATACATCCCAAGGACCCAGGTTCGAGACCTGGGTATGGGGGGAATAACCATAATGACCGAAATAAACTAAATAAATGTTGCTTCCTCCTATCACTTAAAAAAAAAAAGTGTGTGTGTGTGTGTGTGTGTGTGTGTGTGTGTATTAGCGTCCCTTAACTAGCTAACTAGCCTAGTTGAAGTATGAGTTATTGTTATAAAGTCATTAAAGGTCAAATGTAGTCAAGGAGAGGATGAGCGCATAGTAGCTATGACGTGTGGCGAAGTGTGATTTGAAAGCTACTATAACTGTTTCTCTTTCCTGGTTAGACACAACCTTCAGCTTACAGGAAAGTTGTGACCAAGAGGAATTAGGAAAACACAGGGGCTTTTATCAAGCTGTGGCTAAGGATATGCAGGAGCCTATTGGCAGATCTAACTTTAATTTATTGTTCCTAATATCACATGCCCCAATAAAGGCTTTGCTAAGAACAAGACTTCGTTAATAGTTTAATAAGAGATTTTTTTTAATTCATTCATTCCAATACAACTGATCAAGAGATTACTAAGTACACATTACTAATAATATTGTATCTATTACAGAGGATTTTCTTTATTGAGGTAACTGATTTACAAAATAATAAAAGTTTAGGTGTACAGGTTCCCTATTCATCAAACACATAACACACCACCACACTTCCAACAGTCCTCACCACTTTCCACTGGACCCCCACCGCCCCTTCTTCGCCCCTCCCGATCCCCATTTCCTGTCTGATAAACTCAGATCTATTGTCAATGTCCAAAGGTTAGTCTTTGTTTCGTCTATTCATTTGCTTTGTTTCTTCACATTTACTGTACAATTTCTAATGGGTACTCACAATGTCATCATAAATTATTTTCTAAAATATTGTGTTGAGTTCATTTGTGCCTAAAAATTCTACAAAGTTAATTTGAAAAAAAAAGAATTAGGAGTTTCAGATCGTAATGCTTACCAGTTACCAAACTCTTAGTCTTTTCCAACTACTACCCTGGGAGCCTCACAGATGAAACCTTATCTAATTCTGACAAAACCCTCTGAAGTTGAATTATCATCCTCATTTCCTAGATGAGGAAATGGAGGTTCAGAAGTTAAATAAGTTGTTCAAAGTCATGCAGCTTTTAGTTACTTAGCCTTGTCAGAGTTCAAATCAGGCCTTTGACTGCTACCTTGAAAATTATAATCTTACTCACAGAGTAGGCATTTCCTTTTCACTTTCAAAAAGAAAAGGGTACGTGACTAGAACTTTACCTGGTCTATGTCGTGCTGACTCACTATCGTCAGTCCACTTCTGAAATCCAGATTGGCATCTGAAGCAAAGGAATCTAGAGAAAAAAGGCAGTCAACCAGCTTTGCAGGGTATGGCTACCACCAGTGGAAGAAGCTGAAGACAAAACCCACAGTGCCCTGAAAAAATGGTTCAAGGTTAAGAACTGATGCTCCTTGATTTCAAAATATGCTACAGAGCAATAATAACTAAAACATTATGGTAATGGAAAAAAATAGACAAAAAGATCACTGGAATAGAATTTATAGTGCAGATATAAACATACAAATACATGTTCAGTTAATTAGGACAAAGGTGCCATGAGCATGCAATGGAGAAAGGAAAGTCTCTTCAACAAACAGTGTTGGGAAAACTGGACGGCCACATGCAAAAGAATGAAAGGAAAGCACTTTCCAACATATACAAAAATTAATTCAAAATTAATTTTCGTTCAAAGACCTGCACATAAATGAAAACCCAGAAACTATATAGAAGAAAACACAGGTAATACATTTCATGACATCATCCTTACAATGTCTTTGAAGACTTAACTTCAATGGCAAGGGAAATGAAAGAGAAACAAAAAATGGTTTGATTATGGTTTCTGTGCAGCTAAAGAAACTATCACTAGAAATAAAAGACATCCTACTGAATGGGAAAAGATACTTGCATATCATACATCTGATTAATGGGTTAATTTGTAAGATATATGAAGAAGTTAAACAGCTCAACAAGAAAACCAAACAATTCAATCAAAATATGGGCAGAAGATCTGAACAGACACCTCTCTAATTAGGATATACAGATGTCCAACGGGTACATGAAAATACACTCTTCAGCACTTATTACTGGAGAATGCATTAAAACCACAATGGGATACCATCTGTCACCTTACATCAGTGAGAATGGCCTCTAGCAAAAAGAGAAGAGTGGCTTCCTGCTGCAGCTGAAGTGGGAGCAGCCTATTGAGGTACTGGCTGTGGGGAAAGGAACCCTGCATTGCCCAAGAGGTAGAGGGCTGCGCAGACTACTCTGGAGTAGGATCCAGCGCTGGAAAGCCCTGCGAACCCACAGTTTTTTTAAAAAAATAAAGAAATTAAGGTTTAAGGAATTGGAGCGTCATCTGCAACAAGGAGGTAGATTCGAAAAGTCCAAGGTTGTATGTTGGATCTGACACAGATGAAGAAAGCACTGGAAATTCTTAATAGGAATCTGAGAGAATTGGCGTTCACAAATGTCAACATGATTCAATGTGATGTGTGCTCCTTATCTATCAGAACGTCCAAGTCACTTGACACAGTAAAATTATGAACCCTTCCTTTGGCATCAAAAATAATGAAAGGCACAGATGTGGCCTTTTTTGACGACTGCTTTGGAAATGGCAAGAACAGCAGTATATTCTATACACAAATAGA
Organism: Solenodon paradoxus; assembly: GCA_004363575.1. Taxonomy (NCBI): domain Eukaryota; kingdom Metazoa; phylum Chordata; class Mammalia; order Eulipotyphla; family Solenodontidae; genus Solenodon; species Solenodon paradoxus. Next base: position 36,881 of record RJWH01001712.1, read on the forward strand.
GAATATATTCAAAAGAAGGTTGCAGATGGTATGCCCTGGTGGAGTAGTGGTTTGGTCATCTGCCTCCAGCTGAAGCGCAGTTCACACATCCCCCAAGGACCCGGGTTTGCATCTCAGGTCGGGGAGAACAAATAAGATGTACACAACTAAATAAAAATAAAATAAAAGGTTTCCTCTTCCTCTCTCTTCCTGCCTGCCTGTCTACTCACCTTCATTCCTACCTGCACCTTTCCTTTAAAAAAAAAAAAAAAAAGCTGCAGAATGGAAAAATCAAGACTGATATGATTGCAGAGCTATGATATGACCTGCCAGTATCATAAAACGTCTTAAGAAGAAAACCAGTAGAAATTGAAGTGGATCTCATTTGTTTTGCTTTTAAGTTTTCCGAGACAAAAATCAACTTAAAACCTAAAGCTTAAAATGAAGTTAAAATTTTTTAATACTAATAAAAAAAAAAAAAAATACAAGACACAACAAGAGATGGCAAGAGTGTGGAGAGAAAGAAACCTCCACACACCCTCGGTGGAAGTGCAGGCTGGTCCATGCACTTTGGGAAACAGTATGTACAGTCCTCAGAGTTTTAAACAGAACTTCTGTACAATCCAATAATCCTACTTTCAGATGTGTATCCAAAGAAAATGAAAATATTAACTCAAAAAAATGTATGAACTGCTGTTTATTGTAGCACTACTTATAATAGCCAAGATATGGAATCAAACTAAGTGCCCATCAATGGACAAATGGATAAGGAGGTCTGGTGTAATTATGCAAAGGAATACTATGCAGCCTTTAAAAAAGGTGAAATCTTTTCATTCGGTACAACACGGAAGGAAGTCTAGGGTATTTTGCTGCGTGAACTAAGCCAGAAAGAAAGACAAATTATTAAATGATTTTACATCTATGTGCAATACAAAGAAACAATACAAATCAACTGATGGGATAAAATCAGAATAAACCTTTGGACCTTAACAGCTGAACTGAGGTTATCAGAGGTGAGAAGGTTGGGGGGCAGTGAGATCGTGTGGCAAGGATTTATTTATTATTTCATGTTTTTCCTTTTTTTTTTTTTTTGGTTTGGGTTTTTGTCTAATAAATTTTTTTTTTTCTTAAAGATTGGAAACTGTATTTCAAATTTCAATAAGTGAAAGTCTCTAGGAAGCATTTTACTGGTGTAGGCATGGGTTCTCAAGCTTTGCTTCTGTTTGTTCCTACAAAGGGACCCCGTAGAAGCTCATCAGTTGGAGGCTCAACCCAGCCACCAGAACTGTGGCTCACAGACTCTTCCATTCTTCTGGAAAACTTTTGCGACCAGGGTCTCTGGAGCTGGGTCATCCCTTAACTGTAAGAAACTGATGAACAGTTTCTAAGATGCTTCTAAATCCCACATCACTGATCATGGGCAGCAGCAAAATGCAAAAAATAGCTGTCTAATAACAAAGTTAGCGCTCAAGAACTCAATCCACTTTTTGTAATCTGGAAATAAACGATAAATAAAAATTACCTACGTGAAAAAATAAACTCAAAAGAATGGGTGAAGAAGAAAAAGAAAACAAAACAAGAACCAACAATATTTAAAAAGAAAGATGCGTGAAAAGAAAAAAGAGCAGTTTTTCAAGGCGCTGAAGGCCACTGCCAGTGCCGGGTCACTGCTTTGCAGAGAAAGGCTCACCTTGCAGTCCTCGGCCCTTAAACAAGGCCCTGGAGGCAAACAGGGCGTCGTGAGCATCCGTGGGCGTGCAGCGCAGCAGGTAGAACTCCAGGTGACGCCAGAGGATGAACAGGCAGGTCTCCACGATGACTGGCGCACACGCCAATGAAAGGAAACAATGTCCTCCCAGGATTTCCAAAGCGGTTTCTGAAGAGACCCTGCACCCACAGAGAGAAGGGCCCAGTCTCTGGGTGGCGGACACTGAAGGTGTCTCCCCAGAAAGCAGCGTGGGTGCTGAGAAAAAGGAGGTCAGGGCTGTGGGGCACCAGCACCGTCACCAGTGTCCTTCACTGCCTGTCCAGACAGAAAGTGGCCTGTATCTATTATCAGCTTTATTAGCCATGTGAAAAGGTAAGAAATTTTTTTTTTTTTCAATTTGAAAATGTATCAGGCAGATACTGGGAAAAAAATGAAGAGTAATCATGTCCCTTCCCACATGGTTTTGATATTTAAATCATGTGAGAATAAGAAAAGCGCTGCGACAGTTGAGGATTCTCCTTGTCGCCACTCCAGTCCCCCCGTGACTTCGCGAAGGATACATGAACACAGGGAAAGCAGCTTAGCTCGATTGTTGATCAACTTCACCAATCGCCGTCTTGCAAGGACATATTTCTGAGTAGTGGAGATTTTATCAACACCAGCAGGCATCACAGACTGACACAACTAAGAGAAAGAAGCAAATGCAGCGGTAACAGCGACATAAATTATAACAAAAAAGCAATGAGAATCTGTAAGAGGGAGCTTGGGATAAGCACCGCGAAAAACATTCAGTTACGTTTCAGCATCCTTGACAGACACAAGTTTATTATCTAGTTAAATAGCAATTTTTTTTTAAAAAAAAAAGAGAATCAAAGAAGGAGCTGAATTCACAGATGAAGGTTCATGTGTAGCTTTTGGAAAAAGTCTTGCGTCTAAAGCAGACATCTGCAACCTACTGATGGATCCACCAACCCTGAATTTCCTGTTAAGTTAAAACAAAGCAGGCTTTTCAAGTAGTAGGTGCAACACCACCACGGGGAATTCTGCGCCAGATGTCACTATCTTCTGAAAAAAATGCAGATTTCTAGAATAGAACAAATAAAATCATCCACCAGCACCTCTGCGACCTCTTCGCAGCCTGGCGCGCCTATAAACACAACCATTTGCTTTAACCTTCCCAAGTGGGGCCAGAGGCGCCGCACTCTGTGCCCTCATACTGCAGTTCCTCTACTGGTAAAAGCATCCCCGCACATTGGGGGAAGCCAACACTGTTTCAGGGGTTACCCGAGCCCAGTCAGTAGCTCCTGCCTTGGCCTGTGCTTGCTCTGTGGCTTTAGATCATTGATTGCAACCTGCAGTGTCTCGGTTTGCTCATCTGAGGAACAAGGTCTCATGCATGCTGGTGGAACATGTCGCTCAGGCCCACGCACTTCACAAACACTCCACGTGTTCCCTGTGCTTATCAGAAGAGTGGCAAGAGAGAGAAGGCTTTGACTACCCTTTAGATGATGTGAGGTTTTGTTTTTTGTTTTTCAGGAAACCTGGTGGGAACCAGGATAGGCAAAATGGCTCACCATTCCAGGTGTATTTAGCACTGGCCCAGAGATGTTTTACAATTCAGCTGTGCCAAATAGAAAGGCAGGCCTTGGGGTGCACCCCTGTGGCTCAGGCAGCTAAGGTACAGGCCATGTAAAGGCTACAGACCCAGAGCGGGGTATGACAACTTGAATAAACGTACATATTTAAAAGGAAAAAGCAAGCAAGCAGGCAGGTCTCAGTAGGGAGGAAGGTTAGTAACTCGGCATCTTTAACTACAATAGATACCAGGGAATGATTCCGGGTCGTTGAGGACAAGCAGTCAAGTCTGATACACCATGAATCTGTCTGAAAAACTCATTAAACGGATAATAAAGATGATGAAAGCACAGGGACATCTGACCTAAGGAATCACTTCTACTAAAAAAGCATCTGCAATAGAAACTTAAGTTCTCAGTACAGATTTTAAAGTGATCAAAAGCCTTTAATACTAAAATTCTTTATTTAAAGGCTGGCTGAATGGCAGATAGTTTTCAAGAAGAGGTGTCAAGTTCACCATCTTTCAGTTAAGAGCTTCTGTGCTACTGAGGTGTGGTCTAAGGTGAGGGACTCTCTGGAAACCACAAAGAGGAGTCCTTGTAATTACATTCATCACTGAATACATCATCTTTACTCGCAAGACTAACACCAGAACCCCAGCCTTTATTAATGAAAGCAAAGGCTTCTCAAAGCTTCCAGAGCTCCACAGAAGAGTCATACCTCTTTTATCTCATCTGGGGGAAGTTGCTCCACATTCTGTAGCTTGTTGACACTCTGTCGATGGCTGTCATAGTAGCTGAAGAAATCATTAGCACTCTGTTTCAACAGGTAGATGATAATGCCCAAACCTGGCAGACGCCAATATGGAACCGCCGGAGCTTGGGTATCTAGTAGAGTGGATGATAAAAACAAAACAAGGTTCCTCTTATAAGCATTTTATATGAATTTTAAATGACTATTTTTAAAGGAATTTAAGGGCATGTAAATTATTATTAAAGCCAATCCCGGAGCACTTTTAAATTCCACCGGCAGCTCAATGGTATGGGCAGGGGCTACTGAAATCAGGTGGACACGTAAGGCTGGAGGCCTTGGGAGAATAAGGAAATAAAGTTAATGGACACCGATAAAGCTCAACTTTCAATGAATAAAGACCTTTTTGAGAGCTCTGTAATAAACTCCTCGTACTATACCTCTACTCCCCGGTGCACACACATACACATGCCATATACAGAATTTTGGTGCTTTCCTGACCCAAGGTGAGTAATTCCTACCCTCCTGATAAACTTGTTTCCAGTCTGTGTTATTCTGGTTACTGAATTCCCAGCTCAAAGTCATTTTTCCAAAGAATTAGAACAATAACTGAAATATTCAAGAAGTATGTTGGATTTAAAATTTCACCATTCTTTTACCACAATAACTCATTTGAATAGCAAAACAAAATGATCTTTTACTGGCGCTCCTTCTGAAAGTGCAAAGCAGCAGTGGGAGGTCAGAAAATGTTTTTGCAGAGGGAAGGACTACAAGCAGTAACAATACTACTCTAGAGATAGTTTGTGTGGCACAATGGAGCGATGTCTTCTTACGATGGAGGGATTTCAAGTTCAATTTGAAGATAATCTTCATTTAATGGCCCCAATGGCCTGAAGACTGATGGGTAGCTCAGCACTGGCCTCCTTCAGTCCACTCCAGTCAGATCTCACACCTTCCTGTGGAGGGCGAGAGGATGCTGCCACAGACCAGGATCTCCTACACTCCTCTGATTTGCCGGCTTTCCTTTTCCAACCTTCAGTGAAGATGTGCAGCTTTTACAACGCAGGTCATCTTCCTTCCCAGATACATTTTCATGATCTTGACCCAACAGGAAGCTATGGCATACACTCAAAAATTGCAGGAGTCCTCATATACTAAACTGCTCAAGTTTAGAAAATATTTAGCAAGCATGATGCACCCTTGGGGTGTAACAGTCTGGTCTGCTGCCTCTAAAAGAGTGCAGTCCACGTACATTCCAAGGACCCAGGTTCTCGTCCTAAGTCCAGGGGGAACAACCAATGTGAACAACTAAATAAAAAGAAAAAGAAAATGCTACTATCCCTTCTCTCTTCCTGCCTGCCTACTTACCTTGATTCTAGCATGCATCTTTCCTTCAAAAAATAAAAATGATACATTCAGAGACTACCAGACTATCAGATGAGGGAGGCTCATGGAAAATTTGACAACAGAAACAGATTCTGCAGCAAAGACCAGCTAACGACTGGGGTGGCACATGACACTCAAATGGGTTCTCACAGTTCACAGAGAGCAAGGAATTGGCCACTAAAACAAAAGGAAAGAACACTCTTCTGGGGTGAAGTAATGACAGAACCCCAAACTTTCACAATTTCGTAATATCCAAAATACAGTTTGCAGTTATCCAACCTTTGAAAAACTAAGAAAATGGAACGCATTCTCTAGAAACAAGAAAACCAGTCACATCGAATTCCAGATGAACCAGATATTGGAAACCAGTGAATAATCTTTTTTAAGTAGCTAGTATAACTATCCTAATTGAAGGAAAACAAAATATCCTCGTAATTGATAAAAACATAGAAAATCTTAGTAGGGATATATAAAAGAACCAAATGGAAACTCCAGTAGTTAAAAATGCAATTTCTGAAATAAAATATTCACTGGATATAGCTACCTGGAACTGATGGAGGAAAGAATAAATGAACTTGAAGACAAACAGAATTTTTTTTTTTAAGAGAAGAAGGAAAGGAGAGGAGGAAAGAAGTACTTTTAAGGAAGGAAGGAAGAAGAAGCACCTTAAATTATTTTTGGTTGCTTGCCTCAAGGCCCGAGTCTCAAATCCGGGTCCTGTGGTCCAGCAGGTGGCTTAGCAGCCGCATCACCAGGGTACACTATAAACTAAAACCATTTAAGGGAAACAAGAGGCAAAAAAAAGACTTAAAGAAAGAAGAACAATATCAGGGACCTATTCTACAGGATCAGTCTATATGTTTGGAGAGAATGCAGCTGAAAAATATGAGAAATACAAAGAAAAAAATAACTAAAATTTTTCCAAAATATATATACAAGATACTCAACAAACAACGACCTGGTACTATAAGAAATGCTCTGGCCTGAAGGGAAATGAAAATGAGATCAGACAGAAACTGACCAACAGGAAAAAAATAATGTGTGGTGAATATCTAGCAAAATATTCCACCATTTTTTTTATCCTGTTGCTCTTTATTTCTTTATAAACTATGAAAATGTTTGAAGTAAAAATTATAGTTGTTGTCTAATGGGATTTATTGTGTATGCAGACACATGCATAACATTTATAAAAACAGTAGAAGGATATAAACTTACACAGTTACAAGGTCTAAATTTTACATGAAGTAATACAATGTTACTAAACAGACTGTTAGAAAACTATGGCAACTACCGGGATGGGGGGAAAAACAGTATATCTAAAATCCCAATGGTAAAATGAACATCAAATTCCACAAAATATACACATTTTTAAAATAGATAAAGGAAACACAGAAAAACAAAATAAGGAGGCAAATAGAAAGCAAATAATAGGTAAAAAAAAAAAACAACCCACATTAGGTTAAAATCTAACAATATCAATAATTATGTTAAACATTTTACTACTAAATACTCCATTGAAAGGTTGAGGCAAAATGGATTCTTAAAAAATAAAAGCTAATAAAACAGTGACCCAATCCTCTGCGGTGTCAGGAGACACTTTATTTTTTTAAAAGAAAAGTTCAGGCCAGAATGAAGGCAAGTGGGGAGGCAGGGAGGAGGAAGAAGCACTTTGTTCATTTTACTCAGTCGTCCATCACTGGTTATTTCCCCAGCCCTGGGTTCTGAACTGGGAAACTTGGGGTGTATGTGGACTATGCCTGGTTTAAACTGCAAGGCCACCAGGGTGTATCTGAAGATGCCTTTTAAACAGAGACATGGGTAGGATGAAAGCAAATAGATGAAAAATGTAATCTATGGAAGCCAGAAGATTTTTTTTTTTTTCTAAAGAGGAAGGCAGGTGAGAAGAAAGAGGAGGAAGAAGCATTTTTAGTTATATTTGTTCTTTCTGGTTGTTCCCCCCATCGGAATCCAGGTTTTGGTCTACACCCCACCCACTGGCTTAGCACCTGAGCCACCACGGTGCTCTAAGATATTTTTTAAATGAACGAGGACTCCAACAACACTTGATTTCAAAATTTACTGTAAAGAAGACAGAATAGAAAGTATAAAAAGACTGTGTATTAGAAAAACAGACATACAAATCAATGGAACAGAATGAACTGCAAAAGTAGACACAAACTTATGCATTCAACTGATTTTTGACGTGGTAAAACATAATCCAAAAGGAAAAAAAGTATTTTCCACAAATGTTGCTAGAACTGGACACAGGTTCACTACTAGCCATCAAGGAAATGCAAATTAAAATGCAATGGGATACCACAACACACCCCAAAATAGTTGAAGTTTAAGAAGATGGACATACCAAGCACTGGCAAAGATATGGATTCACTAGAACTCTCAGACACTGTTGGGGAAAATGCTAAATGACTGTCAATTTGAAAACAGAATTAACAGTATCTTACAAAGTTAAACATACCACATAGTCCAGCAATTCCAAGTATCTACTCACAGATAGGCAAACATGTCCACACAAATTTCTATATGCAAGTGTAATAGCTGCATCATTTATAAGAGCAAAACACCTGGAAATAACCCAAATGTCGACCAACTAGTAAAAAACAAACTGGTATTTTTTTTAACTATGGAGTACGACGAGCCAGTAATAAAAAGGAACACGATAGTAATACACACAACATGAATGAATTTCAGAGACACTGAGCTAAGTGAAAAAAGTTAAAACTCAACAAAGATCACATATTCTATTCTATTGATATAAATTCTGGAAAAGATAGAAATATTGTGACAGCAGAGCAGCAGGTGCCTAGACCAGGAGTCGAAGGAAATGATGAAATGAAAGGGGTAAAAAAAACAACCTTTTAGGAAGGGACTGATTCTTTATTTTGATTGTGGTAGTAGTTACATTTGCCATATAATTACCAAAATTATTAAACTGTATACAAAGATGGGTAAATTTTATTATATCTAAATAATACTCAAAAAAATGTTGAGATCATAACATAATTTTTATAAAATAGAGGCCATATGTTCTTAGATGAATACATTTTTCCATAATGTCTATTTTATATGATTCAGCAATTTTTAAGAAAAATGGGATACTGACAAGGGTGAAAGCGTGGCAAAATGTTCCAGAGAAATCTCAAACTTCCTGAAATCGCTACCAGTTCATTCCATTCCAACACTGAGATCGGAATGGGCTTCCTATTTTGAGTGACCCACGGAAGAGGAGCTCTGATCAGTCCATAATCCTCACTCGTGTTCTCAGTCAGTCATTAGGAAAGCACAGACAAAGTCAGCTTACTTACTGTCTAAATTTTCCTTTGCTATGCTATTGAGATGTGGGGCTATAATTTAAAACCCAATTTAGCTACTGTATTCAGCTCAGCAGGATTTAACCTACGAGCTCTCTGGTATATCTGTGTATTTTTCACCCAGCTACTCTCCAGTACTAATATGAGATCTCAAATATTACTCAAAACTACATTCTCCTCACACAGCTCTTCTAGATATAGCCTCAGAACGTCTTGAATTTCTCTGTTCTCTTAAACTCTCAGTCAATTCACCTGGCTGACACAGTACCTCTTCCTTAAAATCACTTTAAAAGTTCCCATAATTACTCACAAGGAAAAATACTGCGTATTATTAGAGCCAATGAGGGTTTGTCATAACCAGAGCAACGCTCCCAGCGAAGATGCTTACCTTGCCGGGGTCCATCTCTGTTAATGGTTTCTGACAGGCTAGGGGTGAAGAGGCACATGGCATGCTGAAAGGTAGGGGAACTCTGTAACATGAGTGACTGGCAGTACTCCATGACATTGGCACAAATCTACAAGGAAAAAGAGCAATACCAAAAGTATTAGCTCCCCAATGCCCTAATTATCATGAAATCCAGATCCAGTTTTTTGTTTTTGTTGTTTTCCTTCCCCCAGTCCAAGGTCTCAAACCCGTATCCTTGGGTTTTATTATGTGGCCGGCACCTTATTAGCTGCTGAGCCATGGGGGTGCGCCATATCTGCAATTTTTAATCAAATATTTTCAAAAACATAAAAATCTTGGAGAAGAGCTATACAGTCCTTGCCCCCTTACCTGCTGCATAGCCAGCTCGATCTCGTCTTTCTTGCTGACTCGATCTCCTTCCACATTATCATACTGAAACTTAAACTGACGTAATCTGTCCGCACCACCAAAACGACTCAGCAGTCCTAAGCACTGGCGCTAAGAGAGAAAAGGAGAATTTGTTCATAGCTGGATGGATATTTTTAAAATTGGTGATCCCTCTTTCTTGAGGAATATTTAAAAAAAAAAAAAACTTGTGGAGAATAAAATCTCTCTTTTAAAGTGTCTGATTTCTTACTTCCAACTGAGCCAAGTAACGTCAGTGCTATAAAATTGAAGCTTTTTGCAACTATCTTTGATTGGCAGTCAACATCTTAAAAGAATATCTACTCGTGGTTAGTCCCCAATAATCAAATGAAATCATTTTCTGTATCATACTGGAAAAGTACCTAATAATTCCTTGGTAGATTCCCATTAAATAAATAAACAAAAGTTGCTAAACAATGAGAAGCAAAATGTAATGGCAAATCGATGACAGTTTCTCACAAGCACAACTGTGATGATTTTGTCTACTAAGGCTCACTTTTAATTTTTTTTAAAGGAAAGGTGCAGGCAGGAAGAGAGAGGAGGAAGTAGCGTTTTTATTTAGTTGTTTATCTTGATTGCTCCCACTGGCCCTGGGAACAGGAACCCAAGGCAGGACCTGGGATGTATGTGGATTGCACCCAACCACTACTCCACCAGGATGGCTCCAAGGCTCAAATTTAAAGGTATTACTCCTGTGCAGCTTTTATAAAGGGACTGAGACACACAGGTAACCTTAGGGATAAAACACAAATATCATCTGTTTAAATGCTGGTACTTTGTGCCAAAGAAACAATTGTTTGTTTGTTTGTTTTAAGGGCAGGTGCAGACAGATATGAAGGTGGGTAGACAGGCAGGAAGGAAAAGAAAGGAGGAAGGAAACATTTCTTTATTTTATTTAGTTATTCACACTGGTTGCTTCACCTGAATCTGGGACTTGAACCCAGTGGTATGCGGCAAGTGCTCCTTCGGAGGCAACTGACCTAACCGCTACTCCACCAGGGCACACCACCAGAAACTATTGTTTTTATGGTTGACAGAGGGAAAGGACAAAAACTGACAATAATGTAGTAGTTAGCACTTGAGTTTGGAATCAGAGATACAGAGGCCAATAGCAAGTAAATGACTTTTGTGACCAGGAACAAGTTACTTAACTTCCTGAAGTCTCTATGTCCACATTTCTAGAGTGATACCAGCAATTCCTACCTTGTACAACTGTTGTCAGGATTACCTGAGACAATGAATTGCATTTAGTGTTAGCACAGTATTCTGTGCATAGTAAGTACACACAAAAAAAATGTATTTTAAAAACTGGTAACACCGTATGTATGAACAACACAAGTATATACATGTCTTTTTTTGTTGCTTTTAAAGGAAAGGTGCAGGCAGGAATGAAGGCAAGTAGACAGGTAGGCAGGAAGAATGAGAAGGAAGATGCACTTTATTTATTTTTATTTAGTTGTGCACATTCGTTGTTTACTCCCAGCCCAGATCTTGAACTGGGGACCCTGGGATGTATGTGGGACTGCTCCCATGTGTACTAGACCACTAGGCCACCAGGCTCACCCCATATATATCTTATTTATACAAGTTTGAATAAGGCAAAATGAACAAGACTATAAATTTATTTCACCAAAAGTTATATCTATTTTTTTTAACAATTCTAAAACCGTATGTTTGCTACTCTTACAGATAAAAGATGCACTGAAACATTTCAAGAGATGACCCATTTAAGAGTCATCTTTTTCTCTCTACTGATAAAGTTAGAAAACTGGAAGAAAAAGAAGAGTATCTGAGTTTTGTTGGTAAGAACAGTCCTTTCTAGAGTGCTATTTGACAAGGACTCAAAATGTACCATCTGTATTATCCTTGGGCCTAGTGATACCAATTCTGTTACTTAATTTATAAATTTAAAATATGTACACAAAAATGCTAATGACAGGATTTTTCTTTTGAAAACTTGAAAAACAGTTCAAGAAAAGACAAATGGTTAAGAAACGTACTGCATCAAAAACAATGGAATATAGACCCCAATATAAAAGTATAATTTGAGGAATGGTGGACATAATATGGGTTAATATTATTTTATATATCAAAGCTACCTCGATAAATATTAAATTAAATTTTACAAAAGTATAATGACTTTGCTGCCAACGAAAAGCCCAGCTATTCAGATCACAGCAGGCCAGGAGGCTCCCAGAGTGTGATACAATATCTAACTGATATAATATCAAATATGTTTGAATATAGTGAAAAGAGATTACACAGCTGGAAGAGTTTGGGGATAGTAAGAACTCAAAAACCAAGCAAAATGAAAACAGAAAAATTATTTACCCTACAGAAAACAAAAAGTTACAGAGAAGTAACATATTCATAACTTAATCACAAATGACTTTATATAGTTATGATTCCTAAAATTGGAAAAATGAAGTGGTAGCAATATGAGCATGTTATTTAAAGTTATCAAAGAATCAGTTGAAACAATTTGTTCATATCTAGAGAGTAAAAAGGGAGGGTGGGTACAATTGTCCTATTTTGTAGCAAGACTTCTAGCTGCTATTTAAAAAGAATCACTTACCTGGAATCTTCCAATGTGTCCCTGCAGCTCCATTAGAGATCCTTCGTTTACATCAACATCGAATTCACTTAACAGACCTATAAAAATGGGAATATATTCAGTGTAGTTCTATAACAAAATAAAAGTATTAAAAATTAGGAAGATTGGTTCTAATATTTTTAACGTTCTTTATTTGCATGCACAGCTACAGACTCTTGCCTTGAAAGAATTCTGAGAAACATAACTTTACAAAGATTTTAAGTTCACAGGAACATGGTCATTCATATGTAATCTAAATCTAGATAGGTGAGTTTTAAAGAAAAGAATCTTTTTACTGATTACCAAAAAACTTAAAAATTTTCTAAACAGCAAATTATTTTCTCATGGAAGAGTTTTAAACAGAAAAAACTAAGAATTAAATGCTTTTCTTTTTTCTTCCAACTCCTCTAGATATGCCATTTGATAATTCCTTTCCCTTAGGCAACAGTATAGTTTGCACAAAAGAAAAGAAAGAGTTTCCATGCAATTTCGCAGTTTGAACCTATTACAAAATTCCTACATCAAGCTGATCAACTTCTTAAAATACCAGGCTTCCCTGGATTTCTCTCAGCACCCCCACAAGCCCTGCAGGGCATTCTCACCACTGACTTATTTCTTGTTCCACTGGAATCCTGCTGAGGAAACTTCACCTGACCTTGTCCTGATCGCCCTTGAACTTTGTGTCTTCACAATCCCTTTATTTCCTACTTCCAAGGATACACACCAGCAGCATGCAAACCCAATCTGGTTTTTTGCACCTTCACCTGACAAGCCCTCCTCTTTTTAGATTATTTCAGCTCATTAGCTCAACAGAGACCTGCAGAAAACATATCATGCTGGCTGGCTTATTGTCACTCATTAGTGCCTCCTTCTCCACTAGACCCCAGTCGTCTCGCCTCCACCTCCTCTGGAGAGAGCTCCCGGATTTACTTCCACTTGCTTTTCTAGCATACTGACATGTAACATGTCACAGAGGATTTTTCTTCACTATTTGAAAATATACTCAGGTCTCCCTTATACGCAATAATAAATAAATAAATAGCATAAAACAGGTTAATATCTAATTATTGATTTTCCCCCCTACATTTTCTACTTATAATTTTTCTTTTCCTTTAAGTTCCATTTTTTCCCTGGACCCAGGTCTTGAACCTGTATCCTTGGGCTTTATAAGGACTGTAACTTAGCCCTGATGGCTCACGTGCTAGGTCCGCAGCTGGGGAGCTGTCCATGGACAGCCCACGGTTCTGTGTTCGAGATGGGAGTTGGGCGAACCAAAAGAACAGATAAATAAAGTGCTTCTTCCTCTCTGTGCCTTCCTGCCTGCCTTCCTCTTAAAAATGAAACCCAAACCACACAGTGCTTGGCACAAATGTTTAATAAATATGAGCTATTATCATTAATATTATAAGTCTGAGGGAAAAAAATAAGTTGCCATGCTGTCATTTAAGAACAGTCTTTAGATGTTTGTAAACATAAGAAAATTCAGGAAAAATACTATACTTTTTTTTTGGTGAAAGGGGGTTTCGATACAAATTAAAAATATCAAGATATTAATCAAAAGAAAAACTCATGTATGGGAAAGTCATGGGGAGGAAAAAGAGTTAGTGTTTTGCAGTGAAACTATATAAATATGTAAACATATACATAAACATACAACTAAAACTAAAAGTTGAAGATATTATGGCTGGAGGACTGAGTGTTAAATGTTATAAAGCCCAATAAAGTAAAAATACTATAAGCGAACATAATCTGAGGTAGAAGAGGAAGTGTAAAAACACTTATCACTTAATCTTTCATATCAGAAGTTAACTGATTCTAAAATTTACATGTAGTAAAGAAGTTAGAGTGAGGAAAAAAAGGCTAAATTATCTTAGTAACTTTTCAAAATTTTTTTTTCTTAATCTCAGTGATTTTTTTGTTGTATTTTTTGCTCTACCAGCCACAGGTCCCCAACCTGGTTTAGTTTTCATAGTCTTAGGCACCTCAGCTACAGAGGGACATAATGATCTTTTAAAAAGTAATAGCTCTTACACTCTTGTAGTAAAGAAACATTGGTCTGGAATACAGCAAGGCCTTTAGTTTCACTTCCATTTTTATAATCTACATTCACATAAGACTAAATATTTGCTTTATAAAACCTCATGAAAAAGGCTATCTCAGCGCAGCTTGGTAGAGAAGTGGTCAGGCGCAGTCCACGTACATCCCAAGGTCCTGGGTTCACGCCCCAGGGCGGGCAGGAATAACAAAGATGAACAATTAAATAAAATAAATAAAGAGCTTCTTCCTCCTCTCTCATCCTGCCTGTTCGTCTCTGCTCACTTTCATTCCTGCCCGTGCCTTTCTTTCTTCCTTTTTTTTTTTTTTAAAAAAGGCAGTTTCATTCTCATAGGCTACTTCTCTACGTTCTGTGCTTCTCTCGCTCAAAGGTATACATACATAGGGCAATACTGAAAAGCTACTTGCCAAATATTGACATTTGGTGATTTCTAGGCAGCTGAATTTTGAGTGTTAATTGTTTTCCTGATCATTTTTGAATTTTTTAGAGTATGTATCATTTTTATAAATACAAACTTACTCCTTAAAAAAAGACAATGAACTCTCCTAGCAGCACCAATTTCAAATAAGTGCAAATAGCTGCACAATCATTAAAACCCTCCTTCCATGAGTGCGTGTCAGTCTGTGATCACTGAGAGTCCACTCCACATATTCGACTCACCAGGGAGTGCCGCCTTACTTATAATCCCCGTCAGCAGAGCCAGTTCCTGCAGAGACCCAGCGCTGCTGTCCTGGCAGCGGAGGATGGCTTGTATGGTGTCGGAGTGCGAAATGAGGAACTGCAACACCTCCACCCAAGAAAAGGAGAGGGGAGAAGAGAGGTGGAGACGCAGACAATTACGTTTTAATGCAGAATTCAGCTTTGAAAAAACATTGAAACAAGGAATTCTCTGTTAACAAAGAGGAATATGAATAAGCTACTGTTTTCTTGCGCTTAGTTTACTTTTTCAAGAAGTAAACAACTGAAATGCCTAAGAAAGCTAAAGGCAGGGATTATTTAAAAGTTTAGAAATATATTTAGAAGCTACTAGAAATTGGGCTTATGAAAACTGTTATCTGATCCTACTGTATTTTTTTTCTAAATAGAACTAAAAATATACATACAATGAGGAAGTATAAAATGACTTATTAGAATACCCTGGTGGAGTAGCAGTTGGGTCAATCCCCTCCAAAAGAGCAGGTTACATACCTCTGGGTTTGAGTCCCAAGACTGGGGGAAATGACCAGTGTGAACAACTAAACAAAATAAAGTAAAGATGCTTTTTCCTCTCTCTTCCTGCCTGCCTGCCTATTCATCTTCATTCCTGCCTGCACCTTTCCTTTAAAAAAAAAACAAAAAACAGACTTACTAATTTGACTTTGCTCTATGAAAGTCTGACTAATGTGACATGGGGACAATCACATAAAAACTAGTCTAATTCACCTTTTGATATGGTCAATACAAAAGCGCTCTAAATCCTGACCTCAAAATTTTGCCCTTCTATACTGCGCAGTCCTGGAGGGTTCTCTGTTTTCATAAACAGCTGCCTCTTCAACTAGATTACAACCACCTTAAAGGCAGAGACTGTTCAAACAAGCTGAACATCTGAATCACTCAGGAAATGTGCCCCTTCCTTTTTCAATACCTATTCCTGGTCTCAGCCCATAGTTGCTGAATGTGAAACCCAGTAATCTGCAACATTTAAAGATTTTCAGGGGATTCTGCTAGAGTCAGCATGGAATTGGTATTAGAGAACCAATGTCTTAAATCACAGTGTTCCAATTCCACTAAAATATCTTAATCTCAATAAAGTAGAAGACAAGGAAAGTCTGCGTTGTAAAGCACTGGCTCAAAGGGCAATGCATCAAGGGTGGGATGTCGCCTAGACTAGCGCGGAAGGGCAGATGCCACACTAGATACAGCAGGGTTCCCTCGTGTGAGGTAGGTCTGGGAACCGATAAGAGAAAAAGCAGAGCAAATTCCCATTAGTTATTAAGATGCAGTTCCAGACACTATCATAATAACAGAGCAATAAATACATCAAAAGAGCGCAGGTTCATAAGGATGAGCCTAATTAATCAATGAAAGGCTAGATTACATATTTTGTATTATTAGTTTAAAGAAACAAATAATTTTTAAGGTTTTACAAAAATGTAATAAAAATAAAACTCATTTCTGTATGTAAATAAAAAGTTAGAAAATTCAAGTATTTAAATGACTTCCTTTGCTACATATCACAACTAAGTGAGTTGTTATTGATCTTTTGTATTTTCTGCCACACCTAATAACTGTATCACTTTTTCTCAAAAAATACCTGGCTAAATTCCCTAACTCCTTCCTTTTGTAGAAGACCAAATTTAAACCCCATGTCTTCCATCTCACTATTCTATTAGCTATGGAGCTTCATTCAAGTATGAATAAAAAAACGGGCCAGTGAAGTCAGAGCAAACCACAAGGGGCCTGTTTCCTATCCCCAGCCCTGCCACAGACAGTATGATTACGGTAAATTCACTTACGCTTCCTACGCCTAGGGCTTCTGCATTCGTCAAATGAAAATTTTGCACCAGACTATTTTCGTTTTCACAAGGATTCTCCTTACCTGCCCTGCTGCCTGCAAGTGCTGGGCCATACTAGATGTGAGGATAACCTGGCATAAGCGGAGCGCTGGCAGGAGAATCTGGCGGTATCGATCCACCGGAGTGGGGATGAACACGGGGGGGTCTCTCATGCCAAACATGCTTCATTCACATCCATCAGATATGGAGAGAGCAAGAGCACCAGAGTTAATTAAGTTACAGACTACGGTTCCTGATTACCGCTATAGTGAGCAAATCCAGGGGGCTAATTAAGATGTGAAGTTCCCTGCACCCCTCATGCACAGATAGCAAATACAAAGTTATTTGGATTTTGAAAAATCCTAGCAAAGGAAGTCTGCATAATTGGAAAAGACAATGATTGAAATTTCCCAAACATATTTATGCTACTCTAAATCTTCCCTTGCACCACACACACTTGAGTAAGAAATAGATTAAAAAAAAAAGTTCCTTTCCCCCAATTTCGCTCTCCTATAACCCCAAATCAAAAATGAATCTGCATTGTCCATTCAATAAAATAGCACAAGATCAAAAAATTTAAAGCAAGTTTGTAAAATCACTTAAGCTTTAAGATTAGGTTTCAGAACATAGTAATTAACTCTTTGTTGTACATTTTTGCATCTATATTTTTAAAAGAAAGAAAATGGCAGCCTGTTAAGAGAAGGGAATAGAAGCAAAATATGGAAATGAAAAGAAATTTTTTAAAAAAGCTTTGCACAGAGAGGCGATAATAATATGTCATGAACTGAGGAGTATAATTAATGTAAGTCTCTTCAACTCAGGTAAAATAATAATTCTCAACCTTTATATCTTTAGAAAGCCATAAAAAAAAATTTTTCCTGCAGATAAAAAAATTGTTCCATAATTAAATGTGACAAACTCAAACATTCAGTTTGGCAAGGGATCTTTCGAAGAGAATAACTAAAAAGCTAAGCGTTATTTACTACAAGAAGGATATATATATATACATATATATAGTCTGCATAACAAAGCTGCAATGTAGACTGAAAGGAAAATAATTCCATATTCAAACTGAAATGAATAATCTGCTAAAAAGTTTAAAATAATTTCACTTGAAGCTTTCAAATTAGCAGTTGATAAAATGTTAAAATGAGAAAAAAATATAAACTCTAAAATCCTACTTCTGTTATCGGGAATATAAAAATCCACAGAAAATTAATAGATCAATATAATTAAAAATACATTATTTCTACTATTGGGAAGGAAAACATCTACGAACAAAATGTTCTCCCCTTTCATGGTCATATTACTACTCTAAATTGCAAAGCATTATGCCTCTACCTACTTTCTCCACTATTAGCAACTTCCATGTATAAAAAATGGCAGGGGTATATGAACTCCGAAAAGCATTAAGATGAAAGAGTATTGCTCAGACAGAATTATAAGCCCAATTATTTTGGAATTTCCTTTTTTCCTTGTAATTAATTACTGTGCACTTAACAAAACCAACCCAGATGGAAACTTACCTCTGTGCATCCATTTCTGGGCGCATGTCATAGACTTGGCACTGTGCCAGTCTCACAATCACCCCAGACCTCAGCAATTCTAAAGTGCCCTGTTGTAGCTTAGCCACTCTTGTGAGAAATGCCTAAAAAGTTAAAAAAGGAAAATAATCAGTGCAGAAATCACAGCCAAAGGCCTCATATAAAAACTGATTCTTCTCAGAAATTCCATACCATCTCACCATCCCACTTCTGGGTATTTATCAAAACTAAAAAAATAAAACCACAAACACAAACTTGCAGAGATCTACGCACTCCTACGTTCACGGCAACCTCCCACGTGCCCATCGTCAGATGAACAGATAAAGACGTGGCATATATACACTATGGAAGACCACAGAGCCCTTAAAAAGACAAAACCCTGGCATCTGCAGGAACACAGATGGTACTAGAGGGGGTTATGTTAAGCGAAGTGAGTCAGAAGGAGACAGACGAATACCAGATAATCTCATCCATATATGGAATATAAAGAAAGAAAGCAAAGGAACAGACAAAACAAAAACTAACCCTTGGGCACTGACAGCAGAACTGAGGTCACCAGTGGGGAACCGAATGGGGGTGTGAGCAAGTGGTGGGGGGTCCAGTGGAAAATGGTGAAGGGCTTGTGGTAATTTGGTGGTGGGCAGGGTGTGTTGTCATACATTGAGGAATGGGGAACCTACACACATGGGTTTATATTATTTTGTAAATCAAAGTTTACCTCAATAAATATTAAATTCAATTTTAAAAAAATTAAAAAAAAAAAGAGAGCGACTCTATGACACAGTTCTGATCTTTAATCATCACTGATGAGAAAGTCTGAGCTAGCTGAGAAAGGGTACATTATGCCACCTTTCTCAGGATTCTTAAGAGAATGACATGCCACAGTGTACACAGGGTGCCATACACAGGGCGCTGCACAGAAATGCAACTAAACTGTTGTATCTGTTTTCATCGGATGGGGATACAGAGGGCAGGGAAGACTGTTTTGCTCAGATCTGTATATATAGCACTGAGTGTCATGCCCATATAATAATGCACATTTAATAGATTTGTCAAATAAATGAAGGAAGGAAAAAGAGGTAATGAATCTAAGATTTCATGCGTCTATTACTGTGGGCATATGTGCTAATTCAACAGGAAGACAGAATATAACAGATTTGGAGGAAAGGAAATGATGAACTCTATACTGTTTCGAAAGTTCTGTTGAAAGCAGAGCCAGCACGACTACACCGGACTGTCCAGCAGGCAGTCAATAAGGTCTGACTTCGTTGCAGAAGGACACGTTTTCTCATGGCTCTCCTCCCAGAGCCCCAGGTACCATCACTCGGCATCATGAGCAGCTGAGCAAGCAGGCCACTATCCACGCAGCTCTCTCAGGATCCCTGCGCCCCAACTCTGCCATGCTCAAAAGACACTTTTCTGGCCCGAGGCCCCAAATACAAGATAACGACAGAAATGGTAGAAATATAGACTCTGTAGGCCACAAGAATTTTCTTTAACACATCTACAGGCCACTGGGGAAAGGAGCTGCTGATATAACTTCAAAGGAACAGAAAGCCTTACCATTTTGGACTCGTAAGTATAAAGGGCTTTTAAAAGAGGAGGTTGTGGTGAGAGTAAGCTCTGCAAAGTTCGGTCATCTTCCACCAAGCTGTCCACAAGCACTTTCAAGTAGCCACTGCTAGAAAGATACAAAAGCCACTGCTGCTGCTTATCCGCAGAGACAAGCCGATCCAGGAGAGCCAGAGCCAGCATCTGCAGGGAGAAGAAGCTGGGATCAGCCCAGACAGCCTCCAAAGTCAAACACTGAACTGCCTCCACTCGGAAGTGTTTACCGCTTTCTTACAAAAGAATGGCTGCAAGTTATCAAACGGTCACTCGTGGTTTTTTTCCCCAGCATCTCAATTTATTAACAAAAGGAAAATTGGCAGGGTATCATCATACTTCTGAAATAGATACTAACACATTAAAATAAAAGTATCAAGTCTAATTTAACAGAACGCTAACATTAGTTATTAGAGGAAGGGGGTTTTGTTTTGTTTTTTCTCTAAGAGCGAAAGGAAAGGAAAAAAGGAAGAAGAAATTTTTTATTTTTTAAAGGAAAGGTTCAGTCAGAAATGAAGGCGAGCAGAGGCAGGCAGGAAGAGAGAGGAAGAAGCATTTTATTCATCTTATTTTAGTTATTCGTCTTGGTTGTTCCCTCAGGCCCTGGGATGACAACCCAGGTCCTTGGGATGGATATGGACTGCACTCTTAGTTGGAGGCAGCTGACCAAACCACTACTCCACCGGGCATGCCAGAGGAAGCATTTTTAAGAAAGGAAGGAAAGAAGAGGAGGAGGAAGCATTTTTATTTACTTGTTTGTTTATTGTTGGCTGTTCCCTCAATCTTGGGTTGGTCTCGAACCCAGGTCCTTGGGCTTTACATGGCCTATTCCCCTGCCGCTAGCTTACTGTCTGAGCTACCAGGGTGTGTCAGAAAGGAATTTTTTTAAATAGCTTTTTAACCCCCTAATTGTAAAGCTTTATAGCTCATTATAGAAAAGTAAATAGAAAAGGCAGACTCTGATAAAAAGTCAACCCATTTGGTCTGTCTCTTCCCAGTCTTTGTTCTATGCATATAAAACAAACTTTTTCAATATAACTGAGAGTTTACTACCTTATACTTTACCCTATTTTTTATTTTAATTTATTTGTTTTCATTGCTTTATAATTAACATCCTATTTTTTTAAATCTTGTTTCTCATGGTCTTCAAAAATATGCTTCATAATTTTCTGTTAGCAAGAAGTTATCTTCTCACTATCTCAACAGTATGTTATGATATTTTAAAGACATATGAATGCAAAATAAGCAAAAAGATCATTCAGAGGGGGGACGCTGAACTAATTAAGAGTCTAAGCAGAAGTAAACAAGATATCCGAATAAAAGCAGAAATTTCAAATTAGAGCAAATAAGCACAGTCACTAAAACATATTGCAGAAAATAATTCTTAAAATGTAACATACATTTGAAAAGCTGATTGAGTTTATACCTTAATGAGTCAAATATTTATTCAATCATGATACTGAACAAGAGTTACTCTACCCTTCCGATCTCATGACCATCACAGGCATCTCGACAGACCACTTCCATGAGAGCGGCGCCATAAGTCTCAATGAAGGCAATGTTTTCGCGCTGCAGTTTACTGAATACATCTTCAGGGGCTGTCAGTCTTTCCCACATGGTCTTCTTGGCTATAAGGGTTGCAATAAAAAAAAAAAATTAAACCCTACAATAAAAAAGGTACACAAAAAACCCTTACTTTGCTTGCATGTACATAAAGACCACCTACCAATGAGCTAGTGCGAGCACATTCTAAGAAAATGGCACACGCAGTCCTTGCATGTGCACTAAAAACAGCAGCAGTGACAGAAGCAGAATAAACTTCTTAAATAAATCACAATAAATTATGAGATCCCAAGAAAATCAATGTCCTGTACTTATTCTACTAATCCATCTGTTTCATCGCTTATTGAGAAATTTGAGAATTTGAGTAGAAAGGATCAGGTACAAAGTAGACCAAATCTGCCTCTAAAGCCTCACACTACCTTAATTCTTTTTTTTTTTAATGACATACTTACTAGCATACCCATAATAAATATAATTTAAATGTACAATGATAATTAAAGACACTACATGAAAGGTCATACATTTACATAAGATTCATGGAAACCTTTTACAAAAGTTTTCAAAATACATAACATTACATAAAGCAATAACCTGTATTTAAAACTAATGTTATGACTTTTTGTCTAACTACTACAGAACAGCAGCTTTAAAATCAAGGAAAGGCCCTCATGATAGGTTGATCAGACTGCAGAGAAGAAACAAAGCAGGCTCACTCCTGAAAAATAAAAGCAACCCACACTTTGGCTGTATTCTGCTAAAATGTTTATAAGAAAACCTTCCAAGCTTTAAAAATATTTTTTTCCTAAAATTACCACTACTCTGATTTTATTTTATCACATTTATTTTTAATTTCCAAAGAGTTAGCAAAGGAGGATATGTTTCTTAATCATATCACTAGCTTATGACCTAGGGGTCACAAAAATCTGAAAAACAAAGTTTGCATTAAACCCATTATGTATCCAAGAAATACATGATTTCTGTTATCAAACTGAATAGATCTCAAAGGTGCACACTGTGTCTATAAACAACCCTACCTACAAATAAGAAAAATTGAATTCTATAATTAAATTAAAACTTTCTTTAAACTCTTCACTGGGGAAAGTAAATTAATTACAGAAACCACCAAGCTGGTTTCTTACATTCAATCTGGCCCTTCTTCTAATATATTTTACAAATTCTGGCCATACAAATAGAAAATCATTGCCATACAAATCAAAATACCAACTTTTTCTCAGTAATTTTAAATGGCTAGGTAGTGCTTAATTCAACCAGATTTAACACTGCAGTTTCATTTTCAAGATCATTAATAAGATCCTGCGCTCTCTACCAGATTTTACCTTTTCTATCAACCCTCACACTTGCTTCTCAGTCTTTACTCCCTCCTACTTTGGACCTACCTGAAAAGTCCTCCACTTATTCTTAGGCAGGTACAACTCTACCAGAAGTCCAATAAAGTCTGGATTTCCTTTCTACTCTTAACTCGTAACAAAACTTACCATTTATAATTGTAGCTGGCAAAGTGAAGCCCATGGGTAAAATCTGACTTGCTTGACACCTGGTTTTATGCCAACTTCCTCCTCCCAAAAAATTTAATAGGCTATATTAAAAAGTTCAGGAATTGGGACGGAGGCCTTTTTGCAAGTAGAAAGGTGCTGCTGTAAATAAAGCCTTAATGCAACTAGCCATGGCCATCCTTTTGCACACTGGCCTGGCCGTTTTCATATTCTAATGGCAGAGCTGAGTAGCGGCAACAAACAACACATGGCTTGCAAGCTCAAAAATACTCTCTGGCCCTTCAAGGAAAAAACTTACTGGCATCTGGGCTATGTCACTCAAGTCAGCACTTACTGTTTTATAAATACAAATATTGCCATTACTACTAGAATATAAGCCTTATGAAAGCAAGAATCCAATGACCATCTCCTGCTTCCTGGAACTGAAAATAGTAAACCACCAAACAATTACTGATTTTTGTTTGTACTGTGAAAAATTGAAAATAATTTATATGCCCCAAAATGGAGAGGCTAAGTAACTTTTGGCTAGCTCCATAAGCAGCAAAATCAATACAAGTATTTAAAATGCTATTACAATGGGGGTAAGGCGGTGGGAGGGAGAGTTTATAAATACTAGAAGGAAAGAAAGGGGAGATTATAAATCAATAAACTAATTCACACTGGTTGTTCTTCCGGACCCAGGATATGAACCCAGGTCCTTGGGATGTATTTGACTGCAGTCCTTTGGAAACTAACTTAACTGCTATTGCACCAGGGTATAGCAGGTTATTTATTTTTTGGTACTTATTACGTATTAGAAATTAGTCCTTAGTGATATGAGTTACAAATGTGTTGCTGTTAGGTATCATCTATCAGATTACAGAAAAATAAAAATGACAAACTACAAGACAATATAAAAGATGAAGATATGAGGTACTATGGTCAGGAGAAACAATATTCCATGACAAACTGAGAAAACCAAACTCTAAATCCCTGATTTGTCACAGACAAGCAACTTATTCCTTACCTGTAAGTCAAATTCCTTTACAAAAAAAGGGGGAAATGACTGGCAAGTGAAGTAAAAGCTATGGAACAATAAGCATGTAAATATTAAAAATTCCATTAAAAAAATAACAACAGAAAGTAGGTACAGCATCTGGCACAAAAAATGTGTGATGAATAAATAGGTATTGAATTTAAATTTGAAATTTAAAAACTTATTATCTACAGAATAAAGTACTTTGCTATAAAATAAGTCCAAATAAGAATTATGAGTAAGGAAAAAAATGCACTAGAGGATAAAATTATTCTAAAACAGATCACTTGAAAATTAAAAACAAAGATTTTTCTTTTCCTTTTAGGGTCCCGCTACTTTACCACATCTCGATGACACATATAAAAAGGATGTTGCAGTGCTCCACCTAGTGGTTAAGTAGGGATTTTTGCCAATTGAAGTGAAAACACACAAAAAAGTTTCCAGAGGAGAGCAAGGTGGAGGTGTGCTGGGAGGGGAGGAGCGAGGAATGGGATCCCCATGACTCTATAAATGAGTCCTGTCTGCATTAGAAGCTTCTTTGAGCTAGTCTGCTATTTTTAATGGTCTTAAAAACAATTTTGTGCATTATTAAGTGGTTAGTACCTTACTACAAACACATTATTTGGCTATTAATACTTTCTAAGGAGGAGACTATGGAATAATATATAGCCAGTAAAAATACTGCAATATGATCTGGGTCTTGCACACAGAGTGGATTTTAAGAATCTCTGCACAAAACAGCAACACTCATAGAGGTTCCCTGGAGGGCGCAACAAAGTCTAGCATCAGAAGTGCTGCTGACAAGTTCTCCAACAGAGTAACTGGCATAAAGTACTCTATACTGGCCTATTAAACAATGAAAAACATTTTTTGTATCTAAAAACCAAAGAATCCAGATTATTATTCTTAATTAAAATGCTACATCTATTTTAGATTGTGGCATTTATCAGTATTTTAAATATGCCTACTCTTGACCAAGAACTTCTACTTCTTGGAATTTATTCAAAGAAAACCTCAAGTTATTACAAAAAGACATGTGTGCTACTGATAAGTTTAAATGATTGAAGGCCATTTGGGTAAATTCTATCGAAATAAAAATCTGTACATTCTTTCACATGGAAAGTCTATCATGAAGCTTTACTTCTTTAGAAAAGATTAATTTGATACAATATTTTTATGACAGCAAAAATTAAAAGCATTGAGGGGCGTGCCCTGGCGGCTCAAGTGACTAAGACTCAGCAGGGGTGTGAATATAAAGCTCCAGGACCCGAGTTCAGGTTCTGGGGCCCTAAGGGAAAATTAAAAATGAACAAATTAATAAACAAAAATGCTTCGTCCTCCGCTTTTTCTTTTCTGTCCTGCCTGCTTTCTTTTCCCCCTTAAAAAAAAAAAAAATTAGAGAGGCATTTAAATGCCTATGTATAAGACAATACTTCCATACCATGGAGTAACAGAGCCGCTCTTCAAGATTCAAGTAGACAGACACTGCGACTGACTGCACAGGGAAGTGTACACACTAGATAGAGCACACTGATCAGTGAAACCAGAGGCAAAGTAAGGAGGCTCTACTGTTCAGAACTGATCCCTTTCTAAGGAAGTCTTAACATTGGCTATGCACAGCTTGATTTACTGCTACTCTAAAGTGGAAAAGTATAGGAATCTAAAGTAGCATTTGAGTTTGTTTTAGAATACACATGTATTATCTTCACAACTTTAAAAACTAAACATACCTCCTTGACTTAAGAGTAAGTGCTTTAAGAGTGATATATTCTTTTATTAAAGTTCTGCTCAATCATAATAGAAAAGTGATTTCGTTAAAATGAAAGCAACCAATCTCTTAAAAAAAAAAAATTACAACTCTATCTGCAAGAAAAAACCTCCTGTATTAGAAATCCAGCTATGTATTCACAGTAGAAGCCTAGAGAAAAGATCAGAAATCTTTCTCACTGCACCTGCTTCTAAGGTGTCCGGTTCATCTGGTCTCTGTGCGATCTGCAAGTAGTACAGCAGAGAGCCATATAGGTGTGTCCTCACTCGCTGGAACCCACCACCTAGGGAGAGGGAGTAAAGGAAAAACCTTTTTTGAAATTAAAGTTAAA
Source organism: Solenodon paradoxus (assembly GCA_004363575.1). Lineage (NCBI taxonomy): Eukaryota > Metazoa > Chordata > Mammalia > Eulipotyphla > Solenodontidae > Solenodon > Solenodon paradoxus. The sequence continues at coordinate 62,963 of RJWH01001712.1, forward strand.
ACAAATATACAGGTTGTAATGTAGAGAAAACTCATTTGAAAAAAAACCTGTTTTTAAAATGAAGTCCAACAGTTTTTTCAATATGATGTGAAGAGAAGAATCTCCAAGAGAAGCAAAGCCCACCACTGCGCTGTCTGTTGGCGGAGGTGAGGCCAAGGAGCTGTCGAGCATGAAAGAGCAATGGGCCTCCCCAGGTCCCAAGACTAACGGCTGCCTCTGCTCTGTGCGAACGGCCTGGCTTAGGTGGGCAGTCAGCGTGAACACAGCACCTGCTACCACGGGCATCAGCTCCTCTGCGGCTTCATCATCCAGTATCTTCAAGTAGAAAAACAACCAGAGTGAAGACCCTGTTCTCAGCTAGAGTCCTTAACATGTTCTATGTAGCTTTTTGGCCACCCTAAGAATGTAAGAATGGAATTGTATTGTCAAAGGGAATAAAAGCTAACATTTAGAGAGAAATTTAAATACGTTGGGTAAAACATGTTCTTAACCAAAGGAGGTTTTTCTCAGAATTCCCTAGGGCAGTTTTTAAAGGCAAGTTATGAAAATGGTCTTATTATTAGAGATTCCCATTCAGTAGACATGAAGAGGAATCCATCCATCTGTATATTTTTTTAAAGCTTCCTAGATAAATTCTGATACACACTCCGGTTGAAAACCATGAATGCACAAAATGATTTCCTTTTAAAGGGAAATCCTAATACTAGTATTACACAGCTCTATTTACTCTCAATCTAAAATGGAAAAAAAGAATGGTAGTAGTAAACCATGCTAAAATGGTATGCAAATATTTGCTCAGCAGTATAAAGGTAATTTAAGAAGTATGTTACCTTATCATGCACATCTTGTAAAATATCACGAATAATCAGTTGTCGATCCTCTGCCTGAATGAGGTCCTGCGGACAAGCTGTCAGGATAATTTCCACCAGCTGCCTCCATGACTCTAACACATGCCGTTTTGCATGAAGACACTGCAGCAATTTGTTTCTTCCTACCACATATTGAAGTATAGTGCTGATTTCCTAAAGCCACAGAAATTGAATTGCAAAGTTAACACAAAAATATCTATCACCAACAGGCTCCCATTTTTAACATTGTCAGTTAAAGGAGAAACACTTGTAAGTATATTCTGGAAACCTTCCACATGCATACCAGGCAGCAGACAAATTTTCATGCTATATTGTTGGCCAGGGCTATGAAAAACTAATATATAAGGCTCTCTGCGTGTGTATGTGTGTGTGTGCGTGCATGCGCGTGCACGTGTGTGTGTGTGTGTGTGTGTGTGTGTGTGTGTGTCAGGCAGGGAGGGACAGAGGTAGTGTGGATGGAAATGAGTTTTTTAATGCCATCTATTTCTCCCTTTAACTGACTACCTGTATGTACTCTGGAGCATTGGAGTTGCCTAAAACTCAAATTCAATGGCATGTTTCCTTGATGTGTCTTTTATTTCTTAGCTCTGGCCTAGCCAGTTGTGCTTCCATGTATGTGGTTCTTCCCACCTCACCTCTTATCTGTATTCCCCACTTGTGATGACAAATGACTCCTCACTGATAGTCTACCAAACCACACGGACAGGTTGCAAATCTGTAACTAGTCTGACATTAATTTTGGTTCAGTTAGTTATAAAGTCAAAAGTGAAAGACTCCATTAAAGTCTAATTTTCATGTAATCTATTCATTAATGAAGTACAAGTCAACTTACGGTTTTATCTTCTAAATAGCAATTTAAGTAGATTAAGCAGTTAAAAGTTTAAAACTAACATATACTCAAGAGTGCCTACCTCCATTAGCAGCGGTCTCTGTCCAATGGCTGCCATACCCTGCAGGGCATTGACTTCAGCTATGAGAACCCTATGAAGAAGCTACAGTATCGGGAAGACAGAAGGAAAATATGACCATTTCAGACACTAGCAGAAAAATACCTCCTAGCAATCAGTAAAAACTGCCCTAGAAGGAAAAGTTTTGGATACACACATACATATGTATTATGTACATGGTCTAACAGTGATGCTACTGAGTAGAGAAAAGCATCGGGTACCCTCCCTATGCCAGAAAGTGCTACCAAAGGGCCTCTGCAGCAAATGCCCTGGGTATCTTTTCCTACTAGTGAGGTCACTGCCATTTACCTGGTAGAGGGTTAAAGAGCTGAAACTACTCACTAGTTACCAGAGCTGGGTGGAATGACTACCAAGAGAAAGGTGATGGGGAACTTGTTAAAAGGTAAAGTTATCATGATCTATTTAAAATAACCTGTTTGAAAAATGAAAAACACAGTCCAGTAAACCGATAGTCTCTCAGGGAAAACACAACTGCATGGTTCCATCTTTTCCTCATATCTCAAAGCCGGACCACCGCTACCATGCAGTGTTTAAAGGGCCCCTCACCTTGACATTGCAGACGATCTGTCCCTGGGAATTCTTGTGTTCACAGTTAGCAATAACTTGCTCAATCTGTGCCCGGTCAAAGAAATCCAACTGCAAAGGCTCAGGGATCTCCTGACTGAAGTCAATTGAGTCGAGAATGCTTAGAATTTTTCGGCGGACTAGCAATAATAAAAAGCAGTTCAATGTTATTTGAGACACTGGGAGAAGAGTAAATCATCATACTCAGCATACTCAAAGGCAGTGCTATGTTTAGGAAGGGTGTGAGTCTGAAAACAGAAGACTGTTGAAGTCTAAATTTGACTTTATTTCTAATACATCTATTTGCAAAAATATTTTTCCCATCCTATCAACCAAGTATTAAAAAAAAGGGGGGGGTGAGAATAACAAATAATCCTTTATATAGATTTTCTATACCAGCTCAGAATCTGCAGATCATAGGTGTAATAATTAACTCTTGAAATTTTAAAGACAATCTGTAAATATATTATAAATTCAAAGAACTTCACCTTTCGTAGCAGTGTCAAAGTGGAGGAAACCAGAGACAGACCTATTTTCATCTTCTATTCCTCCTTCACCATCTGTTGGAACATCAATAATATGATTTTTAAAAAAGAACAATACTTGTACATTTATTTGAAACTAACAAACAACTTTTTTATTCCTAGGTCACTGTTTCTAGGTCAAAGAGATCTTTGTTGCAAATGGATAATTAAAATGCAGCAATTGATGAGGACTCACCCACAATGTTAGTCTAATTCTCCCCTCCCCATGGGAGCCACTTCACAACTGTAAAGAGGATAATGAGAACTTCAAAAGAGGCAGGTCCCAATCATGCCAAGGAGATGATTAGAAGGTTAAGCTTAATTAGCACATAGAATACATATTAAAATAGCTTAGATGATACTGGCAAACTACTGAAAATGTGGACATATGGATATAGGATAATGTGGATGCTTCAAACAATAAAATGCCAGTTGTGGGCTAGTTCCAGAGTTTTGTATTTTAAGAGAAAACGGTCTAAAGAGAGGAAGAATTTACCTGGCTCACAATCATATTCTAAACATAAGACTCAGAGTTGTGCTTACATTCACATGGCCCACTCAGCAGCACAACAGAGCAAATGCGACATTCACAGGCTCACCTGAGTACGGTTTCACCGGCATGTCATCCAACAGGAGGTGCAGGAGCCTCTGAGTGTGTGACCGCTGACGGTTCAGAGAGGTCACCCTTAGTTCTATTGAAGCGGTCTTCATCAACCACGACATTTGGTTCAGCATAGAGATTTCATATTCTGGAAGTCAAATACATAGGTCTGGTTTCCCAAGGTAAGGTCACAAGATCAGAACTGACTTAAGTTAGATATATTCCCAAGCAATTTAGTCAATGGGCAATAAAGCAATTTTAGCATTCTATAAAATAAAATTTTAAAAGGAAAAAAAGATACTGAGAGACAGAAAAAAAGTTAATATATGTCTTTGAAAGATGAGAAAAATAACTAAAGAACAAAAGAGAATCAAGTTTATTGTCAGGATAATTTTCACAAAGAGCTACAGAATTCTGAATCTGTCATATTTTGACATTAATGTAGAACATAATACCTTTTTTAAAAACAGTAATTCTCAAATATATACCCTGAAGGAAACCTATCACGCAGCTTGATTTTTTCAAAATTATTTATATGCTTTACAAAATTTACACAAATTTCAAAATAGGCAAAATTGATCAACATTGTGGATATACGAATATTCATTATATTATCATTATACATGTATGTTTATATATCATATACTACATCTATTTCACATCACTATATGATTTTTAGGATATTGAATTCACAACTCAGTCTGTGTGAGTTTCATACCACACCCACCACCAGAGTTCTAGTTTTCTTTACCATTCCTTATTATTTGTTTTGATTTTTGTTATGATTTATTTTTTAGGCCAAGAAAAGAACATAATTTATCACATTAAATACCTATTACAAAAGAAACAGTATATATAATGGATATTTCTAAGACAATTAAACTTTCAAATGAATATAGCAGAATACATAAAAATTCATAATGTAAGCTTGAATCACGATTCCTTAATTTAGGAAAGTTAAAAAGTGGAATTATCAATACAGTTTGATTTTCATTTCACAATACCAACAGATTTAAAAACAAAGATTAATTTAAGTTGCATAATTTTATGATGTCTTAAGATAATCAAGTGCATTTAGTATAATAAATAATTAGGGCTGGGAACCACTTATACAAGTTTTTAAACTTAGTATCATTTTACTATGACTCACTTTGAAGTCCTACATTTTGACAGTATACACATAAAATTCACCAAATAATACTAACATTAATGATATCAGGCAATGCTAGATCAATTAAAAAATATAAACCATGATAAAATATTAAATTTTCTACCTAATTAGATATACATGGTTTCTAATTAGATATAATTAGATATAAAAGGTTTCCTTAAAAGCTTCTTAAATACAGCATGAGGACTCAGGTGTTAAGTCTGAGGCTCCAGCATGGTCCACAGAAAGCCCAAGGACCAAGTTCATGGCCCAGGGTGTCAGAATAACAACAGGATAAAGTAAACACTAGATAAATAAGTAGATGCTTCTTCCTCCTGTCTCTTCCTGCCTGCCTGCCTGCCTGCCTACCTGTTTCCTTCCTCTTTTAAAAAAAAACAAAAAACAATAAAGCCAACCAAAAGCTTCTTATATTAACTCTTAAGACTAAAAATAAGATATGCTTATTATTATTATGAAGTGAAAAACATTTTTTGCCATTAGCTAGCTCCCAAAGGACTTACACAACCCATCTAAGAGACAAATTAGAAGAGTAACTATTAGTAATGAATATTAATTATGAAATCTATGAGCTTAGATTTCCTAAAACATAAAGATGATACAAGGTAAACCGGAGAAATAATCTCAACAGTCTACCACTATGTGGATAAATATGAATTCATAAAGCTATAAATTGAGAGAAAACAGAACCCTGATAAAGTACAAGCCGGGTAACCATGGGATAGTACTATCAGTTCAATAAACTAAGTTCTAAATAGTTTTCACCACAATTAGTTTTCTATTTATCACTTCAAGGTGTGACTTGCTTGCAATATACACACAAGAAAAACAGTGAAACAGAAAATATTTTAGGCCCCAGCCTGGGTTATCAAACCTGGACCATGGGCCCCATATGGCCTGTACCTTAGCCACTGAGGTGTGTCCCACACAGAACTTAGTTTTGTCTTTTTTTCTTTTTTTTAAAGGAAAAGCAAGAATGAAGGGGAGGAGGCAGGCAGGCAGGAAAAGAGAAGCACTTTATTTATTTTATTCAATTGTTCATCACAGGGTGCTTCCCTGGTCCTGGGTCTTAAAACTGGAGACCTTTGCATTATGTGAACCTTGCCTGGGTTAAGCCACCAGGGTGCAGCCAAAACAAAACTTTTATAAAACAATTTTCACTCAAAAAAAATCCTATTTCCAGAATTTCCTTATGCCTTCAATAAAATTTTCAATTTTGGTTAAAAGTATCAAATCTGATCATTGTCAAGTTATTTTTAAATGACTTTGTGCTAGCACAAATTACAAAAGCAACTCAGGGCGACAACCAAAGTAACACAATGAGAAGTCTATTCCACAACTACTGTAACTGCTACCCCCAAATATTGTGTAAATTAATTACTCAACACAGACTTTTCAAATCCACTGTAATAACATGAGAAAATAATGTCTTACCTTTGTTGGCAAAAGGTAAATGTTGCAACTGAGAAAACAAGAAATCCTGGCTGGTTCTCAAATATCTCATTGTAGGGCCAGATGTATCAGAGCATGCACATAACTGATAAATCACCTAAAGAATTAGAGTAAGAAAATCTCCAAATCAGCTATTTAAAAAACAAAAAGTTGAGGTAATACAAGTTTATAACAAAATGTAAGTTTCATGATGTTTGCCACCAAAAGTCATTTCCATCTCTCCAAATCCATTTTTGTTATATATTTTAATATAAACAGAAGCTGGAAATTACAAGCAATCTTTGACATGCTAACTTAAGAAAATATATTGGAATATAATAGAGTACTGCTGACAGCATAGGACTAACCTTGAAATCACTCCCCCCTAAATACGTTAATTAACATGTTTTAGTATTTTAACCATTATTAGCAAAGTACTTGAAAGCAACTTCCAAAAGTCATAGCAATCTTATCTCGACCCCAGAAAGATAATAAATTTAATTTACCAGGACTGACTGGAGCAACTGAAGAATGATAAAGAAAACACAAAGAATCAACTAAAAAATAGACAGAAAACCTAAATAAAATTTGACAGAAAATAATAGAATTGAGGATAAACCCTGTATATCAAACACAAGAAAAAGTATATAGCTATGATACATATAAAGACTTGCATTAAGTATGAATATCATAAAAATCCTAATAGATAAAATGACAAAAAACATTTTACATGAGGAAAAATTTTTAAAAACCTATAATCAAAAAAAAAACATGTTCATCCTTTTCAGTAATAAAAGAAATTAAGGCAGTAAGTATGTCCCTTACTTACAGTATGTCAGCAAAACTGCAACTGTATTTACAACTGTATAAATCCCAGGATTTAGCAAAGTAGCAATGATTCTTTTTATAAATATGTGTTAAGTGCTTTTCATACATCAAGCATTGCAGATTCATCTATTGTTTGCACCATGTAGAACCTCCCGTGATTGTTACATCTACTTGTGAATTAAAGTACAAAGTCATAAAACTATTCATATTCTTTGATCCAACACATTCTATCTTCGTTTTTAACAGACTCCCGTGTTTAAGAATCCATCTACATGGTAAAATTCATTTGCAACTCCAAGGTCAACAATCGTGTGTTTCTGGAGCCACTTCTGGAAAGGCACAGGGCAGCACAAAAAGTCGAGTTACCGCATTCGCACTGTCACCTGAGGTGGAACAAGCTCCCTTCTTGTTTCAGGCTCTTACACACTGTAAATAAGTGTCTTATTCACAGTCTACTTCGTGCCTGGGCTTTCACGTTTGTGTTTCTCGTTAGTGATTTAGTTATTCAAAACGACTCCATGCACACATGGAAGCGCTGCGCAAGGCTCCTGGAGCTGGGACGTGCCTTATGGAGGAAGTGCAGGTGCTATGCCGGCTTCACTCAGGCATGAACTGTAGAGCTCTGGAGTGTGAGTTCAATATTAAGAAATCAATAAAATATATCAAATAAAGTGTCTAAATAGAAATACACATTAAACAAGGTTAGGTATTCATCAGTTGATGAAAATGCTGGGAACAGAGGTTTGTTACTAACACTCTAAGTCTAATTTCCCTACAGTAGATAGCTCAAAATTCCCCAATTCAGTTCTGCTATGATTTTTATAAAATAGTAAATCTACATCTAGAAATATATTCTTACAAGAAATATGAAACAAACAAAGGCAATAAAAGATGTTCACTAGATAAAAAACTGGAAACTACTTAAATGTAATTTACATTATTGCCAAATGTAGCTTACATTGTAAATTACAATATTATTTACATTGTATAATTTACATTAAAACAGAGGAGGGAAGATACAAAATTGTTAAGTCTACCTAGTATTACTAAATAAATATGTATATACAAGGAAAAAGATAAAAAGGGAATATAGTTCTGTTGCAGATGCAGTCTTTCAAACAGTCTAGTCTTTCAAATAGCTTTGATACTGTTTTCGATCTTCTGTAAACAAAAGTTTAATAAGCTAATATTGAACAAAAATCAGTTATTTGTATTAGATGGCCAGTTAAGAAAATATAAGAACAAAGGCTTAAAGAGGTAGAAAGGTAATACTGTTCATGGGAAGATTCAAAAGTTTCAAAAACACTACAAGACATTTTAGAGGTATGACAAATATCCATTCTAGTTCAAGACCAGGTAAGAAAAATCTCCATCCTTGAGAAGAGAGCAAAGGAAGAAGGCTCAGTCTTGAGTTCTTTAACTAGAAAAGTACTGCTATATGATCAGTAAGGTCCAAAGTAATTCCCTTTGCTTGTTTACAGCCTTTAAGAGCCTGAAATAAGGCAGTTTGTTCACCCTCAGCTAACGGTGCAAGAATTAGGCAACTCAATTTTCTTTTTGCTGCTCTATGCCTTTCCACAAATGATCCTCAAAGTACGAGAGTATTGATTTTGGAGTTACAGATAAAACTTTAGCGTGCAGAAGAATTCATGAACAGGGACTGTTAAAAATGAATATAGAATATGTTGGGTCAAAGACTATGAATAGTTTTATGACTGCAGATTTTAACTTGCAAATGGAAATTGTACTGCTGGCTGATCAATAAGGCCCAAATTATTTTCCTCTGCTACAATCAGAGGTACTTAAACTAACATGCTCTTCTTAGTGGCTTGAATTTTTTTCTGAAACATAGTGAAGTATAAACCTCTAGGTGAATGAAGAAACTTTCATTAAAATGAAGCTGTGCTTCTTGTGAAAATGCAGATTCTGACTAAACAGATCAGGGGTGGGGCCTGAGATTCCATACTAGCTCCCAGGAGGCAATGCCGAAGATGGTCTACATTTAGAGTAACTCTGCAAAGTCACAGAAGATATATTATAAACTGGCAGACTGCTGGTATAGACACGTTATGTTTGTCCAGTACAGTGTTTTTAAAAAATTCTGAGGATCTGGAAAACCAGGGACTACACTAAATTTTTTGTTTCTTTGTTTATAAGGAAAGGTACAGGCAGGAATAAAGGACAGCAGAAGGCAGGCAGGGAGAGGAGAAAGACGCACTTTATTTCCTTTTTATTTAGTTATTCACACTATTACCCCACTGCGGCCCCCTGATATGGTAAAAATAAGTGTGTGGGGGGTGGGGGGCGCGGGTAATGCCTGGTGGCCTAGCTGGTTAGTTCACCAGAGGTGCAGTCCACATACATCCCAAGGTCCCCAGTAGTTCAAACCCGGGGCCAGGGAAACAACCAAAAGGAACAACTAAATAAAATTTTTAAAAATGCTTCTTCCTCCTCTCTCTTCCTGTCTGCCCACTTGACTTCATTTCTGCCTATGACTTTCCTTTAAAAAAAATAAATAAAGCAGCAACTGAGTAGGAGGGTGTGTACTGGGGTATGGTAGATCCTCCTCTCCCCCTTCTCTCCCCACCAAAAAAGTTTAAGTTAACTCTTATTGTTTTGTGACTTCCACATTAAGCATCAGAATCTGAAAAGAAATTAGCTGGAATCCATCATGAAACAGGAATTCAGATCTGGAATCATCTCAGCACCTCTCTGGAACGTAATGCAAAGCCTTAAACCTGGCTTTGTCTTACTAACTCCTTTAGCCTAGATGACTAAACTCATTCATTACTTTCACCTAAGTTGTCAAATTCTGTAACATTGTCCTAAAAGATACATCAAGTTTGTTCTCCTATGAAGGAAGAATTAATTTTGACTCAAAGAAAGATTTAGCTTTAGTACTAACAGTGAAAGGGTGTTTGTCAGAAGACAGGAGAAAATAGCAAAGAATTACAAAAAAAAAAAACAATTAAATACATACATAAAACAAAGAAAAGTCACCATGTCACTAAAAGTTAATGATGCATTTCTTATCATGAAACTGTGAGTCGGAATGCCACTTAAATTGAAAATTAGTCACATTATAAACTTCGTTCTTAAAGTACTTATAAAATAAATAAAACTAAAACTAATAATAGGAATACAACACAAGTAAAACAAAATTTCTTATTCTTTACATCTTACTTTCTATCACCTTAGATAGTAATATGGCTGCATGGTTTACACAGTTCTTGAAAATTTTTTTTCTCTTACATTTTCACATTCCCAAGTAAGTCTCAGAATGGGCATTCCGAAGATATGAAAATCAGAGAAGGTGCATAGCATATCCGGGATAACTTAAGGGGTTAAACAAGTTAAGGGGCAGACATGGGAACCAAATGTCTTTTGACCCAAATCCAATGCTCACTCCATCAAAAAGAAGTAATTTGAAAGATTATTGAACTTTCTACACTACCCGGTCAAAATCCATCACAAAAATCCAATTTCCCTCAATTTTCAAGTGCTGAACCTATAAGATATGGAGATCTACAGCATCTTAGGATTTGTGTTTTAAGGATTTTATCCATGAAAGAACAAACTACCAAATGAATTCATTTCAACTCAGTTTTACCACTGTCCTTTCACATCTGTGGTGTTTTCGAGCATCTAGTTAGGTTCCATCTGTTAAGTGCTACTAGGTGCGGCCTTGTGTGTACCTGGTAACACAGCTCAGCAAGCTGAGGAGATTCTCTCACTGCCACCGGGCCTGTTCTCCCTTCAGTTCCTTTCTCCAGGATGTTCAAGATGGCATGGAGGCACGTCCGAGGGCAGCCCAACACCCCTACATGAGACCAAAAGGAAATTCAACTTTTCTTTTAAAATTTCTACACTGGAACCCTTACTTTTACAAAAGTTAAATACATGTTCTGCAGTAAGCACCCTTTTACATATTTATGCAGAAAATAAAGACTAATTTTCAGTTGGCCCATACGTGATCTAACTCCCAAAGATGGACCCATTACATTGTCTTTCACTCACTATTTCTTTCAGAGAATTATCCCATAAGCCAAGAATTCAATCAACGGCCACCTGGCACATAAAAATGAAAAGAAACAAAGCCTGAGTGTGTTATGGTTGTACCCGGATCTTGTAGGTTTGTGGTGCTGACGGGTTTCTTCAACTCAAAGCCCAGCAGGTAGAGCGCAAGATTGGGTGGATTGCGTTCCAGAGATGTGATGAGGAGATTCAAGATATGGATTCTGGTTTCGTGGCGGATTCCAGTTAATTTCTTTTCAAGTTCTGACCCTTGACACGGAAATTTACACAGTGACAAAACAACAGAAAGTTAACTTAGGTCAAGTTTTAAAATATGAAACTTGTATTCCAAACCTCCACATTTTCCTTAGTTTTAGTTTACCTAATTCACCATTACATGGGTTTCAGATTTGTTTAAAGAGGTTTCCTAAAAGCCTTAAACATTTACTGGCTAATTCTCAATTTCTCTTACCGTAAAAAAAAATATGTTCATGTAACATACCTTCTTCTAAACGTACAAAGTCTTCTATATCTTCACTATCCAAACACTCCACAAAACCAGCCATCAGTTTCTGACTAACACTCTGAAATTAAAATAAAAAGATATATTAGAAAGTTTCTGAATATTAGAGACACTATGACAAATATGATAAAGACTTAAATTAGCTCCCTATAGAAATAAAAACACAAATTTATAAGTTTACTGGTTTCAAAACTTGTTTCCCTAATTTTCCTTCCCAAAGAATCAAATTACATTCTTTTAAACTGCCATTTCATGACCTTTTTTATGTACTCATTGCTATGAGATCCTAATTAAAACATGAACTTATTTTTCCTCTTTAGAAATTTTATATTTTGTGCTGAGAGATCAGATGCTATTCATCTCAAAAGAGATCTAGCAGGGCATTAAAATAATGACTAATAATAATTTACACTGAAAGGAATCCCAGTGAAATGAACATCTTCAATATCCCCTGATTATCATGTAGTTTCAGGAACCTCTTCCAGAACCACACTAGATGTCTATATTTTACTATGAATAATGGTTCTTAAATGAGTGATACCACCAATGTAGGGGGCACTTAGAAGCACAGCGGGGCACCTGGCTTACAACAACTAGAGATTCCTACTGACAGACAGTGAGTGGTAGGGGCCCAGGGATGCTAAGAGTCCTGCAATATTAGGGATACTTAACACACTAAATGAAGGTCTATGCCACCCAAAATGCCAGAAGCATCCTGTTTCAAAACCCTGTGAGAAGTACTCAATAAAGTCCTTCAACTAGTCAGCACAGTGACTTCCAGCACAAAGACACAATGATACAAATGTTCATTAAGTTTAAAAAAAAAAAGGAGATTCCTCAAATAAAGCTATTTAGTGAATGGAAAGAGAACTATTACTATAAATTGGATTAACAGAGGTACATCTCAATTCTCTACAGTGTAAAGTCAAAGTGACACAAATATGGGTCACTAGAAAGCTACAGAAGCAGACAAATCATAAGAGTAAGACATTCAGAAGAGCAGAGGCTGACTCTGAACACAGACAACTGCCCCTGGCTGAAACAGGGTGCAAAGAACATAACAGAGGTCACAGGTTCCAACCTAATCACTTTAATGTACTTGGAGTAGCAACTGTCTTACCAAACCATACCGTCACATACTATAGAATATGTACTATCACTATCAACAGTATTAGTTTCCAATGCAAATTACAGCCCGGGCGTGCCCTGGTGGCTGAGGTCTGTACCAGCAGTTGGGATGTAGATCATGTAAAGCCCAAATACCTTGGTTCAAGACCTGAACCAGGGTCTTAAAACTAACTAAACAGCTAAATAAATATGCTCCCTCCTCTCCTTCCTGTTTTCCTCCTTTCCTTTCCTCCATCTCTTAAGCATACTTACTCTTGAAGTTTTCCACAAACAATAAGATCCTTTCAGATACGGAGACTTCTTTATATATTTAAAATACACCAAAAATCAACAACAACAACAAAATCAGTTACCTGGTCATGTGTGAAATCTCCAACCAATTTTATCTGAATATTGGAGTTGCAAGAGATACAGCAGAGGATCTTGGCACTCTCGAAAGCCAATTCTGGATTCGTATTGCCGTGATAGAGGTATCTTTAAAACAAGAAAACATTTGAGGAATTCTGCGATGAAACTTTTGGCTTCTCACTAGTGTCTAGAAAGAACATTTAGAAGCAAGGCTTCTCCTACCCATCTAGCACTTTTGGATAAATTAGACAAAGGTTTTCCCCTTCTACACAGATGAATCCTGTAATGGGCTGAACTATGTTTCTTCAAAATTCACGTTGATCTCTCAACCCACAGTGATCTTATTTAGAAACACAGTCTCTGTAGATGCAGTCAATCAAGTTAAGGTGAGGGAGTAGGAAGGGCCCTAATCCAATAACTGGTGCTCTTACAGAAGAGGGAGGTTTGAACACCACGTGATGCTGAAGGCAAAGATCAGGGTGGTGCTTCCGGACTTGCCAGCAAAGCACCAGGAGAGTGGAAAGTTTGCTCCCCAGGCCTATCCAACAAAGAGGCAATTCCCCTACAGAAGACAATATTAATTTTATACAATTTTATACTTAGAAATGTTAGGACATAGAACAGATTAGGACGAAGGAACGGTCAGGTTCAGAGTAATTAAAATCAGAGGTGCTAAAGAAAGCAAGAATAAAATGGGGGTGAGGTAGGTCCATGGAGGAGCATTAGGGATCTGACTAGATCTAGAAACCAAAGCTAGAAAGCTCATCTATAAATATATCTTACCTGGCAATATTCACCACATTGTCTGCCTTTTTAGTTCGGGGGTTGATGCCTTGTAGCAGCTGTTCTAAAGGAGAGACGATCAGAGCCAGTTGACTCTCTCTTAGGAGATCCATAAAGAGATTTTCCTTCTGAAGAGTTAGATTGAGAATTGCAAGGCAGTGCTGGACTGCTTTCTCCAAGTGTTTCTTCCCTATAAGCCAAAAACTAAGGTCAAAAAGTTTTACAGCAATCTTAGAAATACAGTCAATTCTTAGGAAAATGAGATAAAGAACAATTCTGGATTCAAAAGGCCCTCAAGTTTTCAAACTTCTAGCAGGAACTTCACAAAACTGTGTACCCCTGTAAGCAATGTGAACTTCTGTGACCCACATCACTTTTCTGGAATGGCTTCTCAGTCACTCCCTCTGGATCTTTTCCCCGCTAATTTAGAGCAGTGGCTCTCAACGGGCAGGGATTCGAGGCCCAGATGTTGGCAATGTCTAGAAACACATCTGGTTGTCACAAGTGGGCAAGTGCATCGGCATCTAGTAGCTACAGGCTTAGAACACTCAGGATACCCACACACAGAAAGAAACATTCAGCCAAAATGTCAATACTGCTGAGGCTGAGAAAGTGATTTATAATGATACATCTCACGAAAATTCTGGAAAATATAAACAAGCATCCTCTGTAATCCCAAATTCATTCAAACTCAAAATACATGGACATTGGAGCCAAACTGTCTAGGTTCAAAACACAGCCCTTATAGTTAGCCTGAGCCTTAGCTGCCTGAGCCACAGAGGGGAAGGGTTTACATAACCCTAATATTTAGTGGACAAAATGGGAAACCATTTTTGCATGTTTCCTTATATGTTAAATGGAAATAATATCTACTACATAGGGCTTTTGAACAGACTGAATACATTTTTAAAAATACTAAATGCTTAGTAAGTACTTAATACATGATCACAATAATATTAAATAAAATACATTGAACACGATGTGCCAGGTACTATAGTAAGTGCTTTTATAAAATACTGTGGGGAAAACAAGTGCCTTAAAATTAGGCATGTTAAAGTAGATATTACAGTTAGAAAATTATAATTACCTACAAAAGAACCCACAATCAGAGTTACAGTACTTTCTAATCTATTTTCACTTTTAATACACTTTCATTTTATGACTCACTGTAGACACAGAGAAATAATCTTACAGTATAAAAGGAAAGATCAGAGATCATCTATTTCAAACACTGAGTTTACAAAAGATTAAAATCACAGTTCTTCTCAGGACATGGAGACCTTCGGGCACATACCAGGGAAAGGGGCATAGGTGTCAAGCTGCTTAACGCCTTCTTCCAGCAAACTCAGGGAAAGCTCCAACATTGGTGACTCATTCAGAAGATGATACATCAGACTAAATCCCGGAGGCTTATAGGCCATGATTTCTTCTCCTAAATAGGACACAACATAGTCCAAGAAATGGTTAGGTTTGTATTTTTGCATTACCCTTGATTTATATGAAGTGAAAGTAATTAAAAATGAAATGGCATCTAAACAGATGAAGGGAAGTTCCAATTTAGAGACAATGACACAAACTATACACAGCCTCATTGCCCAAAGGACTGAATTACGCAGAGCAATCAGTCACCTATGATACGTCAACTCACTGAAGAATCTATAAGGCAATGCTTTCAGTCTTTCGGTCAGCAAAATTGTTCTTTATTTTCCGCTGACTCAGAACAATTATAATGACTGAAAACAATATGACAAAAAGATCAGATTCTAATTTAATTTATAAAAATCATTTCTATCTTACATATTATAAATTATAAATTGCTTTATAAATAGCTGACACCTTATTTGAAATTGACACAATTAAATTACCTTGTAATTCCACAAACTGGTCTATAAAATCTTCAAGCTGAGGCTCATAATCTCTGAGCAATTTGTAAAACACCTCCAAAACAACCTCAGCAACTTCCCACTATAGAAAGACACAAACAGTTCAATGACAATAAAACAGTCCAAGGTGAGCGTCTGGCTAAGCTTTTTATTCCTCCAGCTTTTCTTTAGAAAATGAGTAAACTCACCCTTTTCCTTATTAATTTATGCTAAGCTATATAGAAATCCCAGCTCATTTAGCTTGGCTTTATCTAGCTGAAGGATAATGAATTGTCTGACTTCTCAAGGTAAAACATTTGTAAAGGCATTACTCTTCAAGAAACATTTCTATAGCAGACATTAGGGCTTCGTTAGCCAATCAAAAGCACCTAACATTCTAGTCTTAGTTAACTTGTAATTAAACATCAGATTTGGACACATCCCCAAAGTGTCAAGTATTTCCCATTTTCATTAAGAATCACAGACGGAAAAGATCTGAGAGATGACCTCTCTAATCACCCTGATGTCACAGGTGAAGCTAGTGAGACTCAGAGTGTGAATGAATCCCCAGGACCATAAAGCCTGACAGTGAACATGCAGAAATCGACCTTGAACGTCTACTCATCTGGACCAATCTATTCCAAGAGTCTTGCCAAAGAAGTCAAGAATTAGTCACTGGCAGACTCACCCAAATGACCCCACTATCACCTCTTTATTAAAAATATTCTTAAAACCTTATAACGAGAAGAAATATTTATGACAATGGAAAAGTAAACACAGTCAGTAAAATTAAAACTTTTTATAAGATTTTAAGAGAGGAAGAGGAGGAAACAGTATCATCATTTAGTTTTATTTGGTTGCTTATTGGTTTTTTTTACCCCAGCCCCAGGTCTTGACCTGGGTCCTTGGGCTTTCTGTGACCTACACGTCGGCGTCTCAGCTGCCTGAGCCATAAACATGCACCCCAAAATTGAAACTTAAAAAAAAAATCCATCACACAGTATTTTAATAAGGTTTAATTTGGAACTGTACACAGGGTAGTTTTTCAAATTCATTTTAAATAGCTATTTCTACCACACAATTGTATCATGGTTGAGTTTAGAATTGGAACGGCATAGTGATTTTTTTTTTTTAGGAGTGGAAGGGAGAGGAGGAAAAAACATCCTTCTATATTTAGTTACTCGGTTCTGGTTTTTCACCTTGACTCCAAATCTCGAACCTGGGTCCTTGGGCCGTATGTGGTCCACACACTGGTGCTTAAGTCACAAGGGTGTGCCAATGTTTTTATTTTTATTTTAAAATTATTCGCTTTGCATATTTTCAAAACCTTTTAAGTTTATTTTTAAAAAAGGTGTATTACTATATAATAACGGACTTTAAGACCGGTAAATATACATACGGCCTCACACACTCTATGGTAATTTATCTTAATCTAAAGCACTGTTTTTGTGAGGAGCTGGTGCTCTAAACAAAGTGATATAAGTTAAACTTGATGATTTTCAAGTGAAATTAGTTCACAAAACTGATGATTAGGGTAAATACGCTGGGGTGGAACTGAAATCAGCAGGAGCGATGGGGAGGAGCTGCCACTGAAACGCCGATATGTAAGGCTGAGAAACATCTGGAAAGAACAGGACTGACTGAAGCTTCCAACGCTTAGGTCCTAATGACCTCTTTTAAGAAAAAGAAAATAGGATAGTTAAAACAAATGTAAAAAAGTATGAGATCATTTTGTTGAAGAGAAGGCAATTATGGGACATCCATTATCCAAAAGTGAAATCACTTTTATCAATGAAGCATGGTGCCTATGATTTTCATCCAAGGAAATATGCTAATGAGGTAATTCTAGGGCTTAAAAAAACTGTGTGCCCCCTCAATAGTTACTATCCTCTATGAGAAATAAAAATTATAAAGCAACTGACTAAATATTATATGGGGGACTAAATATTAGAAACAAACTGTCCAATGACAGATCTACAAATAAACAATGCAGATACATGTAAAGATTATGCAGTGATTGAAAAGGCTGTTTTAAGACTCCTTAATAGCATGAAACAATTCTGATACTTTGGTGGCCAAACAGGGATATAAACTAAAGTAACTAGTCTCTCAATTTAAGTGTGTGTGTGTGTGTGTGTGTGTGTGTGTGCTCACATAGATATGCATAGGAAAAAGTAGTTATTTTTCCTTTGGCAATATTATGGGTGATATAGGTGTTTTTTTTTATATTTTTTCTATCTTTTCCTAATTGTCTCAAATTAGCATGAACCAAATTATTTGTACAATCATTAATATAACAATAAATAAACCAAAAAGGTTCCATACAGCAAACTACAAAAACAAAGCAGAAACGTTCCTACAAGATATATCTCCAGGGGTTTTCTTTGAGGCAACAAACAGTACAGTAGACTAAAATGATTACAACAGAACCTGAAAAAGTCTCTTACATAGCTTAGTTGTTATGACCTTGGTCCTAGGTTCAAGGCCTGGTTCTGAGCCTTAGGCAAGTTCCTTAACGTTGCTAAGCCTCCATTTGTAAAATGGGAATATTAATAGTGCCTGCCTCCCAGTAATCCTGGAATTACGTAAGGTGATATGTACTATAAGCTCAGTCATGAGCGTGTCACAATCAGCACATGTGTATCTAACTCTAGTGCTCCCTCTGCATGCGTCCATGGCAAACATACCCAAGAAGTAGAGCGCACCTTTGCACTCCAAAAGCCAGATGTGCGACTAATAGAAATTGGTCTGCAAGCTTAAACTTAATTTGATCCCTTACTTAAGTCATCCCAATAAAGGACAGTGGTTCTAACTGACAGAAGTGGATATTTTTGGTTCAGTTTTGGCCAAAATTTGTTCATGTTAAAATCTGAATGACTATGAACTCCTGACAATTAAATTACCGATCACTAAATATTCACTGCTTAAGTTTTAATGGCCCAATTTATTTGCAATGCCTATAAACTAATCAGACTGTGGACATTTCAGTTATTAATATTATGAATTTTACTACCTCTCAAAAACTAAAACGAATTTATAGCATCTTATACCTTTAATAAAGAAAGCAGTAATAAATGAATAACGGGGAAAACAGTTTTCTGTAAACAGAACCTTTTCAGCTGCTCTTCGGTAAGCTCTCGTGCGGAATCGGAGAAACACAGAATCCCGGAGGAACTGCAAATAAGGGTCGAAGCCAGGGGGCCGTAGTCCAGCACCCAAATTAGCAGGAAAGGAGCTCTCCACCAGGGTACTAATCAGCTGGCAGAAGGCCCGCGTCATTGGGTACTCTTCACAGCGGGATTCAATTTCATTTAGCTCGACCTGCTCCCCCCAAATAAAGATGATTTAGTAATAGAAAACGACTGAATATAAGGTACAAAGCATTTTGCAGACATTAATCAATATTGCCATAACTTCATACTAAAGACAAACCTAGATCAATCAGATGGAAGAATTTCAAATTCCCACATTTCCAACTTTGAATTAAAAATAGAATCTTAAATGTTCCTTCTAAAAAGAGAAGGAGCACAGAGAAGAAAAGAAACTGAAACATGTAAAATCTCGCTTCAAGTTAACCCAACTGACATAATTAAAATGGATTCAAATCAAACTTCCAGCTTGGATGACTGCCATATAACATCCTTTCCAACTCTGAGACCTTAAAAATTGTGGTTCCTTTCATTGAAAGTTTTACTTCCATTTGTACACTGATCAGAGAAACCATCAAATGAAAATATATTAAGTTTGAAAATAACAGGAACCTAATAGAGTGAGAATAATTTTTCTTCTTTTTATTATGATGTGACTGTACGAATATGGCATTTAAATTAAAAGGACATTTTTACCTCAATACCAATAGCTTGTCTCTGGCTTGGAACTCTCACAGTCTGCAGTATCTTAAAATAAGAAAAATCAGATGTTAGGAGCTTCCTTATTCACCAGTGAACCACAATAGCTTTGCAATATAGATCACATACCTCACCTACCACATCCACACATCTTATAATGTCATTCAGAAATGGTAATTAAGAAGTCCCTGATGAACTTTCACTAGCTGATGAAAAAAATGAGCAGATTGTCCAAGGTTTACTTAAGATCTTATCAATAAGCTTTCATCGCCACCAATTAAAACTCTTGGCTACTATTAAAATTTCTGTACAAAACTCAGCTGACTGTTGGTCCTGTGCTTCCATGAGAAAACAACCCTTGTGACAAAGTGTAGCTAACACTTCACCCTTTGGGTGTGGGACAGGAAGGGCACATAAGGAAGGACAAGAAAAACTGGGATTCCCCACATTTAATGAGTTCAGATGACTTCTGCAGGTTTGTATTAGCCTATCTCAAAAAGACAGCTGAGGAATCCTGTCTATTAATATCTTACAGACACTGAAAAATAAGATCTTAAGAGAAGGAATCTGTCTCTAGTAGCCTTCATAAAGTTGTCAACTGATCCAAAAGAAAAGCTCAAGTCCATTAGTTTCTGATGCAACGCTTGGTCCCCAAGTCACCTTTGTAACTGGCAACCTTTTGGTCTGCTCTAAGTCTCCAACAGGATGCTCTTGCGTCTACAATTTTACCAAACCTTACTTTCCAAATTACAACATAAGTAAGAGTTGTACTAGTACCTGAGTGTATTCCAGTGACTGCCAGAGGGAAGCAGCAACTTCGGGAGATTTTCCAAAGGCGGCAAGTGTCTTCAGTAGCTCAGCTTTCAGAACAGGGGGAATGCTGCACTGCAGGAGCCCCAGGGTCACGACAACGGGGGTCCACTGAGGATGCTCGCAGAGCGCTAAACGAGCATTGACACTCTGAGAATCGAGCACAAAAAGAAAGAGGCGAAAGGAAACTTTCAAAAGCTAAGAAAGATGGCCAGCAATCGTCTAAATCGCAAGTACTTACACCGAACAGTCACATGCCTGACACATACAGAAACAAAGATGAGACTACAGTGCACACCTACAGTCCACCAGAGGATCCACTCAAACCACCGGTCTAACTAATACAAAGCATGGAGAAAAAATAGCCTTTGTAGAAGCATGGGGAATAATTCAGAGATTAACAGTCTGCCAAGGTTAAATATATCTTACCTAGGCACTCCCTTTCTGGGACAATGAAATATACTTTACTGTAATAAAAATTAACACTTTGTGGTTTTGAGAAAAAAAGGATACATACATACATACATATATGTATGTATAGTATCAAGTACCACTCTAATTTTAAACAAGAAATAATTATTATGTTTTGATGTTTAATATTATGTAAGTGATATTGGAAAAACTAAAAAGCTAGACGACAGCATAGCTATTATTCAGAGAAAACGCCACACCAAGCAACTTATCTTTGCTCTAGTGAACAATAGAAATAACTACAGATTTCTGAGGAAGGTAATTATGGAATTAAAATAATGTCTTTTGGCATCTCTGGTAACTCAGGCGCTAAGTCAGTGGCTGGGGCATAGACCATGTAAAGTCCAAGGTTGTGACCTGCCCAGGGAAAACAAATAAATCAATAAAAATGCTTCTTCCTCCTCCCTCTTCCTGCCTGCATGCCTTGCTCTTTAAAGAAAAGAATATCATTTACATAGGCTGATTTGGTAGTACCAGGTAAGATAGTTTAGTGTGAGGTGAGAAATAAAGATTAATTCAGTAAGTAACTTTTCTTATTAATTAAAGTTATTCTTTATATATAAACACACAACACACATGTATGTCTACACCGATACCAGAAAATCTAACAGAATGTGAATCCTACACTTTTCCTTTCTGACTCTTTTCAGGCGGAGGCTATTATTTTCATACCAACTTACAGCAGTGAGCAAGAGCTACCAAAACTATACCCTCTACAGGTGAAGAAACTTAAGAACAGAATGCCATATATATGTAAAATTGATTACTCATGAACTTTTAAGTTTTACAAGAATATTTGGAGGCTCCTTAAAATGCCATTGTGCCAGAATAACAATGCAATTCTACTCTCACATGCTGTGGATGGGTTACCTACCCAAGTGATGATGGTACAGGTGAGCTGCAGAAAAGCAATCAGTCCATCCTGCTCCTTCTGGGTGATGCCACGTGAAGGAAGGTGACGGTACTGGACACTATCTGCACTTGGAAGGTCCTTCCGGAGGTGTTCGTGATAAAGCATTAAGGAGTGAAAGAAATGTTCCCAGGAGACAGGACTGCCTCCTGTTCCCTGAATATTTTCCACTGTAGAGAAAGATAGCATGGAATTTTCTGTCAATATGTCTAAGCATTTACCTGGACATGGAGGGAGGAAATAAATTCAAAACAAAGCATAAGCAGTGTGTTGAACATAGGTTAGAATTCCCCTATGAGCTAGAACTCTGGATTCACTTCTCCCCAGGGTGAAGAATAGGTGGTGCCCCTGTGAATGCAAAGGTAAGTTACTTTGGATGTTAGTTACCTACTTCATATCCAGGAGGTTCTCACCCTATCATCTACATAGTTACTTTTTTCACCAATGCATTCCCAAATGCTGGGCTTAAGTTCCCCATGTGAGAGAGAGATAATTAAAGTCTGGATCTGTAAATCACATTACTCTTTGCAGAGCAGGCCCTGGGAACAAAAGCAGAGCAGACAAGACAAGCAAGCCTTGACAGAGCAGCCAAACCACAGGCTTTTGCACCTAGGCGGATCTCAGTTCCAACTCTGGCTCCCCAGTTACTTGTCACCACAGACAAATTACACTTCTCTAAACCTCAGATTCCTCACAGGTGAAATTGAAAGTAATGTTACCTACCTGACAAGGCAGATGTTTAATAAATTTTTCTCTTTCTCCCGATTTGTAGTATTCTCTGTTTAACCAGAGAAGTATGACAAATGATCAGAGGATAGTCAAAAGAAAAACTATGAGTACAGAAATTTAAAAAAACAAAAACTTATAAACATATATTAAAGAAATCAAACTTATGTGGCAAGGGAATATATTTTGTTTTGAGCCCCAGATGTGCTCTGAAAATTATTTATGTGTGTGTGAGCACATGCGCGTGTGTGTATATATACAAATGTATACGAGTGTATATGCATATAGAGAGAAATATACAAATTCAACTCTGATTTCTTAAACTGAACTGTGTTTTATAAAGCAAACAGTAAAAGGCTCTAATCTGTGAGGCTCTAATCTAACATAATTTAGGCATCACTAAGTATAAAGCCTCCTGTGCATGTCTTTCCCCACCGCTACGTAAACAAGGTCTAGTGGCAGAACGCAGCACAAATCAACAGCACTCTTGAATAGGCAGGGGCACAATGAACTCAATAATGTCCCAACAAGCTTAGACAACATTTAGATTCTTTACCATGACTACTGCCATTGACTTTGAGAAGGCTAAAACAGTAGTGGGCACACTGGGGCCCGCTGGCCAATCCCTGGAGCATCTTCAAATAAGGAATATAAATAGTTGGAGGCAATAGGTCACCCATTTGCCTAACGAACTTTGACAAGACAACCTGAAATAGGGGAAAAAAAAAAAACACCAATTTACATAAAGCACATCTTAGCTTAAAGTCAACAAGGATATAGCTAATATGAACCAAAAGTAATTAAGTGCTCTGATTGTAACCCCTCCACCCAAAGGCAAAATAATCTTGTATCACATTTATAAAGAACAGCCTTTTCAAGCTTGTCATTAGCAATTGAATGCAATTACAGAAAAAAAAAACTATGTGAACATAAATGTTTTCAAAATATCTCATTGTCCCAAAATATAAGACTATTCATCTACTAAATATGTGAAACAACTGAAGAAATTTACTCCACTAAAATTAACCAGTAAATGCAAAGATATACTTAAAACACAGGGCCCCTAAATCCCAGTCAAATGTATTATCAAGACCTGGCAACCTGAAAAAATTTTAATGGCAACCTACACATATCCTATTTGGCTTTCCCACCAATACCGCATTCCTATATACCTGTTCTCTAACATCACTTCTTACTGTTTCCTTTACCTGCACATGCCTTAAATGTGTCACCAACAACTAAAAATATTCACTCTCATTAGCTGTCGCTCAGAACTAAAAAATGGTACCACTCTCTGGAAATTATTACTAAATCTATTAAGTGCAACAATGGTTTTGTGATTATATAGAAAAATATCCTTATTTTAAAGAAATATTAACCAATAAGAGGCAAAATGTCATGCTGCCTATAATTTACCTTAAAACACATCATCAAAATGATAGTAAATGGAACAAATATGGCAAGATGTTAACAGGCGTTAAAATAAAATGTTGGGTATTTATCCAATTATCCTCTCTTTCTTACATTGTTAAATTTTCATAATAGAAAGGCTTTTTAAAACATCTAACATTTTGGTGCATCCTGCTGGAACAGCAGTTGGGTCAATTGCCTCCAAAGGAGCAAGTAACATACCCGTGGGTTCGAGTCCCCTATCTGGAGGGAAAACAACCAGTGTAAACAAGTAAATAAAAATAAAATAAAGCTCTTCCTCCTCTCTCTGTGACTGCCTGCTGCCTACTTGTCTTCATTCCTGTCTGGACAGTTCCTTAAAAAAAAAAAAAAAAAAAACTAACGGTTTTTTAAATGGGGAAATAAGATGAAATAAATATAAGAAATGCAGCTTAAAAAAAAAAAAAGTATCAGGTCCTAGTTAGATTCCAGCATAAATGAAATACAATATGGCATGAAAGCTTCTAGAACAGGAAATCCCAAGATGAAGACAGATCTATCCATCCATCTTACTTGTTATGCTATATCATACTTAACACAGGGTAGAAATGAACTTTTTCCTGCATTATCCTCTGACTTTTTGTCATCAGTTATAACTTCTAAGATTTTTTCTTAGTAATTGTTCCTATCTTCCCCAATTGTTTAGAATGATATATAATGGTTATCGTCATGTCTGTAGAGAACAAATACTAATGAATACTGATGAAGTTCAAATAAGCACAAACCTTTCTCTCTAATAAGAATTTAAATGTAAGTTTCAAATATTCTTAACTAAAAGGAAAAAGTGTTAATGTCTAAAAATTGCACTAGTGATCATCTGTGTTAAAAGCAGTAACATCGGGAAATAATATCTTTCATATTTTCAAGACTCCTGATTACCAACCAGGATGATAAAAGTAGAAAAAACAAATCTCACCTGGCGTTGAGGGGGTCGCTGGTGAGCTACCCCAAGGTAAGAGCCCATGATAGTGGAAGTCTGAAGAGGTTCTGAGGGACACCAATATTCTATAGCAAGTTCCAAATTAAAAGGATTCCTTTTATACAGCTCACCAATCTGTAGAGAGTAAACAAAGACTCTGGGGAAATGCTTAGAATGCAAAAATTGCTTTTAAATAATAATTTACATCTCTATTGAATTCACTTGTATACTTAAGATATTAAACCTGAAGTTGACCAAAGTTAAGAAAATCACAACGGAAGGAAGGAAATAACAGGCAATACAATACAATGGCTTACCAAGAGCATTAAGTGTTCAAGATCCCTTCTAAGAGAAATGGGGGGTTCATTACCCATCTGCATACTCATGTGGATCATTCGAGCATCTTCCTCTGCCCGATTCCTCAACTGCTTCACCTGTTAAATGTATTTATGAATATGTAATATATTAACTATGTTAATAACAATGAAAAAGGAAATCAGGCAACTGCCTAAAAGTGACTACCTAAAAGATAAACTTCTTTAAATATTTTTTTCTACTTTAATGATATGAAAAAATAAGCAAGGAATTTTATTGTAATATTATTATCCATAATTCATATATTAAAATTTCAATGCATTTTCCACTACAGAGAAGCTGAGTTTAACTAGAATGTCTCTCAATGACTGACATTTTGGGCAGGATATTTCCTGACTGGGTTGAATAATCCTGAACAATGCAGGACAGTTAGCATCCCTGGAACTACCTACTACCAATAATACCACTAGAGTCAATCTAACAAGCAAAGCTGGCCTCACTCATTTCCCCAACACACTGCCTCTGAAGGGCATGATAGCCCTGATGAAGAACCACAGCCTTATAACAGTTAATATTTGCATCAACTAAATGCCAACTAAGAAATTACATCTCCCTTTAAAAAAAGTCAGAGCTAGACAAATCCACAATTAAAGTTGGAGATTTTAACACTCCTCTCCCAACAAACAGCAGAACAAGTCCATAGAAAATCATAAAAGATTTGGTAGACTTGAACACTATCAAACAACTTCAATGAATTGACATTAGGCAAAGACTCCACAGGAGAGCAACAGAATATACATTCCTTTCATTTGCACATAGAGCATTTACCAAGATATAACCATATTCTTGGTCATAAAACAAAGTTTTATTAATTTAACATAACTGAAATCTTACACAGTATATTCTCTGACCACAATAGAAATAAACTAGAAATCAATTACAGAGAGACACCTGGAAGGTTCCCAAGTAGTTGGAATGAAACAACATACTTCTAAATAACTCATTCACTAAAGAAGTCAAGAAATTAAAAAGTATATTAAATTGAATAAACAATAGAGCACACTTAATTAAAGTTATGTTGAATTTACCATAAACATATGTATCAAAATTTGTGTGACACAGCTAAAGTAGTAGAAAAATATATAATATTAAATGTTTATATTAGAAAAAAGAAAGGTTTCACATCAGTAGCTTTTACCTTAAGAACCTGAAATTACATGGATAAATCAAATCCAAGCAAAAGAAAGAAAACAAAGAACAGAAATCACTAAGAGTAAAAGAAAATCAATGAAGCCATAAGTGGGTTCATTGGAAAGCTCATTAAGATTGACAAACTTCTAGTTGGGTTAATTAAGAAACAAAGGGAGAAGACACAAATTATCAATAAGAATCAAAGAAGAAACATCACCAAAGATCCCATAGATAAGAAAATATAGTCCAGGAATATTAGGAATAATTTTATGCCCATCAATTTAATAATTTAAATGAAATGAAGAAATTCACTGATAGACACCACCAAAGTTCATTCAAAAACAAATAGTCCTAATCGAAGAAATTCCAGTACCCCAAAATTATGTGAATAAATGGATTGTTTACAATCTTGAAGCCATTTCTGATTTTATCTATTTGAATTCCTATTTTCATCTTCCCAGATGAATGTTACCTTTCTGTAATCAAAGTCTCATCTGAATTACTAATTAGGAAAGACTTAAAGCCCTAACAATTCTAAGGTTTCACTTCTGAAAATATGAAACTGAAGGATTTCTATTTCAAAATTCTCTGATGTTAATCTATCAAGTCCTTCAAGACTCAAGCTATCTGTTAAGTACTGCTGGACAATTCTAATCCAAGAGCGACCGATAACCAGATTAAAGAAATCCATCGTAATTTAGTCTGTATCTCTTACTGAGATCCTCTTCTACCTAAATTTTTCTCTATACTATTTCTCCAACTAGATTACATATTCTTCGCTGGCAGGGAACGAGTCTCCTACTTATTTGTCTTCTTCACACCTCTTAGCATAGTATCTGGCACACAGGTGAAACTCAAGAAACACCTGCTCCATTGTATAATGAATAACCACTCCACTCCTTGATTTTTGCCATTCTGGGTACTTTTTCTATTTGTGTTATGAACTGCACAACAGTTATTATAAATGGAGACCCTTCAGGACTTTCTGTTCCCCAGAGTGCTTTTACTTAACACACACCAAAAAAGGGTTGCTTTATAGGGCTTTACTTGCTAAGTTCCTGCCACCACTTTGATGATTTTCTTGGCACAAAATAGTATCAGATGAGATGCTAAAATGAACTGTCTGAAATTACTTTGGGTCAAAGTTAGTAGCTCAAGCTCTTTATTCAAAAGGTTTCACATGGAGTGGGCACATCGCCCTCCAGCCCATGTTATAAAATATAAAGGAGAAAAAAGAAATTAGAAAAAGAAAAAAGTAACCTTTGCATTGCTTCTTAAATAAATCTATTACCTGTATTCATGCAAAACACCAATCACACATTATAATTAACGCTCTAAACAATTATCTCTAAAATGGTAGATATTCCACTATGCCTGTTTCAAATCATGTATAACGTATTAAATTAGGCCATCAGCATTGATCCCTGGTGTAGCATGGGGCTAATAATTTTCTACTCTTAGCATTATTTTCATTTGCCATTACTTTCTCATTACAAACCATTCTGAATGTCAAATATTTCTTCCTTTCAGCTTATTCTCAGTCATTGGGTCTCACATTGCTTCATTTTCATGAATCACAAACTAATTCATAAGCTGTAACACATCTATCAAATTTTAGTCTGTAATAAAACGTTTTGTTCCCAAACATAAAGTTAGTTGATCAGTTTAAAATCATTTAGCAAAATTCTTCAACTACTTTTTACTCATCTTACATTACTGCACTCACCTTCATTGGCATAAGTGTAAGGAAATCTGTGATGAGATTATGGATTCTACGGATATAAAACTCCTCCTGATAGAAGTTTTCAGACACCACGATGGACTCGGTGAGGAAGAGGAAAACATTGTCAGCAACTGCAAGCTCTGCCACAGCTTCATCTGCTTCCGTGAATTCAGCCAGAGCTAGAAATACATTTAGAAAAACAGCGCATGTGGGAAATTATTCATCTAGATTCTATCTCCTAATACGCAGTTGATGGTTCAAATTTTTTCTCTCTTCTCGATCTAGTATGTGCTATGCACAAAATAAGACTGTATCATAGTAACTGATGCACGTATCTTAACAAACTACTAAAAAAGTACATTGAAAAACTACATGTTCTTCAAAATATCACGAACGAGGAAACTACTTCAGAGAAGTAACATGTAACACTGATGTACTCGGGGAGCTATTATCAAAATATGAAGATGCTGGTGGCTCGGGTGGTTGAGCTAAAAACTATACACCTGTGGACCAAAGCTCAGGACCTGGACACTCAGGTTCAAGATCCAGGACCAGGGGTAAAAAAATAAAATAATTACCATTCAAATGATGCCAAAGTTATACTTGCAGTGAAATAAGCTAGATCATTCAGAACAAGTCCTCAGAGCCCATAAATGAAGACCAAAAACATAACCAGTTAAGTTAGGAACTCTACAAATCTGGCAATTAAATATCAAAAAAGTGAAAACTTAAATCTTAAAGACAAATTGGTTTACTTAAAATATTTTTAGCTCTGTATTAGGAAAATTTCAAACATATATCTGAAAATAGACAGTAAAATGAACCCTCACACACCCAGCATCTAGGTTTAGTATTATTCACTTACAATCAATCTTATTTCATCTAGATCATCATATATTTCCCCTCTTGGTCTATATTTAATTGAAGGACATTTAGCATTTCATGCCTAACTATTGCAGTACACAACTTGAAAAAATACTTAAAAACAAAGGAAAAATAAACCAAATACACAGTACCAGCTTTAAAAACAAATTCCTAGATATCAAAATTTACAAGTGTCTCAAAATGTTATGGAAGATTTTTTGATCATCTGGCTTTGTTTTTTAATGTTAACACTGCCTGAGCAGGGTCGCATATTTATTTTCACATCAAACGATTTGTTTTAAATCATTCTATGTGTGGACTATATTATCTTGATTTCCTTTTGCTTTTTACTTTTTATCTTTTGTATGATTTGTGTGCTGGAATTAGTATCCAAAGAAGATCTACATATTGAAATTAACCGATAGAATTATAGATGTCTACATCTTTTTTTTATTCTCTTGGCCTTTTATCTGATGAATACAGTAGGTCTTTTATCCTGAAGAGTTTTTCACAATGTGATTTGGCATTGAATCCAGTGGTATAGTTAATATATTCCTCTGTCCTCTGGATACACAAATAAAAATAGATAGTTTGATGTAGAAATTCTTGATCTGACTTCAGTTGTTTTGGTTAGAGTATGTCATAGGTGACACTGTTCTTCCCTCAAAAAGTATATTGCTGATTACTTCTTTTAAATTTTAAATACAAAATTTTTTGGTAATTTTGTGGTACTCTGACTCTGGAAAAGAACTGCTAAATAGCTTATTCTGTTTAACTGTAATGGACACCAGATACATAGTGCACTACTAAAAATACATTTTCAGTGCTCTGGTAAAGCAGGAGTTAGGACAATCGCTTCCAAAGGAGCAAGCCACATACCCCTGGGTATGAGTCTGGGGGGAAGCAACTAGTGTGAGCAACTAAGTAAAAATAAAGTGCTTCTTCCTTCTCTCTTCCTGCCTGCACCTTTCCCTTAAAAAACATTTTTTTTAAGTTCTTTTCTTTGCCTTAAAGGGTCAGAAACAATTATAGCTCAGATCATCTCAACCAGAGGAAAACAGGTTTATCTGGTGGTTTTGTTTATGTTTGGTTTTGCATTTTGATAGAAAGTGTCCATATCTACCTATACCATGCAAACTCTTGGAGAGCAAAAGCTTAATTCTTTGTTAGGACTAATGATGACTACTAAGATGACTACTTAATCAGAATCAAATCCTAGTATTAATGATTAAATCCAAATCTTTACTTGAAATACTAGAACTAAATTGCAGGATGATTACTTCCATAATTGTTTAAGTAATAAAGCAGTATAAATATCTTAATGTAAATTGAGTTTCGATGCCTAAAAGCAGTACATTAAAATTTTATAAAGTATTAGAATTCAAAATACATTTTAATAGACTAACAAAGATTTGATAAAATTTTCAGAAGTCTATAGCGTAGGAACTAATTTTTCAGAACTGAGATTTTTGTTAAAACTTGTCTGGATTATTTTAAGAAATGGCCATTTCTGCAACATAAGATAAGCTATTCATCTTTTCTAGCAAGTTTTTAAATACTAATTGCAGTAAGGCCCTTTCCATCTGGTTTCCCTTCCTACAGTTTCAGTTATCTAGGGTCAACCAACCATGGTCCATAATATTATGTATAATATGCTATTTTCAGAGCGATCACATTCATACAAAATTATCACAGTATATTGTTAAAATTGCTCTATTTTATTATTGCTGTTGCTATCTCTTATTGTACTTGATTCATAAATTAAATTTTATCATAGAAATGTATGCATGGGTAAAAATATAACATAATGGGGTCTACACTCTGCAATTTCAGGCATCCACTGGGGGTCCTGGATATCCCCTATGGCTAAGGAGAGACTACTTAAAGATTAAACTACAGGAACGTTTTTTATAGTTTAAAAATGTTCATTTTAATACTTGAAATTATCAGAGCTTATTAAGAGAATGTGACCTTATAAAGCCATAGAGATTAAGCAGCAAAGAGATTAAGTAACTAGAAATAAAAGAGATTAAGCAGCCAAAGATCTGGGCCTCGAAGCCCCGCAGGGAACAGCATGACACTAGCACACAAGATGTACTGGAATCACACAGTGATAAGAGGATGGCATCTGTTAAGACTCTAGGACCAGAAAAAGTTGATTAGATTGGTAAACTTGAATAAAAAAGTCTTTCTAGATTAACCATAAGAACAAGTGTCTGCTCTTTGGGCTTCAAATTACAATGAAAACATGGCTTTCATTAGAATAAACCACTATAAGTACTAGAATTAGATGGGATATGCTAATACACATGACAATAGGATATGCTATAGTGAGTAACAGATTGTTAAAAGTCAGAATTCTACATCCATTCTTGACTGTTCAAATATCGCCTCCTTAATATCTTATACATAAAAAGAATTCATTTTTTAAATTTAACACAAAAAGGAAAAATTTATAAACTTAACCAAGAAGGAAAAAATCCCCCATTTTCCCCTGGGTCTCAAACCCAGGTACTGGGTTCTGCATCGTCTAAACCTTTGCTGCCTCAATCGCCTAAGTCACAAGGGTGCATCCCCCTCAAATTTTAATTCAACTATTAGTAAATTACAATTTAAAATAACATTGATACTGTCATTTAAAAGTCAAACTCTTAAGGAAAAAAATCTACATGAGCATTGCTCTGGCTCCCAGGAAGGGAAATATTATTTCAAATTATTTCTTTTGGGAGGTAAGGGAAAAAATAAAGATCTGTATTTCATAACAAAGTTTCACTGAATACAATCCCAGCTATCTTCCTATGCTTATGCTAAATATGTCAAAGATAAAATCACTTCCAAAATCAAATGTTGATGTGCTGATATGTTGATTTGCAGAAGAAAACGATCTGTAATCAATTTACCTGTCACATCAGGAAGATGAGATATTCCCCTCAATGCCAGTGCCCAGGCAAGTCTAACGGTGGCTTGCAGCCCAGGCAGCTTCCAAGGCTGCGGGTCTTGAAGGCGAGAGTGAACTGTCGCGATGTATTGTTTCTCTGTCAACAGGGGAAGCTGGTGAATCATATCTGAAATCACAAGAAGAGACCACTATAACAAAAAGTGGAGAAATTCTTGACTTTTGACACACAGGAATACTATCTAAAAGTAAAAAGATAGAGCATTTTCATCAAGGAATTATAGCTAATTAACATTGCTTGATAACCAAAACATTCACTATGTAAAATGTGTCCACAAACTGAAAAAGACGAAACAGATTGGAGGAAATAATCTTAAATTTTAATTTCATGAGTTTCAATGCGTTTTGTAAGTATTACAAATTAAGTTAAAAAAAAGATTAAAAAGTTACTCATTTTTTCTGTATCTAAATTATAAAATATAAATTAATACTGTCTAAAGATAAAAAAAAGTGTACAAGATAAATAGCCTAAAATTAAAATTTCAAACAAAAACTGGCCAAAATAAAGGGTGCAAATTGTAAACAAGTATCTACTCATAACAATGAAATCATCAAACAATAATTAAAGAATTTTCAGTTTAAAATGTAATTATGCTATGATAATTCAAATAAGCACAGGAATCTGAAAAAATGCTAATATAATGGGAAATACCACCAACCATTTGGGATTCATTTTATTTAATTTCATTTTTTTCCAGAAGTTTTTGTGCATGTAGTAATAATTAACTTCTTCCATTTGTTAATCAGATATATTAATAAGAAGTTATAATTAAAATTAGTGAATCAATAAGTGCTCTAATTGATATAATTACCACTTAAAGCAAAGAAACCTATCTTGGCCTAGGAAACTTTTCAGGCCTTCAATTTAGCTTTTTAAAGTCACAGTTTACAAACTTTCACTAGCAAAGCCTATCTCTCAATTCTATACTTCATTTCATTCAATACAGGCTGGCAATATTTCTATAGAACACAGGTACTGTTTACTGTGTGACATAAAACATACAGTGACATTTGATTTAAGGCAAGGGAGTATTTAAATTAATCCTCCCTACAGACTAAGGCTGATCACCAAGGATGAGTAGAAAATGTCTACTATCTCAAATTGGGGTGATATCACCAAAAGTGGACAGGGACTAATAATTATAAATATTTATGACATTAAGTGGCAATAATCTTCCTCTGTGATCCTCAGTTCTAAGAAATAACTCTACATGGTTACTATGTGAAATTTTATCCACTACATAGAAAATATAAGTCAAAGGTGATATATTACTAAAAATTAGTTATCCTTCCTTAGAATGTTTTCTAGAAAGGTTTGAAATGTGAATAAATCGTAAAGAAACAGCAATTAATTAAGTTAGGCATAAATAACTCAAGAACATGTATTACATATCCTTGAACACTTAACCCATTTTGAAACCCACAAGAACACGAGAAACGTCTGTAAGTACTACAATTCTTTTTAAAACATGTAAATATTCAGAATGAATGACTTACACAGAGGAATAAAATTCAATTTTTTATTTTGATAGTTAAAAGACTGCCCTTCTTATGTTATCACTCCAATTTTAAATCTGATTTTTTAAATAAACATTAATAGATATAAAATCCAATACCATCTCGTTCTTCTATGTTTTGTTCTAATAAGCTGATATCAAAGCAATACAGAAGTGCCATGAGAAGAGCCAGATTCACTGCATCCAATGAGCCATTAGCCTCAACTGTCACTCTTTCCAAATGTCCAATAAGGAGCAGAGTGTCATCTTTGCCCAAAGGAGACTGACAAGCCCAGGCAAAAAGGCTTTCTGCCAGTGACTGCCTGCACTCCTTGATGAGATCAGAAACCTAGAAATAAAACGATGGTTATCAGTACAAATCAATTACAGTAAAGGTCTTATTCCACAACGTAAACTACCTTTGATAAAAACTCTCTAAGAGTATTCCCATTAACCAGCCTTAGGTTGTTTCAGAAAATGTTTCCCTATTCGCTTGATCCAGAAAACTCTACAAAATCATGTAAATCGTGAGGTTCTAATCTTCAGGTTCAGTTTAAGAACACTCATGAAAACTGCCCAGGTCATCAAAAGTAGACATGTTTTAAAAAGCCACTTAGTATCTGAAGGATGTCACTTTACAGAAGCAAATGTGTGCCATTCCATCGTTAACAGTGGTGGGGTTGATCAGTACGTCCAAGCCAAACAGAGGGCTGGACACAGGGTGAATGGCCCAAAGAGTACTAAATTTTTACTGCACATGTTCAAAAATGCAGAAAGTAATGCTAAACTTAAAAGCCACTGAGTACACCCAGGTGAACCAAATCCAGGCGCAGGGCAGAATTTATCAAGCTCATGGACATGTTAACCCTTAAATGAGGTCTCCCTGCCACACTGAGATACTCCTCACTGAAAAAGAGCAGATTGCTCCAAACCAGACAAGAAAGTTGCACAGAAGAAATTGAAGGAACAAAAACTTATGGTCCATGAAAAATTCAGCATAAAATAAATGCAAATCAAAGTGAAAGAAAAAAACAAAATTGAACTGAATAAATCTGTCTGAATCTAGAAGTGACCTTACAATCTCACTTCTGGAATTGTTTACTGTTAATTCCTCAATTCAAATTCTCAGCTCAGTTATAGAATGACTAATTTCTTGAAAAGTCCATTCCAGAGAAACAGCTAGAACGTCAAATAAGTCACCAGAAAGATGCTGAAGAACTGCACGACTTCATGAACACAGCTGCCTACACACTGTAATTTGTGCTATTAATTTTCCTACGCTGTATTTGTGAGGAATGTCCTGTTATGACTTTCTTGCCTCTGCAGTTTGACCAACACAACCAATAAAATGATCTCATTGATGAACTCTTGCCTCTTTGCGATGCTTTTCACTGCCCAAACCTCTCTCCCGCTGCAGTTTTTCAAACTCATTGTTCACATCAATCTGTGACACCAGGGTAAGGACTTTATAAGTTAATCCTTGCTCCATCAGCTCATCTGCAAAGCGTGTTGTTATGGAAACCAGCTCTGGACTGTAATGAAAAGAAATCAATAAATGAGTTAAAACGAGCAGTGATATTTATACTTCCTGATCATATGGATATAGCAAATGCTCTTTTGACAATGACACGTTACTGGAAATCACCAGGATGAATTACAACCTAGGTCTTTTCATTCTTCTTAGATCACTAGGCTTAAATAAACCTCTAACCAAAAATAAATGAATTACTTTTTATCTATAAACAAAACAAAGCAGAGCTAAATTGTATCATTCTTGAAAGGAAAAAGCATTTATTACTCAGATCTTGTGTTATGTATTTTACCTAAGTTATACAGTATAAGGAAAAATTTTTATTTCTAAAATTATAATTTTTAAAGTAATTTCTAATTATCCTGAGATCCCAGGAAGCAAATAGACCTGAGTTCAAGCGTCCATGTCTTTCCCCTCCTAGACTGTATCAAGGCTTTCAGAGAATTTGCAATGCACCGCTTTCCATCCCAGTACAAAAGAACAGCTACCAATCCTCTGGTGAGTCCAGGAAAATGTGGCTGCTGGTGCTCTCCTAGAGAAGAAAGTTGAGAAGTAATCTAGCAAATAAGCACATTTACAGGATGTGACAAAATTCCATGCTCAGTTCAAAGAAACCACAGACCCTCAGGACTAAAGGAGCCCCACAGCCGATTCAAAACGCCCATCCACTCTTTCACTCCTACACATATGCAAGGGGCCATGTGACTTATACCAGAGCACTGGCAGTAATAAGGAATTCACAGTTTCCAAACTCTAAATTTCACCTTCATCTATGATTTCTGTATGATCGGTGAGAATCTTTTGGTCATTTGGGTTATTCAATAACCATTTCACTCTTTCATAGGAAATCTTGGAAATATTTGGAAATTTCTTATGTTTCATACTCACTTTCCCTTTTAACTGCTCTCCTTTGAATAAGCTCCATTGTCTTTTAAAAAGCACCCGCTTATAGTTTTGGTTTCATTTCCTACAGCTTTCTTTCTCTCCTGCAGTCCAATGACTCTACTCCCATCTGTTCCCAAAAGTCATCACATTTCTACACACTTCTCTACAGTCCATTTCTTCTGCCCGAGTGTCTCTTTTGTCCTCCTGGGTACTCACCTAATCCATCTGACATACACCTACTTATTTGTCAACACATACATTCATGATCTTTGTGAAGACTTTTCTGTATAACCTGAGGTCAACTTAATCCCTTTCCTTCTGGACCATTACCAAATCTTGCACAAACACATTAATATACTTAATTGTGTCATAATTACTTATTTCCACATCTTTCTTAATTACTAGACTATGAGCTCCTTTGCACAAACTGAATTTTTAGTCATATTTCTAGTGCTACAGTCTTAACAGTGCCTGGTCCATGGCAGGCACAGAATAAATGTTTGTTCTTAAACTCAAAGCTCAAGTATATCCAGTGAACATCTCCAGCAGAGAATGGGAAAATTACACTTCTTTGAATGGAGCCTCGGGTCAAAAAGGATTTTGGTGGCCACGTATCTTTACATATTAGACTGTCTTTCAATTAAAAGGCTCACATGGAATAGAATTGAGTCACCAGAAACTGACTCACTCACATATGGTGAGTTAATTTACAACAAAGGAGCCAAAAGCATACAATGGAGAAAGGAAAAGTCTCTTCAATAAATGGTGCTGGGAAAACAGGACAGTCATACACAAAAGAATGAAGCTAGACCACTCTCTAACACCACACAAAAAAATTAACTAAAAATAAACTGGAGACTTGGATAAAAGACCAGAAAGCATAAAATTCTTGGAAGACATTCCATGACATCAGCCTTAGAGAGGACTTTACACAAAGATTCCAGTATCGAGGGAAATAAACAATGTAAACAAGAGGGACTGCATAAACTAAGAAGCGTCTTCACAGCAAAAGAATACATCACCAAAACAAAAAGACAACCTGCTAACTGGGAAAAGATATTTGCGTTCCATATTTCTGACAGAGTTTTTTATCCAAAGCATACAAAGAACTTAAAACTCAATGACAGAAAAATAGGCAATTCAATCAAATATGTGAGGAGGAATTGGAGACACACTTTTCCGAAGAGGATATACAGATGGCCAACAGGCACATGAAAAGATGTTCCTACTCACTGGCTATCAGCAAAACGAAACACCAACGAGGTATCCCCTTACATCAGAGAGACTGGCTATTATCCAAAAGTCTGGAAACAACAAATGCTGGCGAGGATGTGGAGAAAAGGGAACACTTTTATATTGTTGGTGGGAGTGCGAATTGGTGGAACCCCTATGGAGAACAGTTTGGAGATTCCTCAAAAAGTTGAAGATGAAAATTCCATATGATGCCACCATCCCACATCTAATGCTTACCTAAAAGATATAAAAATACCAATTCGTAGAGATTTACGCACCCCCATGTTTATTGCAGCCCTATTCACAATAGCTAAGAACTGGAAACTACCTAAGTACCCAACATCAGACAAATGGATAAAGAGGATGTGGTTCATACACACAATGGAATACTACACAGCCCTTAGAAGAGATTAAATCCTGTCAATTGAATCAACATGGATGGAACGAGAGGGGATTATACTAAGTGAAATAAGTCAAAACAAGAAAGATAGATACCAGATGACCTCACTCATAGGTGGAATGTGAATAGACAAAACAGAGGAATAGACAAAACAAAACCAACCCTTGGGCACTTGCAATAGGACGGAGATCACCAGCAAGGAATGGGACAGGGGTGTAGACAAGTGGTGGCAGGGGCCCACTGGACAATGTGAAAGAACTCTTTGTAATTTGGTGGAGGGCAGGGTGTGTTGACATATATCTGAGAAACAGATATATGCACATGGGGAACCCACACAAATGAGTTTATTTTAATTAGTAAAACAAAATTACCTCAATAAAACCCTAACTTTTAAAAAGAGAGAAAAACAGCGCTCACAAATTTTTCCACATGACTCCTGTTATAATTTAACTTTGGACTTTTTTTTTTTTTTTTTTTTTTTTAAGAAAAGGTACAGGCAGGAATGAAGGTGAGTAGGCAGGCAAGCAGAAGGAGAGAAGAAGAATTTTACTTTTATATTTATTTAGCTGTTCACACAAGTTGTTTCTCCCTGGACCCAGGACTCGAACCCAGGGGTATGTGGCCTGTGCTCTTTCAGAGGTAATTGACCTAACCACTACTCCACAAGGGTACGCTGTCTGTGACTTTCTTAATTCATGGAAATCTCAATCTTTTCTCTAGATAGTAGCTGGAAAAATAATTTTTAGTTTATTCTACATTATGCAATCCTTCTGCTTAAAGCCCATATCAACAACTTCCCACTGCAACTAGAGTAAAATACAAATCACCTCCGTGGTCAACAAGCTTGAATATGATCTGACTCCTACTCTAATCTCTTCTTCATTCACTCTCCCTCATTCCTGGCACTCCATCCTCAAGGTTGTTCGATACTTGAGCACGCCTTTGTTCTCCTCCAGTACTTGCCTTCTGCTCAGCAGACCCTCCCCTCAGCTCCACCACTATAACCTCAGGCCAGGGAACAATGTTTCACACCAAATGTCCCTCAAGGCCTCCTATCAGGCCTCATATCTCTCTAAATCCCACAACCTTGCTTTATTTTATTTCAGTATATTGAAATCTTATTTTTGACCTATTCACTCATTATCTGAATCATCCCCTCAAGAAGCTCCAAAAAAAGCAATAACCTTACCTTCTCACTCATTACATGACAATAGGTGTTTTGTGCTATAAACCACATCTGACATGTAGCCAATTACTCTTTGCTATTTGAAGTACCTTTAACAGTCCTACTCACTAAACTGAAGACTCCCTGTGAATCAAAGATTTTTTAAAAAGGAAATATTTTAAACATAGTTTTTCAAATAAACTAGGATCTTATTTTGAAATCTAAACAACATCATATTTAAACTCCAAGTGAATAGTGTACTTTTAGTTGAATGTCAACCTACCAGCAAGGAGAAGCTCAACAGCCGCCAATTCTCCAATATCAAAAAGGTCACTAAGGATAAAGGCCTCTTTAATGAGCTGTTCAGGGAGAAGTCGGGTTCCCTGTTGACCCTGGATGGCGACCCCTTCTGTACTGGCTTTCTGAACCTTCTCATGTTGTTGAACATTTTTTGGCTATAAGGATAAAAATAGATAAGATGATGTAATGAAAATAATACACTGAAATGAGGTCTTAACGTATTACAAAGCGAAGTTTATTCATGTAAGGTACGCAGGAATAAGGTGTGGGTAACATTACTAGACTCTGAGGCTCCTTTGCACTAAACAAAAAGTATTTATCGGATAATCTATCATTAGATCTTTATTAGGTAACGCCTTCAACTTTTTATACTATTATTACCTACTCAATAACTGCTTCTGCTAACCTTTGAACTATAAAATGCTGAGAAATCAAAACAGCATATTATTTTTCAAGTTTCTATAGAACGTCTTCCAATTATATGTTTACTAAACATCTAAAAATAAAGTTCAAATGGAAAGCAAACGGATATATGAGTTGTTGAATTAGTAAGGCTAATGAGAATTTATTTAAAATGTAATCTTGTTCCCCCCAAAGAGGCTTACTTGCTTCGAATACGGAACAAATGACATATAGTATAAAATTACTTGGATCACAGGGCTTAGAAATGTATACCTGGAAAAGGCCACAAAGATCACATAATCCAAGCTCTCTATTAACCCAACACTGATGCCCAGTGAGGTAAGGTGACTCGCCGGTCATCAGACAAATCTTCCAGGGTAGAACCACACTGGGACTCAGCTCACCTGGCTTCAAGGTTAGGGCTCTATCTACTAAGAAGCAAGAAATGCTAAAAAAACAAAAGCACATTTCCTGCCTGCCTGCCTCTGCTCGCCTTCATTCCTGTCTGTACCTTTCCTTTAAAAAAAAAAAAGTCCAACAGCAGGGAAAGGAGTTTCCAAATAACGAATCCCCTCCACTGAAGTATTCTGTTCCTAGTTGAAAAGGGTTTCAAGATGCAATGATTAATGATATGCAAGGAGTAATTACTGCAACAACACAACTTACATAACATTAGGAAGAGCTAAAATGTTGAAAGTACCTGGACAGAAACACCATCTTAGTTACATCTTAATTATTTCTGAAAAACAGTGAACTTCCTAGATCATCTTCAAATATACTATCTCCAAGCTAGAAATAAACACAATATTAACTTCTATAGAAAGTCAAAATAAGGTTAACAACTGCAATTAGCAATTCTAGAGAAAACTCCCATAATGGATGAGGACAAGGACAAGCAACATATTTCACCGACTGCCTTTAGAGTTTATTTGCTTCTTCAATCTTTAAAAAAAAAAAAAGCAAAAAATGTCCTACTGGGTTTCTGAACAATGAGATGAAGTCAGGTTTGTGTTTCTTCAAAATCATGTCAAGAAGGTGTACAGCTTCCGGTTGTCTTCTCCAAAGGGCATTTCCCACCGTCTGCCAGATGTCTTTGTAAGGACCCCACAGACTCGCAGCTTAAAGAAAAAGTAAATCAAATCAGCATCTAATAAAACATGTTTGAAAAATAATGTACAGTTATTATCTCTACATTTTCGTCATGCTCGCAGCTATTTGAAAATCATCATCATGCTATGCTCATGGCTACTTTTAAACAGTTAGACATACAAACCAGGTTGATATAAAAGCATCCCTAACAGAATTCTTAGGTAACAATAGAAACCTCACTTTATCTGATTATACTAGCAAATCCTGACATGAAACTGAAATATCAGCTGAACTTGGTTTCTACTATATAAGCTTATAGTACCAGAAAGAGGAAACGATCTCTTTAAACTTTAGTTTCCTTATAGATATAAAACAGGAACATCATCTGCTTCATTGGGTTAGGTTGAACAGATTAAGTGAGATAAACTAGACAAAACGCATAGTATAAAGCCTGGCCCCTCCTTTTTGTCCCTCCCTATCATCCAAATGAAATGAAGGAATATGGGCAGGAAAAAACTTCTCAACTGAAAAAAGAAAAGAAAAAAAAAAAGTGATTTGCTTTCGCTAGGACATTACCTATTAAAATATAGGACAGCATTTTGATTTGTAAAGGAAATAACATTAAGTAATACTGAACTTTTGCTACGTGTGACTGAGCGCAATTCTAAGCTCTATTATTTTATCTCAGAATATTATGAGGTCAGCACTATGTCTTCCTCCATTTTATAGATATGGGAACTGAGGCAGAGAGGTCAAAAAATTCACACAAGGTTAACTGTTTACATAAGTCATGAACCCAGGCAGTCTGATGCCAGAATGTGTCACAGACCATATTTCCTCCATACATAACACTTAGAAAGTAAAAATGCTTGAAAAGATAATTTTAAGTATTTCAGACATGGCTGGAAAATAGTCTAGTTAGTTGAAGAAATTAAGATCACATCTAACTGTGCCCTGGTGGAGTAGCAGTTAAGTCCTCCATCTCTGGCCAAATGCAGTCCACATATATTCCTAGGACTCAGGTTCACATCCTGGGACTGGGGGAACAACCAAGATGAGCAACTAAATAAAAGTGTCTCTTCCTCCTCAGTCTCTTCCTGCTTGCCTGTCTTTGCTCACCTTCATTTCTGCCTGTACCTTTCCTTGAAAAAAAGAAAGAAAGAAAAGATTATATCCAGACAGACCTAGGCAAAATTCATCTAATTTCAGCCAAATTCACTTACCTAAAAATATTTAAGCTCCATAAAGAAAGAGTACAACATTAGAGAGGATAGGAGATACAATGCTGGTCTTTAAAGGTTTACAACCAAGTTTTGGAGACAAAGCATACATTTGTGAAATATTTGAAAAAAATGCAAAAAGGAAAGGAATGTGACTATTCACACACACACACACACACACACACACACTCACCCCTTGAGAGAGAATTTCGAAAGATCAAAATGATGGCAAAAAATTTTTAAGAGCAACAGGAGCAACAATTTGTAGGATGGGGAAAATCTGGTTGACAAAGAAAAGCCACAGGGAGGTGGAGCTAAGGCTCCTAGATTAATGTGTAAGACTAAGAGTTCAAAAAGTAGTGAAGAAAGAAAACTCAGCAGGGAACCAGAGAGGAACTTTTTACTGAGTATCATTTTGTAGTTTTCTAATTCTGAAGTTTGTGAATGAAATACCAAATAAAATTTTAATATTTAAAAAAAATAGTAAGATGAAAGAGATCAGACTGTCAGCTGTCACTTTTATTCACTGTAATCCATGAAAATAAATGCCCCAAATCATCTCAATTCAGTGTGCACATATATTCAAAATAAACAAATGTTTTTCTATCAAAGACTAATATCCATTCATTTATTACTTCAATGCACTCTGATCATTTGTATGCTCTTCCCTTTTTTTGGTGGGGAGCTCACTAAATTTATTTAAGACCCCCCTACCTTGAAGCCCAAGCTTCTGCTTGCAAACCATCAGATAAGGTGTCCATTCACGCTTATAAAAATTCTTAAAGGGAAACTTGTCAAAACCAACCAATCTCATCAGATAAAATCTAAAACTAACTGCAGCCTAAACTGTAAAGAATGCCCATAAACATGTCACTTCTCTTTGAGGAAACATGAATCTGAATGAAGTGCAGACAGCAAGGATGCCGTGAGAAACTGTAAATTCTGAAAGGGCTGTGTAAGGACAGAAAGACTAAACCAGCCAAGCAGGATCACTCATTCACTCAACAAATATTTACTGAGGGTCTTCTATGTGCCAGGGAATATAGACGGAGGCAGCCAGCCAGGACCCCAGACCTTATGGAATTTATAGATTGACAGGAGAGTCAGACATTGAAAACAGAACTCAAAGAATAATGACCAGGGCCACCGCATCTGGGAAAAGTGAATGATCAGAAGCCAAAGCTGGAAGTCCTCACTGTTCCTGATGGTTGGAAGACGCTTTTTCCAAGATGAAGATCTCAGAGAACTCTTTAAAGAGAGCAGTTTTGTAACTTTGTTCCCTCAAAAAACAAAGAAGCCTACTTGAAAGAGTGCTGGTCCAGAAATCCTTGAGTGAACATCACGTTAATGCAACTCTGGACATGATCCAGGACAGCATGACTGGACAACAAAGATGACTTTTGATCCTTCATCATCATCAGGATCAAAGACCTGATAAAAGCATTAGCAAGGAGTGTTCCTTCCATTCAACAAGCAGCATTAAGTCTCTAGGATGATGCAGAACGTGACAACGTTAAAATAGTTTCTTTAGTAAGAAATAAGGAAAGATTTGCAAAAAGAAGACAATGGCTTATTGGTCCCGGAGGACCTACACTGACAGCAATGGACAACAAACTGTTACGCTGTGGTTCAAGGAACTAGGGTTAGAGTTGTTGGACCTTCATGTGGCTTAAAGAGGTTTGAAAAGTGGTCACAGATACTGTGAAAAATAGTCATCCAATTTATAACTTTAAAACACTAATGGCTACACCTAGATGGAGCAGTGGTTTGGTCAGTTGCCTATGGCCAGCACGGTCCCAAAGACCCCGGTTCACATCGTGGGGCCAAACAATCAAGATGAATAACTAAATAAAACAAAACAGTTCAAAGTCAGCACTATGCCTTCCTCCAGATTATAGATCTGGAGACTGAGGCAGAGAGGTCAACTCACCCAAGGTCACGCTGTTTGCAGAGGTCGTGAACCCAGGCCATCTAACATCAGAATGTGTCACAGCCATATTGCCGCCACACATAACACTTAAAAAGTAAAAATGTTTGCAGAGATAAATTTAGATATTTCAGACCTAGTTGGAAAATAGTCTGATTAGGAAGGAATTAAGACCACATCTAACTGTGCTTGGTGGAGTTGGTCCACTGTCTCTAGCCAAGTGCCATCCACATACATCACAAGGACCCAGGTTCGTGCCCAGGGGCTGGGGAACAGCAAAGATAAACAATTAAAATAAAAACAAATTATGTTTCTTCCTCCTCTCCCTGTCTGCCTGCCGACCTTTGCTCATCTTCATTCCTGCCTGCACCTTTCCTTTAGGGGAAAAAAAAACTTTGAAGTTTAAATAAGTTGAGAAAGAATTCTGCTGAATTAAGATCA
Source organism: Solenodon paradoxus (assembly GCA_004363575.1). Classification (NCBI taxonomy): domain Eukaryota; kingdom Metazoa; phylum Chordata; class Mammalia; order Eulipotyphla; family Solenodontidae; genus Solenodon; species Solenodon paradoxus. Next base: position 106,845 of record RJWH01001712.1, read on the forward strand.
CCAAACTGAGAAAGATTTTTGCCACACATCAAGCACAACGATGTGAATAAATGCAAGGCACCAGAGGAGAAAACTATCGAAAAGAGAATACGCCAGTCCCACCACCATAGTTAGAAAGTCAGATTGGTCAAGAACTGGGTCGTGGTGAATGCTTTGTGAAGCAGAAACTCAGAAAAAGACAGGAGGAAAGAAACAAAACATTTACTCCACCTGAAGAAAACTTGCTGTGAAGTGTAAGCAAGCCTCTACTGCAACGAAGACTGATGTGGCACTCATCAAGGAAAAGAGTAAGAAAGTAAAGAATAAGAAACTGGGAGCTCTTACAACTGAAGAAGTTAAGCTTAAAAGAGAAGCAAGTGAAAAGGAAGAAAAAAATAACATTTAAAAAAAAAAAAAAAAAAAGGAAGCCTTGAACAAGATCTAATGTATTAAGCCACCTCCTTTCATAAAGGATTTTGAGATACTAGGGCATTCATTGCTTATCTGTGAGAAGTAACACTTTGATGACTTTTTTTCTGTTTTTTGGTTCTATAAAACAATATAAACAGCTCTTCTTCATATCCATAAATTTATAAAATTCTCCAAGGTTCTTTTTAAATAATTTTATACTAGAAAGTGATACATGTTTTTGCATACATTGCACCTAATATATTCCAGACAGATTTTACCTAAGTATGATTTTAGGAGTAATTCTTTAGATTGCTTATATATAAAGATGGGGGGGCGGGGGATTGCCCTGATGGAGTAGTGTTTAAGTCTGCCACCTCTGGCCGAGGGCAGTCCATATTGCAAGGACCCAGATTCAAGTCCAAGGGAACAACCAAGATGAATAACTAAATAAAAATAACTAAGATGCGTCTTCCTCATCTCTCTTCCTGCCTGCTTGACTACACCTTTCCTTTTTCTTTAAAAAAAAAAAAGATTTTTGGAAATGTGAAAAAAAAATTACCAGTATAATGAAAGGTTTGAGAGAGAAGTAGAATGCTATGGGAACACATAAAAGTGAGACTTTAAAGTGATGAATCAGGTCTTTGGTGAGAGGCCATGGGGGAGCAGGGAATGACTGTCTAGACCTTATATAGAGATCACCTGAGTCCCTGCTTTGCACACTTGTCAATCTTCTGATTAGAAAATATACTGTCATATACATTTCAGAGTAAAGATTATGCTGACAAACCAATATGAGTACCCATACAGACATACTTCCCCTTAAAGATCAATATACTGATTGTATAGCTACCTGTATTTTCTGAGTTTGTGTCGAGAAAAATCAGTTAATGGGAACTAATCGACTGCACACACTAACAAATATCAGAGTTCTGGGCCTACCAGATAAGGACCTGCCCTGGTTCCCGGTGTCCACCTGTCAAGTACTAGCTGGATGGTGACTAGCTAGACTTACCTAAGAGATCATTTTCTTGGCCTTCCCTAACTGCAAAGGGTAGAGTAGGTTTGAGTCTTGGATCCAGGCCAAGATGGAATTTTTCCAGTCAGTAATAGGAAAGTTTCAAGCAGGAGCTGACAAAATAGAATTGGTACTATGGAACAATGGTGTGATTGATGGACTAACTAGAACAGGAACCAAGGATGATAAGGAAGCCATTTAGGAGGCAAGGGAACCTAAAACTGGATAAGGGCAGTAAAGCAAAAAAGGAGAGTTCGGTTTGGTAGTAAAAATTGGGAACTGATTGGCATGGGGTAAGAAAGGAAGGTATCAAAAATGACTTTTAGGCAAATATGAAATGACTTACCAGAGGTTATTTCAATACTCTAAGAGCTCTGTCTGAAGAGCAATAGCTAATGTATAATAGAAACCCTGAAGAATGTGAAGAATGATTTATTTGTATTATACATAGTTTGAATAAACACAGTGAATTCTAAAGAAAAATTCCATTCCCCCTGCCCCCACTTTATGGGGAGGCATCCAATAGTAAGTCAAAAATCTACACTACACATACACCCCACCTCTTTAGAGTACTAACTACCTTAATCCACCTCAATAGCACCAACATATCACAGAAGGTACCTGCAACAAAGACCAAGCTTCAGTGTGTCACTGATTTGACAACTTTGAGTAAAAATCTTCCTATTATGGTTACAAATAAAGGGAGGCTTTCATTTTTTTCCAAATTATTAAATATGCATTTTTAATATTTGTAATTTCTTTGAGAAAACATTTATATTCCTTAATGTTTAGGAACACTGTCAACAAATCACATTTATTCACTCATCATGGACTAGGTATGAGTAAGCTTATGGAGTAGTGAGGAAACATTTATCACACAGTCACATACAAGTGTAACATCCTATTTGTTAAAGGCTATGAAGAAGAGACACCATGGCTGGAGATCACAGAATCGGGGAGTGTGACCCATCAGGGAGGTCAGGGAAAGGAAGGATTCTTTGAGGAAGTGATGACTGGGCTGAACTGTTTAGGGTCAAAGGAGGAGTGGGAGGCAGTGGACGTGCATTCTAGAAGAGAGTACAAACATTCCTATAGCAACAGGGCACGCTGCTCTCAAAGAACTGAAAAGGCCTAGAGAGCCAGAATATGGAAAAGGTTTTGGCAACGGAAATAAGTGGCCACACTTTGCAGGATTTCCAGGCCTAAGCTAAGGCTTTTGGTTTTTACCCTAAAAGCTCAAATAAGATAAAATGGTAAATGTCTGCTAGATTTAGTGAAATAAGAAAGCGTGTTAACCTTACTGAGAGCTGTTTAGGAAGATGGAAATAGAAAACAAAAGTGCATGGAGGAAGAAGAGGTATAGAAAACGAGACAGTGAGAGTGAGGCATTAGATCAAGGTAAAGAGGTTAGTGAAAAGAAAAGGAGCAAGAAAACATACAAGAGAGAGAAGGGATAGCAGGATGATGGGATCTAAGGGTGGGACTTACCTTAGAGAGGAAGACATGGAAAACTGATTCAAAAGGGGGAAAGTATATGCAGGTTTGGATGAAAACAAGAATTCATGCTTGTTGGCTTCTATTTTCTCTATGACTAGAATAGCGAAGACTCAGTCGGAGGTTAAAGATGTGAGGTGTGTGGAAATGGTCTAAACAGTCACTACTGTGAACAGGATAGGTTTGACCAGACTGTCACGGAACTACCAAGCAATGTTAATGGTTGCTTACTAAAATGCTTGCATATCTATTCCACCAGGATGATATAGAACACCTAGTAGATCAAGCAGTTATTAGAACTCTACAACTACTTTTTCCACTCTTTAACTCTAAGATGTTTAATTTTTTTAATTGGGATTTAAAAAAACCTACTAGAATTTGCTACTTTATGTTTAAGTGTACAGTGCGGGAGTGTTAAGTGCATTTATACATTGTTTCAGATCTCTGAAACTTTTTCATCTTGCAAAATTCTGTACCAAACAATTCTCCATTTCCCCTGCCTCTCCAGCCCCTGGCAAGCAACATTCTTTGTTTCCATGAGTTTGATTCTGTCAGATATCTTCAATACGTTAGATATCTCATATTATGACTCAGGATCATAGAGTACTTGTCTTTTTGTGACTGGTTAAAGTAACTTAGCAGAATGTCCTCATGATTGCTCCATGTTGTAGCAAGTGACAGGATTCTCTTTTAAGGCTAAATATTCCATTGCATGGGTATACCACATTTTATTTATCCAATCATCCATTTATGAACATTTGGATTGCTTCCCTAAGATGTTTGATTCTGGCTTTTAAATGTTTGCTTTCTATGTTGTCAACTAAATATTCTCGCAACAAGGCTTTATTATACAATGTATAAATTCCTAGCTGTTGGCAACTCCTTTTCCTTTTCCTTTTAATGGCTTAGGTTTAATGACAGTAACTTAAGAAGAATATGTACTAAAGAAATGCATATAACCACACATTTAACATACAAGCCTAGCTCTAAATTTCTATCTGGGTGGGAGAGCAGAAGAGCAATATTAAGGAAGAAACACCATTACTAACACTCAGCTATATAAAAATGTGATGCAATGAAATGAATTAGGTTGTGATTAAATAGTAGTGTGTAATATTTTAAGCATCTAAAATGGGCTTAGAATCATTAGCTGTATAATCTTGGGGAAGTTACTTAATCACTCTATGTCTATTTCTGCAAAAGGGAATATTTAATAACAACTACATTATAGGCTTATAGAGGGGATTAAATGAGAGAATGCAAGTACAGTACATGGTACAGTACCTGCAACATAGTAGGTGCTCAATAAACAATCTTTCATATAGAAAATATTTTATCAAAGTCTTTTTAAAATTATTTGACTTACAAAAGTCAGGTTTAACCAACTTTTCAAGAACATCAGTCCTGTGGAACACAGAACCACACACACATGTAGAAACACATGACACACATACTCAGATTGCACAATTAGAGACAAGAAATAGTGACAGAGAAGCTTCTCAGGAAAGACTCCTCTTGAATCAGTTTCTAAAAACTCACTACACACATATGCTCTTGCGTCCATGAAACGAACTGCAGCTCAATCCAAGCACTGACATTCTGAGGACAAAATGCTTAGTTTTCAGGACTGTTCTTGCCAGGGCAGACTTTTGACATCCTTGCCCCGCCCACCAGGTGCCAGCCTAGCGTCCCAGGAATCGAACCAATCAAAATGCACCTTCTCTTGTCAAAAGCCTCTAGGGGTGGTACCGCCCCAGTTAGAGAGTCGCAGAAAGAAGACCCACCCCTATATCTTCCGTTCTTTACTGTCTTCTAAATTCTAGCCCGCTCCGAAGATCTACAGTTCCAAAGGTTCAGGAGCACCCAGGGACGGGCCACAGTCGCAGAGCTGAGACCGTCTGCTGAACTCGCGGCAAGCCCATCCTAGCCATCTTCCGGATTGTAGGCTTCGGAATCAAGGGTCCTCGCTTCCTGCAGGACCTCCCACCTCCACGAGGGGCTCCGGTACCTGCTTTGCCGAGCGAGTTTTCAGCCTGCACTCGTGGCCGAAAGAAACCTCGAGTTCTTTGACCTCATTGCCAGCATCCCGGCAAGATCCGGCCGCAGGCACACTATGGGGTGAGGAGAGGATCAGCCCTGTCTGCAGGGAGCTGCACGCTGGGTCTAGCGGACCCAGTCTCCCTGCCTCGGCTCTCACACCCCAACAGGGGACTAGAGCCCCAGCGCGGTCGCGCGCCATTCAACTGGGGAGGGGCGGGACTCGGATCCCAGAAGCTGGAAAAAAGGCGGGCACCAAGCAGAAGTGGGGCCCGGACTCCCGGGAACCTCACAACCCAAGTCTCTCCATGAAAAGTCGATCGCCGCCCTGCCCGGGTCTCCTGGATCCCATTCACTTACCCGAATTTACCGCCAACAGCGACGCCATGTTGGAGGCGCACTGACCGAGTCCGCGGGCCTCAAGGAGGCCCCCAGAAAAGGGTGGTTGCCCGGGGCGACGCCTGAACAGAAAGGTACCATGTCGTCCCCGTCGAACAGCACAATGGACCGAGCCAACCGTACAAACACTCGAAAATCAACTCTGGTCACAGACATCAATTTTTGTCGGCTTATTCCTATTCAAATCAGGCGAAGGCAACTAGTTCGGAGGTGCGAGGTCCTCGATTGGACGATAGTCGTGCAATGCGTCCTGGGACTTGTAGTTTTCTTTCAAATGATAAAAAGTTGATTAGGTGGAAACATTTCAGTATACCAAGTTTACTGCATCAACATAGTTACATAACGTGAAATAAATCAAGGGAAAGAAATAATAACTTTCATCATTTGATTCTTAAATGTGTACAAAATTAGTGAAGCCACGCTTTATTAGCCCCGCAAATTCACATACCCCATCCCCAACATGGGAGATTACTTTAAAGAAATTTCCAGACACATAATTTTATAAACACCAAATATTTTCTACCTAAGCACCCTCAAATACCAGGGTCCCCTGTTTTCACTTGCTAAGTATTAGTTTGCTATTTTTCAAACTAAAGGTCATTACCGTTTAGTATCACATAAGATTGTTTTCATTTAATGGGAAATTGCAAGCAGGAATGAAGGCAATCAGAGGCAGGCAGGCAGGGGAGGAAAAAGCATTTTTATTTACTTATTTTATTTAATTGTTCATCTTCAGTCCCAGCAGCCCTGGGATGTGAACCTGGGACCTTGGGATGAATGTGGACTGCACCTAACCACTATTTCACCAGGGCATGCCCAATATCAGATATTAAGATTTTAAATTCTTAACAATTATAATTATTATATTACCTCATTTAATTCTTAAAATGGTCCTATGAAGGAGATAATATAACTACTTATCTCAGAGATGGTCTCAGTGCCTTACAATCTTACTGTATCAACTCCAACAGTACACTGAGTTGGGGAGAAATAGAGTTTATATTCCCATTTCACGGTAGGAAATCTGAGTTAAAGAGACAAAACCACAGAGGATGTTGTCAAGAATATCAGACACATTTATTCTTTCGAACAAATAATACTGAGTAACAATGTAAATTAAGTGGACAAAAAAAGCGACCAGTGATTATTTTTAAGTTATCATTAGACAGAGGCAAATGCCAGACTACTGGTTTTAAGGAGTGAAAGGAGAGAGAGACTGAAAAGGCAGAGGGAATTTTCCCCAAGTCTGGCTTGAAATTGAGAATGTAGAGCAGAATCTTGGCAGGAAGTGGTATTCAAAGATTGTGCTTTCTCAGCACAACCATCTTCCCACACACTCTCTCTTTAAGCCCACATACTTCCCTCTCCCTAGATCACACTGCTGTCTCTGAAGGGGAGCTTTCTATCTTCCTACAACGCCCCCTCACCCATCACCACACTTACACACAGGTTTCCTCAGTCCGCGGCAACTGGACTGTCAACATGATAATTCCGCTGACTCTGCTCTCAGCGTGCTCACCCAGGACCAACTGACAATTCCCACGAGCACTTTCTGAATGTCTTAGAAATTCTTTTCTCTCTCTTTGTTTTTGTTTTAAAGGACAGGTGCAGGCAAAAATGAAGGCAATCAGAGGCAGGCAGGCAGGAAAAGAGAGGAGGAAGAAGCATTTTATTTTCTATTTTAGTTGTTCATCTTGGTTGTTGCCCTCAGCCCCAGGCTGTGAACCTGGCCCCTTGGGGTGTATGTGGACTATATATATGTCCAAGCACTGCTCCACCAGGGAGCACCTCTTTTATCTCTTGACTTGTGAAACACTACCCTCCTGGTTTTCCTCCTATCATTCTAGTTCTTTCTTACTGTTCTCCATGAACTGCTCTTGCTCTTCTCACCCATTAAAGTAGCTCCTCCCTTCCCATTATCCTTTAGCATCTGTTCTTTCCATTCTACATGCTCTTTCTGGAAAATCATATGGCTTCTTACTGCCACCTGCTGTCTGATGAATTCTGTATTTGTATTTCTACTTGGGTCCTAACCCCTGACCTGGTGTTGTGGACAGCCAGCTCGTCTCCTCCACATGTCTACTGATGGCCACACAGGCAGCCACACATCAATTAGTCAAGGAAAATTCAAAACTTAAATGAGTCCTTTTCGCCTAAAACTCTGTCACCTATATCCACTGAGTTGCCAAAGTCGGAAACCTGGGAATCATTCTAGAATCTTTCTTCAATTGCCAGTTCCTATTCATTTTACGTCACACATATTTCGGAAATCCTTTTGCTCTTCTCTAGTCCTTGTACCAATGTTCTCTTCAGCACTTGTCTTCCTATACTTGGTACTTTGCAATAACTTTCTGACTTGTTTTCCTGATTTCCATCTCACCTCCCTCTTATGGATTCCCCAAATTGTTTTCAAATACACAAACTATTGTGTTCCCCTAGTCAAAGTTTCTTAATTACCTATTATCAAAGGATAACATGTAAAAACTTCCAAGCTAGGCCTTCATGTCATTTGTTATGGGTTTCAACTTCCTCTTCCTCCTCCTTAACCACACTCTTCTCTGGGTGCCCTTTACTGTAACCATTACTGAATTATCCTCTTGCCATCCCAGCCTGGGTCTGGATCCTGGGACCACAGCATTCACAGCCAGTGCTTTAGCTGCCTGAACCAAGGAGGCTGCGGGTGGAAGGCGGGAGCACTGAACTACTGCCCAAACACAGTATGCTTTCCTGTACCATGTACCAACATCTTTGCACTACCATTCTATGCACCTGGGATGCTTTTCCTTCCCTTCTCCATTACTCTGTTGACCACTCACTAAATAACCCCCCCAAAGAAGACCCTTCTTCTAAGATTCAGAGCCTGTGTTAAAGCTGACTCTGTGATTCCACTGGCCCCAATCAATTTAGGTGTTCGTTTCCCTATGTGCCTATGCATTGCTACTCCCCACTATTCCAGACCCCGTGCACTATGATTGTTTCTTCACTGATTGCTAGCTTTCCATGGTTGATTATTATTCAAAGTCCCCTAATGAATCACACATTCCTGAATTGGAGACATTGTGTCATCAACTACTACAATGAATCTGGGTGGGTCTTATTGCTTTCTTGGACAAAAAAAAAAAAAAAAAAATGCAGCAGAAGCAACACTGGGTTGACCCAAGCCCAGGATTTAGAGACACCATGTGAAGAAACCTACACTAGCCTCCTAGAATGAAAAGGCAGAGGAGACAAGCAGTGCCAGCCTCCTGCTGTCCCACCTATCTCAGCTAGAAGGCCAGACAGGAGTCAGGCCATCTTGGATGCTTCTGTTGTAGCTAAGCGGCCAGTTGACTGCAAAAGGTTGCCTCCACCCAGGAATATTGGGAGCAAATAAGTGGCCATTGCTTTTAGCTACAATTCTGTGATTTGTCATGTTCAATAAAGAACTGATTTGACTCTAGTGAGCCATAACTATGTCTACATGTGTGTTTCCTGCTCCTGTCATATCTTTGGCTTGCAGTTACAAGTCAGGGGGGAAAAAAGGGTCACATAAGAGCACAGACTCTAGACCCGGACTGCCTGGGTTCAAATTCTGTTTCTGTCACTTATATAGACGTGAAGTTCTTGTCAGCGATTGTTTTCTTGTCTCTGAATGGGGATGATTACATTTGTGCCACCATTGTAGGGTGTCAAGAGGCTTATCTGAGGAATCCGAGCATGTGTTTGACACATACTGCTGTAGTTGCTTTTGCCAAATAAAACCAAATTATCTAAGGCAAAATAAGTGCTAATGAGAGATACAGCCAATCACTTGGTGCAAGTTTAACCTCTCAAGTTGTTAGAGTGCATTGTAAAGATGGAAGCAATGAGTAGTTCAACAATGTGTGATTCCCTGGGGTAAGGGAGAGGCCTATACCCCATCTAATTGACCCACTATTTGCCGGATGACTATAAATTCTGTTTTAAATGGAACAGTACCTTTTTTTTTTTCATATTTCCCAACTGTCCTGTTATTTTAATATAAATGAAAACTTTGTCCTGTTTTAATAAACGTGGTCCATATTTAGTGTGGGGCAAAAGGGACAGTTGACTTACCCCAGGCCCCGTCTGTTGAGGGACCAAGAAGCAACTGTTTCTTTTCTCCCACAATATAAAAGACCCTTGCCGACAGCCACTACTGCTTTTCCCACCCGCTGTGAGGAAACAGGAGCATCATGGGAAAAGTATTCACCCCCTATCCCATGCACACCTGTTTCTTCAAAGGAGTAGAAAATCACAGTGTCATTGAGCTGCAGGTAAGTACTATGGGGTTATCTCTGGCACTATGGGACTATCTCCGGCACTATGGGGGTTATTGGGCATTTCTGGCACTATATGGTTAAAGCAGCATGTGTTTTAGACAGGACATTTAGAGTGGGGCTAATAGGAGTATCAAATTTGGTTTTCACCTAAGGTGCCGAAATTCCTTGCATTGCCCTGATAGTTTGTATGAAGTCCCCCTGGAACCACACATTGTAATTATGCTGATAGGCATCACAAAGCCCTTATCTGCTCCTGCTCAGATTGCTGTGCCTCCTCCCCACCTCTCAGTCACCAGTGCATAACCCCATCCTGTTTTTGTCATCTCAGTGTTCTGGTTTTGTCTCAAAGAAATACGGTCAACTTAATTATTTGTAACTCCCCTCACTGCCCCAATTAGTTGATGTTTAACTGTATATGCAAAGGTCTTTAAGATCTTAAAATAAGGAGAGTTCACTTTTATTTGGAGTCTGGAAAATAAAAATTAGAAAGTTACATAAAGTGGCTTGAATGGACAGATAATAAGATTTTACATATTCCCGGGAGAGATAGATGTGGGGACTGGGGAGCAGATCAGTGAAAAATTGACAAAGTCCATGTTTTAGTATTTATAGAGCTGCAATGAGACCTACCATTTAAATGAGTTTCAAGTTCTGAGATTTTTCCATACCCTGACCAGGGGAGGCCCCCAAGCATGATAGGTTCACCCCTAATACTGACCCTAGTCTGTAGCCAGCTATGAGTTTGCAGGTCCAAATTGCTCTCAGAATGCCATCAGTCTCTGGTGGACTAGGGGACAAATTCACCCTAGATTTCCCCCAAGACCCACACTCTTACAACACAGCAAATGGACCTTTCATAGACTGGATTATTCCAATATCCTCCAATGTCTATAGAATTCACATTCTTTTAAAGTGAGCATGGAACATTCTCAATGATAGATCATATGTTGGGACATGTCTCAACAAGTTTACATGATTGAGATGATACCAAATATCCCCTTAGACCGCAAAGACATAAAACTAGAAATCAACCACTAAAAGACCCTAAATTAATTGGAAACTAAACAATATGCTTCTGAATGACTCTTGGATAAAAGAGTAAATCAAAGAAGAACTTAAAAACTACTTAGACAGGTGCTACCAGAATCCATGGGATGCAGGGAAAGCAGTACTAAGAGGGAAATTCATTGTAATCCAGGCCTATCTGGAGACAGAAGAAAAATGCAAATAAGCAATCTAGCCTTATATTTAAAGTAACTAGAGAAAGAAAACCAATGAGAGCCAAAAAATCAGTAGAAATAAATAATATCTGAACATAAACAATCAAGACAGAAAACAAAAAGGTGATCCGGAAGATCAATAAAGTCAGACGTTGGTTCTCTGAAAAAATAAACAAAATTGACAAACCATTGACTAGACTCACAGAAAAAAAAAAAAAAAACTCATAACTAGAATCAGAAATGAAAGGGGATAAATTATAACAGATGCCATAGAGATACAAAACATCATGAGAGACTACTACGAACAGCTCTGTCAATAAAGGACAAACTCAAGGGCGTGGACAGAGTTTTAGGAAAATACAGCCTACCAAGACTGAACCTGGAAGAATTGGAAAACCTGAACAGAATAATCACAAGCAAGGAAATTGGAAAAATAAACAAAAGACTCCCTAAAAATGAAAACCCAAGACAAGATGGCTTTACTAATGAGCTTTACCAAACCTTCAGAGAAGAATTAATACCTATTCTCAAACTCTTCCAAAATTGAAGAAACCCTTCCAAACACTTTCTATGAGGCTAATATCATACTGATAGGCAAAGCTGATACAGACATCACCTAGAGAGAAAATTACAGACCAGTATCCCTAATGAACATGGATGCAAAAATTCTCAACAAAATATTACCAAACTATCCAATGATGCATCAAAAAGATCATTTATAATGTCCAAATGGGGTTTATCTATTGGATGTAAGGATGGCTCAACATATGTAAATCTATTAGTATAATACATCATATCAACAAAAGCAAGGAGAAAATCACATGTTCATATCATAGATGCAGAGAAGTTGTTTGATAAGATTTAACACCCATTTATGATTTTTTAAAACCTGCATAAAATGAGGATAGAAGGCCCATAACTCAACATAAGAGGCTGTATGCAACAGCCACACAGCCAACATCATACTCAATGGTGAAATATCTATAGCAATTCCTCTAATGTGAGGAATAAGGCCAGGTTGTCCACTCTTACTACTGCCATTTAACATCGTACTAGAGGTCTTAGCCAGAGCAATTAGGCAAGAAAAAGGAACACAAATTGGAAATGAGGAAATAACACTATCACTATTTGTAGATGACATGATTATATATATATATATATATATATATATATATATATATATATAAAAACCTAAAAACTCTGTCAAAAAAATTCTGGAACTCATCAATGAATCCAGTAAAGTGGCAGGCTACAAAATCAATGCACAAAAATCTGTTACATTTTTATATGCAAACAATATGCTAGAAGAAAACAAATTTAAGAAAATGACCCTGTTTAAAACAGAAGTAAAAGGAGTAATATATCTTGGAATATGCTTAACAAAGAAGGTGAACTACCCATACAATGAAATCTGTAAGTCCTATTTAAAAGAAATAGCAGAAAATAAACAGAGGAGGAAAGAGAGCCCCTGTTCATGGCTGGGAAGAATCAACATTGGTAAAGTGGCCAACTTACCTAAAGCTTTTATGCAATCCCCATCAAAATCTCCCAGGCATATTTCAGGGAAACAGAACATGAAACCTTAAAATTTGTATGGAACAACAAAAGACCCTGAATAGCCAAAGTAATATGAGAAAAAAAATAAATCTGGAGGTATCATTGTCCTAGACATTGAACTACACTACGAAGAGACAGTGATCAAAATAGTATGATACTGGAATAATAATAGAACAGATCAATGAAATAGAACTGAATCACCAGAAACTGACTCATAGACATACTCAGTTAACTTACAGCAAAGAACCCAAAAGCATACAATGGAGAAAAGAGAGTCTCTTCAATAAATGGTGTTGGGATAACTGGACAGCCACATACAAAAGAATGAAGCTAAACCACTCTTAACACCATTCACAAAAATTAACTCAAAATGCACTAGAATCTTGGACAATAAAGCTATAAAATTCTTGGAAGACAACATAGGAAAAATATTGCATAATATCAGCCTTAGAGTGGTCTTTGGGAACTCAAGTCCAGTACCAAGGGAAACAAACCAAAATAAACAAGTGGATCAACATCAAACGAAAAAGCTTTTTTATAGCGAAAGAAAACATCACCAAAACAAAAAGACAACCTACTAACTGGGAGAAGATACTTGCATTTCATATTTCCGACAAGGGTTTAATGTCCAAAATATACAAAGAACTCATAAAACTCAATCACATTAAAACAGGCAATCCAATAAAAAAAAAAAATGGGCAGAAGAATTAGAGAGACATTTTTCCAAAGAAGATATACAGATGGCAAACAGAAAAGATGTTCCAACTCGCTGGCTACTAAAGAAATGCAAATCAAAACAACAATGAGATATTACCTTACACTTGACAGATTGGCTCTTCTCCAAAAGTCTGGAAACAACAAATGTTGGTGAGGATGTGGAGATAAAGGAACACTTACACTGTTGGTGGGAGTGCAAAGTGGTGCAATCTCTATGGAAAAGAGTATAGAGACTCCTCAAAAATTTGAATATAGAAATGCAATATGTTCCCATCACCCCATTTCTGGGTATTTATCCAAAAGATACAAAAACACTAATTCACAGAGATTAATGCGCCCCCACACTTATTACAGTTCTATTCACAATATCTTAGAACTGGAAACTACCTAATATCTAATGTCAGATGAATGGATAAAGGAGACGTGGAATATATACATAAAGGAATACTACACAGCCTTTAGAAGAGATGAGACCCTGTCACTTGAATCAATGTGGATGGAACTAGAGGGGATTATGCTAAGTGAAGTAAGTCAAAAGAAGAAAGACAGATACCAGATGATTTCATTCATAGGTGGAATGTGAGTAGACAAAGCAAAGGAACAGATAAAACACCACCAACCCTGGGACATTGGCAATAGAATTTAGATTATCAGTATGCAATGGGATGGGTGAGGAAGCAGTGGTGGGGGGACCCTCAATGTACAATGATGAAGAACACTGTAATTTAGCGGAAGGCAGTGTATGTGAACGTATTTGAGGAACAAGGAACCTGCACTTACGGAAGCCTACACATGAGTTTATATTAATTTGTAAAACATAGTGACCTCAATAAAATACTATTAAAATTATAACAGTAATGATAACTATGTGAAATGTGATCTCTCTCACGCCTCCAAATACTTGATTGTGTATCATAGTTTTGAATCCTGGTTGACCACAGGTAACTGAAACAGCATAAACTGAGATTACAGGTAAGAGAAAACTGCTGTAATACTATTGCATATTCAAAAGTTGCTGAGAGAGTAGATCTTAAAAGTCCTCTTAACCAGAAAAAAATTGGAACTAAGTATGACAACAGATAACTAAATTTATACTGGTGGTAGGTTTGTAATAAATAGCTATCAAATCATGAGGTTGTACATGTGAAACTCACATAATGTGTGATGTTAATTATGCCTTAATTTAAAAAGTGAGACATTGGCATACCCCTGTGGCGCAGCAGTTAAGGTGTGGGCCATACACATTCAGGGCCCTGAGTTCAAGACCCAGGGATGAAGGAAGGAAAAAAAATTAAGATTAAAAAAATAAACAATGAATAAAATGAGGGTAAAAAATTTAATCTCACATCTACGCTGCTCAGGTTCTTCTTTAGTGATTATTGCAGTGAGTTATATACACATGCTCAGCCCTCCAACTCCCTGACCCTTTACCAGGACACACCCCTGCTCCAGAGGTCATTTCACCGACTACAGTGCTGTACCTTCTTTCCCTCTGAATCTCTGTTGGTACTACCTTCTCATTCTAGAATATCTTTAGCCTCTTCATCTGGTTCTCTTCTCAGACATCACATTCCCACACCCTCTTCCTACTTCAGACTGGATTAAATAAATGACCTCTTGTACGCATAAATTATAATTTTTTCATATCCTTGTCAGTCTATCTGTCTCTCTGGACAAAAAGTTCAACCCAAAAGAGTAGAGATACTCATTGGAGAACCACGAACATTTGTTGACTGAATAAGGGTGAGGAAATGTTAAGCTGTCTTCTCTCCATGGCCAGAATCCATGTGGGTTCCTTGAAGACAGCTTTAAAAACCATCATCTTGCTTGTAAGTATCTGAAATGTGTAGGATAAGAAGGCTAGATTCCCCCCTCCCTCCCCGCTTTTTTTTAAAGGAAAGGTGCAGGCAGGAATGAAGGCAGGTAGGTAGGCAGGCAGAGAGAAGAGGAAGAAGTACTTACTCATTTTATTTAGTTGTGTTGGTTGTTGTCTTCAGTCAGGGACACGAACCCCAGTCTTCGGGATGTATATGCACTGCACCTCCACCTGAGGGGGTTGACCAAACTGCTCCTCCACCAGGGTGTGCCTGGGTCCTTCTTTTCCTGGTGCATGGATGAATTATGGGGACCTTAGAAGGAGACAGAATCCTCCATCTTTTCTTTTATGAAAAACACCAGGGCTCCAGTTGAGGAGCTACCTGGTGGAGCTTCCTGTACAGGTTTTCCTCCAGATACCTGTGTGGAACTTGGGTCCTGACAGAGGTGTGTGCCGGCCACGGTGCCTGACATAGAACAAGAAAGAGAGTGGGAGCAGAGGAGGGTAACAGTTCTGTGGCAATGTCTGTTCATCTGATCCAAAAGAATCTGGATTGTTCACTACGAAATAGCATTGTACACGTGGCTCAGGTCTCAAGGAGAGTGTGAAGGGAAGGGGGAGTACGTGAGGAAAGCAGAATTCCCTCTGACAAGAGTCGACATTCATTCTATCAGAAGAACACTCAAAGTGAAACTGTGTTTGGAACAAGAAAGCACTAATTGAAATAAACCACCGTGCGGTAGTTTATTCAAGACATGATGTAAACTGACAAACAAAGGGCAATAGGAAATACTCCCAAGCAAAAAATAATAGATACAAGAAAAGAAGTAAGTTAGAGGAAAAAAAAAGATTCGAAAGGAGAGTCCATATTTACACAAAGCCCTGGGTGTATGTTTCTGCTTTAACTTGGCTGAAGGCTGTTCTTTGATGGCGTGTATTTTGTGTCTCCTCTTCCACTTGAGGAATAGATGGACAAGCAATGTACAATTCACCACGCTGGCGGAGCTGATTTTTGAGACAGGTGTGCCCTGCATCGAAATGCCTACTCTGTCAGTGACTTACTGCATGATCGTGAGGGAGGGAGTCAGTGTTTCTGAGTCTGCGGTTCCTCATCTGTGAACATAAAAATATTAATACTTTTTGGGATTCCTGTGGAGATTCATCAGGATAACATGAATGTTACATGAAGCCCTTAAAAGATAGTCTGTGCGTAGTAATAGGATGATAGTAGCAGAGAACGAGGAGGGTAACGCATGGGGGGTAAAGAATGAGAAACTGCGTCATCGAACGAGAATATGACACAGATGTATCACTGCAGCACTAGTAGCAGGACAGCTGCACTAAAATCTGTGAGTGAGTTTCCATGGCAGTGTTAACTCAACTACATTGCACAGACCTATATATTGTAAATCACACATTTTAATAAGCTCATAGGTAGTTATAAAACTAACTTAAACGGCATGCCCTTATGGCTCGGTAAATACCTATACAAAGATGTCCGAAAGAATAAAAGGATCATCATTTGTTATTAGCGAAATGCAAATCAAACCCCCAATGAGACAGCATTTTACACAGGCGAGGATAGCCTATATATAAAAAAAAAAACAAAAATAAAACAACCAAATGTTGGCAAGAGCCTGGAGAGAAAGCAACCTCGATGGGAGGGCAGGTTGCTGCAGTCTTTTTGGAAAACAGTGAAGAAAATCCTCAACATTCAAAAACAATTTTTATTTATTTAGTCGTTCATTTTGGTAGACCCACCCCAAACCAGATTAAGAACCTGGGTCCTTGGGCTTTACACAGTCCACACCTTAGCTGACTCAGCCACAAGGGCAAGCCCACTCAAAATATTTAAAACAGAACTTCTGTATGATCCAGCAATCCCACGTCTAGTTATCCTTTCAAAGAACATGAAAATATACATGTCCCCTTGTGTTTTTTCAGCACTATCCAAGCCGTGGATGCAACCTAAGCGCTCATTGGTAGATGAATGGGTAAGAAAGAGCTGGGTGTGTGGGGGCCGGGCGGGTATACAATGGATTACTACTCAAACAAAAGGATGAACATTTTGCCACTCACAACAATGTAAGAGAACCTGAGGGTATTTGCTGAGTGAGGTGAGTCAGAAGGAGAAAGACAAATACTGAATGATTTCACCTCGATTAGGAATATTAAAAAACCACCCAAATGGCCTGGGTCTTAGCTGCCTGAGCCATGGGGTGGGAGTAAGGTGTATGTATGGACAGTAGATTTTGCCCATTAAAACAAACTTTTAGAGGGTGGACCCCAGTGGCTCCCTGATTAAGGTGCAGGCCATGTAAAGCCCAAGGACTTGGGTTTGAGACCTGAGGCCACAGATGAAAAATAAATAAAACAGAAAAACACTTACAAAAAAGGAAATGAATAAACCTTTAACAGTAAGGTTGAGTTTGTCAGAGGAAGAGGAAGGGGGAGTGGGGTCAGGTAAAAGAGGTTTATTTAATTTCTTTTTCTTTTTCTTTTTTAAGCTTCCTTTCTTGATGTGTATGTTTGTGTGTGTGTGTGTGTGTGTGTGTGTGTGTGTGTGTGTGTATGTGTTTAGGTTTGTTTTGTTTTTGTTAAAAAAAAGCAGACTGGTTTGATCATCTCTGTCCAACTCTCTTGAGGCCGCCTCCTGTGGGGAATGAGGCTGAGAGAGAAAGAACTATTGAGAAGGGGTTAAGGAAAAAGCACATGTAAATTGAGAAAATATTTTATTTTGAATGAAAATTAAACATCTTGGAAAAGCAAGATAGCTGAAATGTTTGTGGAAGAAGAAAACACTAAACAAACGGAAATGGAAAAGGGGGAAAAGAAGTCATGAAACGAACTTAATTTTTGGAAAAATCAAATGACTATTTAGCTTGATTGATCATGGAAAAAAGGAGAAAAGGCGCAGTTTGCCAACATCAAGAAAGAAAGTGGAGGCACACCCTGACCAACAGTGTTTAGGTCAGCTGCCTCCAACTGCTCACCTTCAGTCTGCCTGACTTCCTTCCTCTTAAAAAACATTTCAGTTTTAGCAGTTCACCTTCCATCACAGAGGAACTGGCTCTTACTAATTCTATTGTATGAGGCAAGTGAATAGTAAAAGAAATCACTAACGTGTTTACACAAGGCTATTTCTAAGGCAGCTGAAAGTTTGGATCAGAGGTCAGGCCCTCTCTCCACAGGACCCTGGCAATCACACATCTAGCTTCTTTGCTTCCTTCTCCCCAAGAAAAAAGGCCATGCTCTCTCTTTTCTTTTTCTTTTTCTTATTTGTGTGCTCTTTGGCCTGGTTTGCTTTTCTTTTCATCATGTGTCATCTGAAGCCAGTATTTGTTTTTCACATCTTCCACAAGTGTCTCCAACAGAATCTTTATGTCTCAGCTTGTGTTAAACAGAAGTAAACTATTAGCTCCACCCACCCCAACCCTGCAGCTCAGGCAGCGAAGGGCCAGACTGACTATAAATGTCATGAATGTGAATTTGAAACCAGGGGTTAAAAAAAAGAAAATTATATAAATAAGAAAAAAAATGTTTAAATGGAATATTAAGGAAAATACATTTAAGGAAAACTTGTGTACTATTTTTGGAAGTATTTGTCTTGACCATTTAATTTCTTTCTTTCTTTCTTTCTTTCTTTCTTTCTTTCTTTCTTTTTTTTTTGAATAAAGGCACGTTGCAGGCAGGAATGAAGGCAGTAGCAGGCAAGCAGGCAGAAAAAGAGAGAAGGAAGAAACACGCCATTTATTTTTCATACAGTGCTTCACACTGACTGCCTTCCCCCAGGCCCAGGACTCTAACGCACGGGCATGTGGCCTGCATCCTTCAGAGGCGATAACCCAACTGCTACTCCACCAGGGCAGGCAGACCACTTAATTTCTTGAAAGGTGGTACTGTTGTGGTTCTGGGTTTAGTGGCAGCTATTCTTTTGTTTACAGAGTTACGGCTTTATTGGTTGGCTTGCTCTCTACTAGAAACAAATTACATTATTTTCAGTCAAGGGATGGAATATAGTTTTTGTGTGTGTGCAGTGATAGGTACTTTGTCTTTCTAGGACTGATCTCACGATGGAAAAGGGAACCTCTTGGTTCCTTTCAGCGTGAGTGATAAGGTTCAGGGTAAATATGCTGAGGAGGAGCCACTAAGCAGAAAGAAGGTTGTAGGTGACATCCAAATATATAGGCACAGGATCCTGCTTTCTCAGTTCCCAAAAGCAATCTTGCACCACTGAACTCTATCCTCTCAGGGTGCTCAGGGAAAGCTAACTAATCTGATGTTGTGTAGACAAGAATCTCATGGATTGGCATTTATAAACTGTCCAACGCCAAACCCAATGATATACCCCAAGACCTGAAGAAACTTCTGGATTGAACTTTCTAGCATCTTGAAAGGGGCTGAAATGGCCAGAAGTGCCTGAATGGGTCATGAAGGTCTCATACACACTCCCCCCATCCTACCTAAATAGGTCACAAAGAAGCCACCATGGTAGGGAAGATGGAGACAGTATTGTCTGCCATGGACATGATGAAGGGGTTCATGAAAATCTGTTTGAGGGGACCTGAGGGCATGTCCCGGCAAGGCTGCTGCCTCCTCCGGGCCTGCTCATCTCCGCAGCCCACCGAAGGGCTGGCTGTGGTTGGTCACCAGGTTTTGGGTCGCCATGGCAACAGTCGCCTCACACCTAAAGCTTCTCACCCTAAAACACAGCGGCGCCTCAAGCCTACTCAAGTGGGAGACTTGTGGGTCTCACTCTACAAGCCCCACTCTATTTCTGTTAGCATCCTTTTGTTTTGCTTTATCCTTCAGTTTTTTTCTAGAACTGATTCAAGCAGCAACTTCCTGAGATGTGGGAACACGCCTATTTCTGAATTGGACTTGATTTTCCAAATTTCTAACATGTACTTGCATTGAATCTCTTAGGACTTGCTCTGGCCTGCATGCGTGTATCCTCCTTGAATTCATATGTATAAATGTTAATATCCATTATGATGGCTAGGAGATGCCCAAATCCAGAGATAACCCTGCAAAGATGACTTCCGAGCAGGCCCCTCGTGAATGAGTTAAATGCCCTGAGAAAACAGGCTTCAGGAAACAGGCACACTGCTATCAGCAACTATCAGAAGGAATACACAGCTGAGTACACGTATATACATTTTTTGCCAGCCTAGGGTCTAGCAACCTGGTCCATAGTTTTTATTGCCCAGGCTTTAGCCATCAGAGCTATAGAGGAGTGCTCAATACTTGCGTACTCCACCCTGGTAGAGTAGTGATTTCATCAGCTGCCTCTGGTCTAAGCTCAGTCCACATGTACCCCAAGGACCCAGGCTGGGGAGAAAAACCAACATGAACAAATAAATACAAATAAATAAAGTGCTTCTTCCTCCTCTCTCTTCCTGCCTGCCTGTGCTCACCATCATTCTTGCCTGCACCTTTCCTTTGAAAAACAAAAAACAAAACGCTAACCCGTAAATCTCCAAGGATTACTTTTTCCTGACCTCATTCCCCAAGTGTAGAATATTTTATTATTTCATTATTGCCTATTTTATTAGGCACAGATTAACAAAATATTTGTTTCCCTTTTTATAGTGTCTGGGTGCTCCGGATAGGAGTCATCCTGCTCAGAGACACAAGGCTGGGAAAGAGTACACAGTTTTCATCAGTCAGCACCAGTCCAGGACGTGACTACAGATATAGGAAATAGCTTTACTTTCAGTTACACAGGACATTTCTGCTTAAGGTCAACCAAAAGAAGTTAGGATATCAACACCTGAATCTGAGTCTCCCTCAGGCATCACTCCCCACAAGAGACCATCTCAGCTCTCTTGACCCCTAACTTATCTCAGCATCACCTCCACTCCTAACCTGCTCATAGGTGGGTAACCTAATGGGGGATCTGAGAAGCATTCATCTGTTCACTGTTCAGGTAGGGAGTGTGGGTCAGCAGCAAGTCAACTAGAGCCCCTTCCTGGTGAAATGTCAGCCACAGCGTCCACGGCTCTGCTGCAGGCAGAACTGCATCCTTGCTAGGTATCCTCAACTTGCTGCCTCTGAACTATGGAGCTGAGTGGCCCAGGGAAACTGGGGCACCGGCCAGTGAGTTGTGCGGATGCTTTTGTCCCACACAGAGCTGCTCAACAGGGAGACGTCAAGGTCAGGTTGAGAACAGAAGCAGTTCAAGGTGATGTCCTTCATCACCTGGAGGCAGAGACCAAGAAACCATGTCTGAGCTGATACAACTGTTACCAAAGAAGACCCCAGCAGGGTTTTGGAGGATCCTAGAAGACTAAGGGCCAAGAGGATGTGGTCCAAGACACTGAAAAATCAGAGTCATTGAGTCTAGGGGTGACTGTCAGTGCATCATCCCAATCTAGGTTATCACAGTGTGATGTCAAGTAGATTTAAGTTAATTTGACTCAGTGATTGTCTAATTGCTGGCTGTGACCCATGAGCAGATTGTTTTTGTGGTGGAAAAACAATTGTATTCTGAATTAGCCAGCTGGACTCAGTTTAGATGATCCCAGTTTTGGTGGCAGCATCCAAAGCATCATAGTCAGGAGCCAGTGGAACAGATGCTTTCCTTTTACCATCAGGTCTGATCAGTGTTGACGGCCACATCAGTATCACAGAGCATCTTCACAGCCTGTGTGATCCGGAGCTCGTTGGCCTTGACATGCACCATGAACACTGAACACAGCGTGCTGTCTTCTTCACGGTTGTCTCCATGCTCAGGGGAACTTGATGGCACAGTGATCAAGCTTGTTTCACTTGGGGATGCTCTTCCCAGGACACGTGCGCTGTCTGCAGAGTCGCAGTGTGTAGGGACGTCGGGAGGTGGGTGATGTGCAGAATTTCTATTTTTATTTTTTTAGCAGTGAATGCCTTTCAGCTCTGCTTTCTTGGCCTTCAAAGCTTTTGCTTTGACTTCAGCTTTGGGAGGGGCAGATTTTCTTACTTTGCTTTCAGGGCCATCTTTGTGAAAAACCCATTAGTAGATTTTGAAATCAATTCCTTGAAACTATTCCTCAATTTTTTGTGTGTGGAAGGCACATCCTGGTGGCTTAGTACATAAGTTTACCATGGCATAGAACACATACATCCCCAGGATCAGGGTTCAAGACCCAGGGCAGGGGGAAACAACCAAAATGAACAATTAAATAAAATAAACAAATGCTACTTCCTCCTCTCTCTTCCTGCTTGAACTACTTGCTTTCATTCCTGCCTGCACCTTTCCTTAAGAAAAAAGAAAAGAAAAAAAGGAAGGAAGGAAGGAAGGAAGGAAGGACAGAAGGAAGGAAGGAAGGCTAGTAGGCAGGCAGGCAGAGAGAGGAGAAAGAAGTACTTTTTATTTTATTTAGTTGTTCATCCTGGTTGTTTCCCCAGGCCCCAGCAACCTTGAGATGTATGTGGACTATGCCAGGTAGACTAAACTGTTAGTCACCAGAAAATTTCATTTTACCAAACCCACCCCCAGAAAACAGAATAAAACTAAATCTCAATGCCTCTTGAATATACTGATTTGTAGAAATGTTTTCACCTCTCTTTTTTTGTAGTGTGACCTACAAAATCCATGTGAAGTGTATTGTCAACTAGAAATCAGGCCCTCGAAGTTTGCTGACGGTGCCTCTCACTAATATCCCTTGTGCTCATTTCTTGCCAGCGCATGAAACAACTTATGATTTGAATTAGCTACCCGTGTAAAAACAGGGCATTAATCAGAAAACACAAGGAGTTAGTTGCCTGATAGTCTTATTTTTCATTGTGACATAATAAATTGGCATCCTGACTTGATTATCATCAATCTTTCCTGATTTTGGTCTAGCATGAGTCAGTTCCTTACTGCCCACACTTCCACTGGGTAATTAACAAAACAGAGTTCCAAGCCAATTCTAGGACTCATTATCAGCGAGGATTATTTCAAAGTCATCTCATCCTTACTGATCTTTTCCCTGCCTCTGACCAGACTCCCGTCTATTTCTACCCAGCTGCCACTTATCTTTTATATAATATAACCCGAACATGGCACTCCCCTACTTAAAACTTTTAATGGCATTTCATTGTTTTAGATTTAACCAAGTGAAACAGCTGGTCAGGCACTAAGACAGTGGTGGGGAGTGTACACCATGTAAAGTCCAAGGACTCAGGTTCATGACCCAGAGCCAGGAAGCAACCAAACAATGAACAAGTAAGTAAAAATGCTTCTTCCTCCTCTCTGTTTCTTCCTTCTTGCCTGCCCACTGTTTTCCTCTTTTAAAAATAAACAATAGGCATGTTCTGGGGGAGCAGTGGTTAAGTCAATCACCTCCAAAGGATGCTGGTCACATACACTTGGGTTCAAGTCCTGGGTCCTGGGGAAAAAGCCAGTGTGAACAACTAAGATGGAAATAAAATGATACATTTCTTCCTTCTCTCTCTTCCAGTTTCTCTGCCTATTTGCCTTCATTCCTGTCTTAAAATGAAAAAAAGACCTTCATACCTTAAAAAAATACATATTTAAAAAAGTAAAAACACATTTTACATGGTGATTCAGGATCCTCATGTAGATAAGCAAATGCCACGTGCTTCTGTTCTTGCCTGGAACATTGCTTCCTACACCAACCTTTCTTCAACCAACTGTGGCGAATCCCACCTCACGGATGATTCTCTGTCGTCGCATCCTCTTCGTTTTTAAATAGCATTTGGCAAAATCTGAAGTTCTGCCTTTACTTATCTACATGTGAGAAAGAAAAAAGCAGTCCCCTGACATCTAGGAGTTGGCCTGATAAAATCCATTAGGACTTGGTATTGCTTTGAGCTGCCCAGCTAGGACTTACTGTTTTCCACTGAACATGAACAAAGTCACACAGCATTGACATCAGACAAGGGCATTTTATGACACAATGAATCAGGACCAAAGCAAGACCACTCTGCCATCATTTCTGAATAGAGTGAAAACATTAATGTTGCCCATTAAAATGTCCAATATCCCTCTTCCAGGTAATATGACTGTGACTTCTTTCCCAATCAGAGTTTTTGTTTCACTCGAGTCTGTCCTCCCTAAAGATAAAATACATTGATATGCATAATCATCGAATTCCCCTGAAATCACCCAGTCTAGACTCAGCCTCTGCATCCATAGATTCTTCCCCCAAGTGACCCCAGCAAAACTCAAATCCTTTAAGTACTTCTTTTTTATTTTTCAAGGAAAGGTATATGGAGCAATGAAGGCAAGCAGACAGGCAGGGAGAGGAGGAGGAAGAACCATTTTATTTCTTTTTTATCTAGTTGTCCATCTTGGTTGTTTCCCGCTGGTCTTGGGACACAAACTGGGGGCCTTGGGATGTATGTGGGCTCTACCAGGTCACGCCTTAAGTGCTTTTTAATAGTCTGTTTCTGGAACACCCTACAGTTCCCCCACCATAACTTTTCTCTATGAGACAATAAATTAATAAACCCAACTCATTTAACTCCATGTTATTCTTGGTTTATTATACATCACTAAGTTCCCAGAACCTGTCACGGTGTCTGGTACTAAGAAAGTGTTTACTAAATATCTTGGATAAGTTTAAAAAAAAAATGAATGAGAATAATTCATTAGATAAATTTCTACCTTCCTAGGCTGGGGCTGGGGGGTCTGTCTGGGTGGCTGGCTGACTTCCAGACAGACACTGTTCTGCCTTGTGTGCATCTTCCAAACCACCAGCTTCTTTATCACCCTCCTTCAACTCTCCATGCTCTCTTCTCTCACTGTCTCTCCAGCCAGACAGAGAAGTTTTCAGTTCTCTTACGCATATTCAAACCCAATTCTTCCATGATCTTGGTTCAGTGAATTCTCATCACTTCAATGTTTCTGGATCGGGGATATCCTGCTAGAGTAGTGGTTTGGTCAACTGACTCCCACTGAATCACAGTCCACATACATCCCAAGACCCGGGTTTGCATCTCAGATCAGGGAGAACAAATAAGATGTACAGCTAGATAAAAATAAAGTGCTTCTTCCTCTTCTCTCTTCCTGCCTGCCTCCCTATTTGCTTTCATTCCTACCTGTACTTCGCTTTTTAAAAAAATGTTCTTTGGATTATAACTGGTAAAGCAGAACTCTCCCCTCTGGGCCTATAGGGTCTTTTCTGATGCTCTTTCCAACCAAGAATTCCTTTGAAAAACATTTCTTAACTCTCTCCCTCACCCCAGCTGACTTCTAGTATCTAATTTCGTGTGTGTGTGTGTGTGTGTGTGTGTGTGTATGTGTGTGTGTGTTTAGGGAGGAAGGAAGGCAGGCAAGCAACTGGCAGGAAGAAAGAGAGATGAGGAGGGAGCATTTTATTTATTAAGTTGATCCCCTGGTCCCAAGCCACAGAACCTGGTTCCTTGGGATTGTTCCCCAGACACAGGTCTAACACCTGAGCCACCAGGGCATGCCTCTGCTATAATATTTTATTTCTTTGTTGACATTTACTAATAAGCCTCCATAATTTTTCTTTTTTTTCTAATTATAACATGCACACCAGAGAGCATTTAAGAAACTCAGAATAGTGCAGAGAATAAAACTGAAATTAACCACAATCCCACAGTCAGAAATCCTATTTTAATTCCAGTTGGACACATTGATGTTAACATAAATTGTTAATACTACTTATTTATTTTGTAGTTTATGTTTTATAAGAGCATTATCAGCATTATCCTCATCATTAAACATTCTTTAAAGTCACCATTTTCAACTTTGTTATTTCATTCAAAGAGCATTTATGTGGAAGATCTCCAAAGTCAGTTTATTACTTCAGTGTATGGATATACGATCCTAAATCTAGATAGCTGAGTTCATAATACTGAATATTTAGATTTATTCATATTTTTAATTCTTATAAACACTTTGACAAACATCTTTGTCCATGTTTTTTAGAAAGGTTTCCTAGAAGCAACATTATGAGTTTGCATATGCATGAATTTTTAATACTCTCAATAGATATTACAAAACTGTTAAACTCTACTGCTTCCAGAGAATATGCCTGAGTCTCCAATCTTCCCCAACACTAAGTATTGACTTTGAATATTTGTATATTTTTCATTTATATTGGAAAAAATCCAAAAGGTTGATATATTCTCGGAAAACAAATGCACGCATACATTGTTTTTAGGATCCCAAAATAGAACAATTCTGAAGGAAGGGAATTGGAGATTATTGCCTACATGGATTTAAGCTTTCCTAATAATCCCACGACTGGGAAGTAATCTGCTAGATATAGATAGACAGCTAAGAAATAAAATATAGGTGTGTCCTGGTGACCTAGCAGTTTTGTACACTGCATGTAGTCAGATACATCCGAAGGACCCAAGTTCAAGACCTGGGACTGGAGGGAAAAGCCAAGATGAACAACTAAATAAAATAAATAAATGTTTCTTCCTCCTCTCTCTTCCTGTCTGTCTGCCTACTCACCTTCATTCCTGCCCGCAACTTTCTTGTACAAAAAGAAAGAAAATATACATACAATATTAATTGCCGATTGTTTATAACAATTCGAGATTGGAAACTGCTCAAGCATCTAACGATTAAGGATTGGTCACATAAACTCTGATTTAACTATACAACTATAATTTTTAAATAGATTTTATTAGGAAGTTTAACAAAGTTGTACCCAAATAATGAACAAACAAAATTATATAAAATCAAAACATAGAAGAAAAGAAAAAAAAATTAAGATTGTATCTAATGCTAACTTGGATTTTTTGTTTTTACTTCCGGTGAAGTTCAGGAATTTGTTCAAATAAATGTATTTAGGAGTCCAAATAATTTCCCTATGCCATCTTTTAAAACAACTAAATAAAGCATTATAATTTAACATGTTATGTAGTTTTTTTCTTACATAAACCGGGATAGGATCACCATAAATATGAAGCAAAAATGAGACAGAGTCTCATTAGCACTCATTTGAACAATAATATATTTTTAAAGGTACAGTATTTGTAATAAAAACTGTGGTAGATAACCCAAGACATGCCATTACCATATTTATATATGTGTGGATTTCAGAATTATTGGTAGGGGAGGGTCATAATCTCAAGGGATCGGGATTTCAAAAGAGATTTCTGAAAACTGTGCTCATTTATTATGTGCCCCTAGGTAACTATGATTAGAGACAGCAGGGTAGGGAAGGACGTGCATTCCACATAGAGACACATTCCTGCTAAAGGCTCAAAAATACCCAGATATTTTCCTGGTGCTGTTTTGCAATCCTTCAAATTTGCATTTTTCTCATAACAAAGACCCTACCCAGCAGCCAGAGCAATTTTACACCCTCAAACTTCTCTAAACAGAATTGCCTGGATGCAGGTCTCTATTTTTAACCCTCTTGAAACACTTTTTGAATAAATCATTTGATCGGAGTGGGTGAATCTCTGAGCTCTGAATAGCTTCAATTATATGACATTCTATTCAGGTAAATTCCATATAACAAATAGCTAATGGGAATCATCATAAAAAATGGAGAAAAATGTAAAAAGGAGCTACGTAGGAGTAACAGATAATTGTCAACACTTAGGCACAATATGTTATGACTTCCATGTGACAGAGAGACAAGGGACAGGAAGAAAACCTCTCACCTCTTCTCTTTTTCTTGAATGGGGGTGGGGTGGAACCAAGGGTTTTTTCAGGAAGTAAAGGAAGGAGAAGAGAAAGAGAATGGGGTGAAAACGGAGTAGACAATTTTAGTTTCTTTCCCAAACCCACAAACCTATTCCTCTTGCAATTTAAGCCCTAATTAGTCTTCCTAGATTGTTCTGGAATAGAGGTTAGTAGCTAAAGTTTTGTGGCCGATGGCTTAGGATTTACTGGGCAACATAAATGGACCATGGGAGGGGTCAGTTGTGTAGAAAACTAAGTTAGGTATCATAAGAAGCAAATGCCTTTAGTTTATTTTTAATCTTAATTTAATTCTAATATCTTCAATCACTTTACTGAAATAAGATTAGCTCGTAAAAATTGTACCTGCTTAATATATATAACATGATGAAGTCTGGGAATAAGTATATGCCTCAATGATATCATCACTATCATCAAGACTATAAACACATCTGTCTCCTCTCAAAATTTCCTCCCACCTTGTTTACCATTATCATTATTATTATTATTATTATTATTATTATTATTATTATTATTATTATTATTATTATTATTATTTGTGTATGTGTGCGTGCCTGTGAGAGAGAGACAGAGAGAACACTTAGAATTACGCTTTTAGTGAATTTTAAATATCGTATTTTGCTATGTACTATGCGCACATTTTTGGCGCACATTTTTGGCGCACATTTGCGAGGGAAAAATAAGGATGCGCATTATAAGTGGGTGTTACTAATTCCGTGTCCATATACATGTTTTTAATGCTTTTATTTATGATTTTATTGTATTAATGCTATGAGTTAAAAATGTAACTCTAGAAATCAATGACAGTATCAGTAGGCAAAATAATACCTTGGAATATGAGCATTGGTTTTATAATACAAATAATCAGTACTTAAATTTAAAAAAGTAAAAATTTGAATTAAAAAATTAAAATAAAAGGCTTTTTTCCTGAAAGTTTGAGCCAGAAACATGAGTGCATATTACACATGGCAAAACACGGTTTAAGATAGTGGGCTATAGACCCTATGCTGTAGCCAGCATTTATTTATCTTACATAATTAAAACTTGGTATCTTTTGGCCATCACCCCCTCATTTTTCTTTCCCCCCCAGCCTTTGGCAATTGCTTACTCTCTGCTTCTATGAATTTGATGGTTTTAGATTCCCCAAATAAATGAGATTAGTTATATTTCTAACTGAATGGCTCTTTATAGGTTACAAAGTCTTGCTTCTTTCATAGGTTATCTGTCCTGACAGCAACTTGGTAAATGAGGAATTATTGTTTTTCCCATTTTTAAAGATGAGAAAACTGAAGACTGGACAAGTTAAGTGATTTGCCCGAGACTACCCAGAAACTGGTGCAGCTAAGCATAAAATCTAAGTTTTCTGACTATAAGCTTAGTGTCCTTTCCAGAAGAAGGAAACCAAAATACATTATGAGATGTATTATTGGTGTATACAATGGTTCTTGCTTCTAGAATTTGCTTCGATATTTCTTTTAGGATTGTTTTGATGTTTCCAAAGGGGTCTCCTTTACGCCTATATAAGAAACTATACTTAAAGGGAGAGAATGGGAGGAGGAAATGCTTAGTTACACTACCAATTTAGGCAAAACATGCAGGAAAAATGCAGTGCTCTAAATTTTTCACCTGTCTTGTAAAAGGGGAGGTAAAACTACAGAACTATAGACAAGTTTAACCATAACAGCATTATATTATCCTATTTTCCTCATGCAATAATACTTATTATTAAAATAATACTTAATACTCAAGTATAATCATTAAGGCACAATTATACAGAGCTTATCATATTTCACATTCTGTTTAAGTGTTTTAGAAATGTCAACTCATTCAATTCTCACTACAAGTCCAAGAGGCAGGTACAATCATGATTTCCATTGTATAGATGATGAATACAAGGAACAGAGAAAGTAAGTTGAGTCACACAGCAGCAAGTGACGGTGCCAGGGTACAAATTCAGAAAGCTGGGCTTCCAGGGGCCACCACCCCTGTTCTCTATCACCACTTCTGGTGCCTGCAAAGCTCCTTCCAAGAGCAAAGAACAGCTAGACTTCACTCTGACCTCAACTAAAGAGAGCCCTCTGCATTGTGTTTCACAACCTTACACATACCCAGTCCTCCCTCTCCTGTAGTCACTTGCTCAACTGACCGTCTTTCTCCCCCATACTTTGAGAGTTATAGAGACAGATGCTGTGACTCTCTCGTTCACCATCGTATCCAAGCACCTGGCCCAGTGCCTAGACAATAGTGGTTGTTCAATGCATACTTGTTAAATCAACACTTCTGTAATGTTTACTGTGTGCCAGACACTGTTCAAAGAGCAAACAATACTTCTTCCAGGCACGCTGTCTGGAGGCATTCAGAATGGGCCAGCGTTTGAGAGACCCATGTAGGTTTTTCTACAACACAGTCTCTAACATAAAAACTAGGCTGTTTCCAAGCCTTCATAACAGAATGGTTTACCTTTATAACAGGAAGTTTGGGAAAGCACCCAAATCTACACATGGCGTGTGTCCAGGCCAACTTCAATGATTTGTGCTGCGAGACCTGAAGTTCTTATGAGGTTGGCAGCAGGGTCTAGGATGGCTCCATGTGTGTTACATGTGTCTGCAATGGGATCAAGTGTGCTTTCCTTATGGAGGAGTGGAAAATTGCTGTGAGTGTTGAAGACACAAGCGCAAGTCAGAAAGCTAAGCATAAAAAATGGAGCTTTTTGAGTAATTAAAAAAAAGTAGGAAAAAAAAAAAGAGCAAACTATAAACAATCTTATGCATGTACTGCTTTACAGATAAGATAACTGAGGCACCCGAGAGAGGTTGAGTCATCTGATAAGGTCACATGCTAGTGGTAAGTAACAAAGTCAGGATTAAAATTACGGCAGTCTGACTCCGAGTCAGGATGTTTGCTATCAAAGCTGAATGAACACATGCATGAATGGAATCACTCTGGAATCTGTATCATCATCTGGGCATTGCTGTTTCTTAAGATTTTGTGGTCGATTAGCTTTCTTCATGGTTTTTGATGACTTCCTTTATGACATGGGTTTGTTATTTTTCAATGGCCTCCTCCAGAGGAAAGATGATAAACATTACAACTGCAACATAATTGAGTCAAAGACCAGACATTTCTGTCTTAGTTTACTCTGCTTTTTATTTAGTCTCTCCAAATGTCTCAGGGTGGAAACAGTTGTCTAAATCTTTGTAGATGAACAAAATAACTGTATTCTCATGACATTACTAGATGGTCAGTGGAGAACCAAATGGGTAAAGGGGACTAAAAGAATTATTTTATTTCCAAACACGTGGCTTTTTTTTTTTTTTTTTTTTTTTTGCTGAAATCTGTCAGAACCCATGTAAACCGTGAAAAAAATATTCAAATAAAATAAAGATACATATTTAAAATATTTATACAGAAATGTCTGCTGTGGCAGTTTCTACAGTTTATTACTTGATTTGTTCTATAAAAGCTTATGCCATGAAAATGATTCTGATTTCTTTCTTTTAAAAAAAAAACAAAAACGGAAAGATGCAGGCAGGAATGGAGGTAAGTAGAGAGGAGGAAGGAACGTTTTATTTTACTTTTATTTAGTTGTTCACACTAGTTGTTTCACCCTAGACCCCATGCTTGAACCCAGGGGTATGTGGTTTGTGCTCTTTCAGAGGCTGTTGACCTAACCACTGCTCCACCAGAGTGCATCAGCGTTCTGGTTTCTTAAAAACTACTAGAATATTAGTATCTGAAATCCTCTAGAATATTGGGAGGTGGAAAAAGCAGAGTTTGGACATAAAAGAATGTAAAAATAATCTTAAGTGTCTTTACTGGTTTTCCAGGATCTTGGAATGAGAAAAATCACAGAACTACACCCTCAATGATGGAGCAAGCGTTATCATGATCAGGTTTATATTACTCCCATTTTATTTTCATCAGAACCTGAGGCCTGTTTGCAGTATGTGGGTCATTTCCATGTGGAGTCCAGGTCTGGGGCCTTGGCAGGTGCTCAGCATTTGTTAATGACGGTGCAACATAGAAAGGAAGAGTCCATTAAATACCCAGCTCCTAAGTTGAAGAAGGACTCTTCAAAAATGTAGTTCAGCTTCTCCAGAGGGAAAAAGAAGCCCAAATCCTGTTTTCCCCGAAGCTGTAGCAATCAAAATTGGAAGAGAAATTAGAAAAAAATTTAAACCACCAGCCAAAAGTCTTTAAAGGGGGTAGTTTTTTCAAGATCTTCCATATGAGTCATACATTATTGCAGATTTTGTCTCCTTCTCTGGATTTTCCCCCAGCAGAATCATTTGTTTTAGAGCACACCCTTGTGGCTCAGGTGGCTGAGATAGCTGGGTTGTGGATCAGGTAAAGCCTGAGGACCCAGGTTGATGACCCAGGGGAGACAGTTGGCATGGGGGGAAATAAAAAATGAACAAGTAAATGAAAATGCTTCTTCCTTCTCTTTCTTCCTTCCTTCCTTCTTCTCTCCCTTCCTCTCTTAAAAAAAGAAAATAAATAGTTTATTTTGGTACCATATTGAGTATGCATTGAAAAGTATCCCTCCCATTTCTTCCTCTACATCTAATGATTTCTAGTTAGAGGGAGTGACTAATACTGGTTCCTGTATCATTTTCTGGAGATGTTACTTGCACAAATTTTTTCCCCAAAGTGTTAATATACCATCCATTTACCTCTGTCCCTGCATTTCTCGCTTCCAGGACGTGTTGGGCCTGCTCTGTGTCACTATCTATAGACCTGCGTCATTCTTTTATTCAGCTACATAAAATGTCATTATATAATTATACCATAATTTCTTTAGCTAGACTACTATCATTGGACATTTAGTAGTTACTTTTTGTTATTATACTCAATACTGAAAAGAATATACCTAAATAGACAGATGACAAGTATTTTAGAGGGAAAATAACATAAGTAAACACTGAAAAAGAAAGCTCCTGGAAAACTTTTTGGGGAGTAATTATTACCAAATGGAATAAAAAAAAATAATGATAAGTCTATAGTCATGTGGGAGGAAAATGAAATAATGTAAATTATAGGTTTATAACATGCAAAAGAAAACTGAATTTTTTGGAATGAATTACTATTGTTATGAATAGAATGGTGTAAGAGTGAGTGAAGTGTTCAGATAGCAGAATGAGGTAGCTGAAGAAAAATCACTTAAGCTACATGTCCACAGATTTTTTTCCAATGTAAAAAGACCCTAACACTGGAAAAGCTATAGAAGATGGGACTATACATCTGCAATGATTAAGGTTGGGAGAAGGAAAACACAGCAGGTTCAAACAGTATTGCAAAAAAAATGTGGCCAAGTGGGAGATGAATAATAAGGGCAAGAGAGTTACAGAGAACTAAGGGCAAGTCTTGAATTAAAAAGAAATCTTCTGGTGCACAATGGTGGCTCAGGCATTAAGCCAGGGCCTGGGGTATAGACCATGTAAAGCCCAAGGACTGAGTTCTCTGTGTGAGGTTGGGGTGGACCAACTAAAAATAAATAAAACAAATAAAAGTGCTTTTCCTTCCCTTGCTTAACAAAATGCTTCGTCCTCCTCTCCTTTCCTCTCTTTAAAGAAAAAGAAATCTTCATAATACCTATGAAATGATGGAGTCAAGTAGGCTTAGCAGGGATCCATTGGAAGTCTCTTGGCAAATGTGATTTTTCATTTCAATCCATGGTCAGAACTGCTTCTTCCAACTTGGGGGACTATCAGCCAGAGGAAACTGGGGACAATGAAAAGGTAGTCAATCAATATGCCACCAAGTTTTGCTTGAGCTTCTGGACAGCAAAAGCCCAGGCATGTGTCCCAGGCACTGCAATCAGATGCTCTTTCCAGGACTCTGAGTGCTGCCAGGAGGAAGGGTTAGAGCCTGGTAGAACGCTGATGAGGGCTATGGTGCTGTGACATCTGTCCTCCTAATCTGACTGTCCCTGCTATCAGAACTCTGGTTCCTGCCTGTTTCTCAAGCTCGGTTTCTCCATCTCCCAGCCTATTCCATGAGCCATCCTACATCCTTAGCCAGCATCTACTGCTGTTCTTTGTATTCACACACCCTGACACAGTGACCACGAAGTAGGCAAGCAACCTCTGCTGGGCGAGCCTCTGACAGAAACAAGGACAGGGGCAGAGGTCCCCAAAGTGGGATCGCTGATCGCACATGACTATAGATTTGGTCTACTCCTGTCAGGCAACTGAAGCAAAAAGCTGGGCAAAGAAACCTAAAAGGTGTGCAGGTCTCTGGGGCTTAGAGAACTCTCATTCCTCCTGATGAGGCTATCAGGGCTGTGCGAGGCGAAGTGTCGGAATGCTCTTGGCCCCAACATGTGGGAGCCTGTTGGGTGCAGGAGAGGAAAAGGACAGATATCAAGAGGAAATTGATCAAAGCATGCAGGGGAAAGCTGCATATTTCAAACCGAAGTTCAAAGGGAGCTGGGTTAAAGGGAACAAAGGGCCTGTAACTTCCTGGAACCAGTAAGACACCAGGAAGAGGTGAAGTGGTTCTTCGCGATACTAGCAGAGAGGGAGTACAGCCCTTATATTTTATCCAGTGGTGAAAGAAACACATTTGCTTCGCTTCTGCCAAATCCTCAGTGGTGTCTGGAACACAGTAGGTCCTCAATAAGTATTTACTGAATAATTGTAAGTTTCTTTTTGTTAGACAGGAAGGAAGAGAGGAGGAAGGAAGAAGGAAGAGAGAGGGAGGGAGGGAAGAAGGAAGAAAGGAAGGAAGAACATGGAAAGAAGGGAGGAGGGAAGGAGAGAAGGAGGGAAGGAAGGAAGGATAGAAGGGGAAGTAGTTATTTATTTGTTTATTTTATTGCCCGTTTCCCTTCCCCTCACCGGGCTTGGGTCCTGAACCCATGTGCTTGGGCTTTACATGGTCTACACCCCAGTGCTGGCTTAGCACCTGAACCACCAGGGTACACCTGAATGCACGAATATTAAAGATTGGCCATCCATCATCAGTCAGCCCATGCATGCCTCAGTCAGGTAGCACGCCTCACTGACGAATTAAGAGAATTCTTGAAAATCCCAGATTTCAATTCATATGTTTAAACATGTAGCTTCCTAGAATTTCTTGCAAAAGGCATTCCAAAATTGTATTACCTAGTACAGGAGACCATTTACTTTTGTAAGTAAGAATATTCAAGCTGCAGTTTTGATCTGCTCCACCTCTCCTGAGTCGCCCTCATCCAGTGCTCACAGTGGCTGTGTTTAAAGAGTTCGAGCAACTGGACTGGATTCATTGCTGCACGGAATGTTGGCAAATTTTTAATTTTTAATTTTTTAATTTTTAATCAAGGGACCATAGACTGTTGACTTTTGTGACCCAGGAGCAATAATTGTTGAGGATTCTGCTGCCTGTCAAGCCACGTGAAGTTACTCACCACGACTGCCATGCTGTCTCTTGCCCTGGTGCCCCTCTATGATCATCGTGGCAGATCTGTTGGGTTTTCCAGGGTGCCAAAGCTCTTCTAAATTCTAAGCAAATGTGCTCACATTTTATGAATGAGTATGGAAGCATGATGCCTGCATGCCAATATCACAAAGAGATTTTAGGGGAATTGCTCTTTCGGGCTGACTCATAGCTCACATTTCCTGCTCTCCTCCGTGCATTCCTACACCTGCACTGGGTCTCTACCTTACTCAGACATGGGCTGATGAAGGGAGCAGAACTGGGACACAAGTCTGAGTAATAAATGTGACTCAGTATCATCCCTCGGCCCCTCCAATGACTAAAGCTATCTTACCATCCTTATGCCAGACTCCTTTGCAGAGAGTCATCTCAGGAAATTTCTTGGGATCTTCTACAAGCAGACTTCTGGGTGCTGTCCCTCAGAGGTGTCAGACTTGTCTGAATCCCAACAGTAGACACAAATGAGATTCACCCCGGAATCCTTCTTGGACCACGTCAGCAGTCATGAGCGTATATCAGAACATCTTTGTGGCACCCTCTGGTGGAATAGTAGTTATGTCTGCTACCTTTGGTCAAGCATAGTCCACATACATCCCAAATACCTGGTATCTGTTCCTGTGGGCAGAAGTGGAGGGGTGGCAGTGGCGGGGAACAACCAAGATGAGCAAATAAAATAAATAAATAAAATTCTTCTTCATCTCTCTTTTCCTGCCTGCTTGCCTGATTACCTTCTTTCTTGCCTGCATCTTTCCTTTAAAAAAAAAAAAAAGCATATATATTTCTTTTTAATTTCCATTCAATAAAATCAACAAGATAAAATATTTTAATCATGTTTCCTTTTTATAAGAAAATATGTAAAAGCCAAAATGAGGGCATGGTATGGTGGTCTAGCAGTCTAGAACACCTTGGCATAGTCCACATACATCCCAAGGTCCCAGGTTCAAGGCCCAGGGCTGGGGGTGGGGGTGGGGGGGAGCCACAGATGTTGAACAAAGAAATACAAATAAGGGAAGTGTTTCTTCTGCCTCTCTTCCTGTCTGCCTACTCACCTTCATTCCCACCTACACCTTTGCTAAAAAAAAAAAAAAGAAAGCAAGCAAAATGAGAGAGATAGGTCAGTAGTTGCTTGAGGTTGGGAGTAGAAAAGAGAGGATAGATTACAAAGGACCATGGAAAGACTTAGTAGAGCGAGGGAACTCTTCTACAACTTGGTTGTGGTGGGGACTATGATCGTCTACCTCTTTTGTTAGTTTAGAGTCCTTCGGGAGCAGACACGGCGGGTAAGAACCTCGTGAAGTTATGTGGAAGATGATTCCAAGAAGTACAAGAAATGAGCAAGTATGGAGAATTTGACAGAGATGAGCAAAGAAGGGTGTAATTAGGCTCCATTATTGAAGATCCATTATTCAGCCTTGCCGAGGAGCATCTGAAATCCTGAAATATACCTGTGCCCCAGAAATGTCCCACTGTGAGGACAGGAAGACTGGAAGCTTTCTTCACCGATTCCCAAGCCCTGCTGTTTGAAGGTTGTTCCTGGGTTCTCACATTTCTGGGTTGTTCTGGCTTGCAGCCAACTTTCCAGTGTGGTAGAAGAGAGTCAGACACATGGAAGCCGGGAACTGTGTGAACCACAGTGAATTCTGGTGGATTGATGCAACATGGAACAGGGCACCAATGATATTTACGATACACCAATATCAGACTTCTTGTTTACCAGTCACAGAGAATTTAACTCAAACTAGCCTGGCCTTGGCCTATAGATTCAAGTGATAATAAAACTCAAGAAAACATCAACAGACTCAATGACATCTGTTCTCTCTCCTGATGATCTGGTATCTTTCAGATTTGAGCTCTTCTGTGTGGGCTTTATGGAAAGTTCTGTCTGGAAGCAAAAATGGAGGCTTAAAGCTCTTGGATCTACATCTTCCTAGATTTAATTAACTTGATTGGAAATAAGGAAATGTCCTCTTGCTAACTCTTACACAAGTCTCTGGAGTCATTTTGACGGCACTGTCTCAGATCACTCATCTCTGCAGCAAGGGACAAGGGTATGGAAAAATGGTAATTGATGAGGTTTCATCTTAGACCAGCTTAAACATCATCACAGTTAGGGAGCTTCATGTTTCTGATACCAGCATAGTCACACATCCTACCTCTGGTGGCCCCATACTCTGAAGCACAGGAATGTGGAGTGGAGAACTTGTGTTTCCTCAGGAGAAATTACTGGAAAGTTATTTCTGAAAAAAAAAAAAAAAATGGAAGGAATTCTGGACAAGCAACAAACAATTTAAGTCCTGCACAGTTACCTCAAACTTCAATATGCATATGAAATACCTTGGGATCTTGTTAAAATGCAGATTCATATTCAATAGGGACACAGATTCAGGATGCCTAAGTAAGGCCAATGCTGCAAGACGTGATGTCCACCGAGCTAAAAATATGCCATTTCCCCTTTTACTTCCATAGTGCTTCGTTCATTCCATCATCTGACTCAATTCTCACCTCTTCCCTTTCCTCCCAAAGCCTTCCATGGAATCCTCTAATATTTCTACTCTGTGTTGAACAAATATTTCAACATATTTCCATATGATTTTCTTTATTTATTGCAACAAAATACAGAGTCCTATAACAAAGAGGAGAGTCAGATACCATGAATCGGGAGGTGTCTGAACCAGCAAGTACTCTAAGATACAACACCTTAAATAAAAGGTGCTTATTTTCTTATTCCCCACATATGCCAGGGTATAAAGACAGCATGATGTCTTTCTTGGTCCCTGTTTTTGTGTTCATGCTTTTATTTATCCCTTCTCTTATAAATTTCTCTTTTTCTCTGGGATTCAAGTTCTTTGGCTATTTCT
The DNA here is from genome assembly GCA_004363575.1 of Solenodon paradoxus. NCBI lineage: Eukaryota > Metazoa > Chordata > Mammalia > Eulipotyphla > Solenodontidae > Solenodon > Solenodon paradoxus. Next base: position 144,663 of record RJWH01001712.1, read on the forward strand.
CCTTCTTCTCCTACTCTTTAATGTCATTTTCAATCATCCTGGTCATTTTTCATTATCATCTACTTGTTCACTGTTCTATTCTATTAAGTGACTATTCTCTTCAACTCAATGAACATGTTCTTCATGCTAATTGAGCAACCTCTTCCAAAGTCCCACCTGGACATTCAAAGACGTGTCAATTAGCTGGTTCTTACAGCAAATTTTCCTGGAGACATCTGTGCAGTGGCACTTCACCATGGCTATAGCCTACCCTTTATAGTGCATAGACCACTTTCCCACACACGTTCAGAGAACAATTCCTCCATATTTCCTGTGGGCCTCTCTTTTTCAGGGTAAATCTTGAAGAGGTGGAGTAATGGGAAGAAGTATAGCACCCATCACTATAGTTGCATCTCTCTCTCTCTCTCTCTCTCTCTCTCTCTCTCTCTCTCTCTCTCTCTCCCTCGCTCTGTGTCTCTGTCTCTGTCTCTCTGTCTCTCTCTCTCTCCCACTCCCACTAGAAATTTCCCTCACCCTCATTCATCACCTTGGCCATCTTGGCAGGTCTTAAAGACCTGAAGGCATGATTAAACTTCATTGTTGGTGCACCATGGTGGCTCGGGCATTAAGAAGTCTGCAGCTTTGGTGGCATAATCCACATAAGGCCCAAAGACCAAGGTTCATGACCTGAGGCTAGGGAAACGTCCAAAATGAACAACTACATAAATAAATAAAAATGCTTTGTCTTCCTCACTCTTCCTGCCTACCTGCCTCCTTGCCTTCATTCCTGCCTGCTTCCTTACTCTTAAAAACAAAATTCTTCATTGCTGGGGAGTCTGAGCTCTTGGTAATTATAGTCTCCTCAGGCCAGTGTTGCTGCTTGTTTTCAGTCAGTTAAAACTGAACAAGGGAATGCTAAGAGGCACCCAAGTGAATAAACAGACTGTGTTCCAAATGTACATGTCAATGTCCCCATTGTGTTAAAGCAGCTCAACCACTTACTGCTGAGCAAAGTCAATTACCCTGCCAAGACGGTGATTCCACTTCTCATCTATTGGTTCCTGGTCACAGAGTTCAAAATGCAGCAGTGGGTGCGCCCTGGGGGTTGAGGTGCTGAGTCCATGCCTGGGGAGCAGTCCACAAGCAGCCCAGAGACCTGAGTTCGTGGCCAGGAACCGGGGGAAAAACGAAAATGGGTAACTAAATAAATCAAAGTGCTCCTTCCTCTCTTTCTTCCTACCTCTTGCCTGATTGCCTTCATTCTTTAAAAAAATACCCTCCCCAACCCCTAGCTTGGGGAATGTGAGAAAATTTTAAAAATGCATGAGTGGCAGCAGAGCTTAATAGTCCAGTGAGATACTGGCTACGTCCTCTGTTAAGAAAGTGGCCTTTTTAATCTTCTTGGACCCAGCATTATAATACAGGGGCACCAAATCCCCAGCGGTTCATTGGGAATGACAGTCAGGGGGGCTTCTACTTCCATACTAATTTCCAGAACTTACGTTTTCTTCCTTTTGGGTACACAGTGCCACAATACATCTGACCTAAGGTATACATGGCATCTGGAAGATTGGTGTCTTATTCTTAGATTGTACTGTCTCTGAATTGGTGCCATATTGTGCCATCAGTAGGCATTCCAGAACTTTATGAAGGTGAATGGTGGTGGATTAAAAGTTATAGCCTCTTGGATGATCAGACAACTCTGCAGCAGTCTCTCTTCAAAGGACATCTGACTACTACCCATTATGGCTGAAAACAAATGATGAGCAAAGTCAATTACCCTGCCAAGATGGTGATTCCACTTCTCATCTATTGGTTCCTGGTCACAGAGTTCAAAATGCATTAAGCATTACATTTTTCTTTTATTAAACAAAAATAAATCCACTCACATGCACAAGGTTGTTGCCGCAGTAATTTTTTTTTTTTTTTTTAAGGACGGGGTGGGCAGAAATGAAGGCAAGCAGTCAGGCAGGTAGAGAGAGGAGGAAGAAGCACTTTATTTTTTATTTTCATTTAGTTGTTCACATTGTTTGCTTACCCCCTGGATCTGGGACTGGAGCCCAGGAGTATGTGGTCTGTGCAAATTTGGAGGCAATTGACCTAACCTCTGCTCCACCAGGGAACACATGATGTAGTAAATTATACTGCAATTATTTTCTTAAGTGAAGAAGTTGAATAAGAAGAGTTAAATAAGAGAGGCATTATCTATTTCTTGCATAACAAAACTAGTCTACAGAAATATTCAGACATGATGTTTTTCAGAAGAAACCTGACTACTAGTTCAATTTTTCATGAATAGGTCTCTTAATGTTATGTGTTTTCTATTATATATTTTATATTAGGTTATAGTATATAAATTATATACCTTGTGTGTAAAGTTTATTTATAGCATGTCATACAAAGCAGAGTACAAAAATGTATTTGCATCTCTTAAAAATAATAGTAACACGTATACCCATTTGTCTGTAAAATAGATTATGAAATAGACTGGTTTCACTTCTTTAGACTCCAAGGTCATGTTCCTTTTTTCTCCTCCTAGAGACAACTATGTCCTGAATTTTGTATGGAACATTTCCTTCTTTTTCTTTGTAATCTTAACTTATCTATGTCTTCCTGGAAATATTATCTAATTTTACCCACTTTTTAACTTAATGTAACATGCATCGCACTATGACATATTCATGTTACTTTGTTTTGTCCTATATTTTGTTCTTGAACTTCATACTTTTCATTTGAAATGTGTAGCTACAGCTCATTCACTGTTTCGCTGTATAGCATTACACTATAGTAAATTGCTCGATTTATTCATTCTATTGATTGACATTTGTTTCCAGTTCTTTCGCTATTACAACTAATGTTGCCATTAAATCTCTTGTCACATGTGCAAGATTCATACACAGACAAACAAACCCAGGAATGGAAATGTTTGGGTAGAATGTGTGTTAATAATATATCTGTATATTTGTATTTCCTCTTAAATGATGATTAAAAAAAAAATCAAACCAGCACACTACAACTTGAGAACCAGGTAGCTACTTTGGTCATTAAAGTGTCAAGTAGGGGGAGGGATGTGAGGCAGGTTTGTGTAAAATGTTAATTCAGAAGCAGATCTTTCTATTTTAGAATTTTGTTCATGGATTTTTTTGGCATTAATTGTGATTCTTAAAAGTGTTGTAGCAAGCTAGTATTTACCTAATTGCTACATCTGGGTGCTTTCTTGAATTTTGTGCCCAAGGCAAATGCCTCCCTCATCTTCTGGTCCCAGCCCTGCCCTAGTCTAAATCCCTCATTATTTCCAGGCTGCACTTCTGCAATAGCTTCCTAACAGGTCTCTCCACTTTCCCTTTTGTCACCTATCTTTGATCCACAAGGCAGTCACTCTGATCTTTGCAAAAGATAAATTGATTTATATTATCCTGCTGCTTCAAGCCATTCAGTCAACTCAGTCTATTTCAAATAGAATCCAAACACTATGTAAAACCCTGTACAATGTAGGTTTTACCCTATTTCTCAAGTTCATCTCCTACTACATTGCCTTTGTTTGCCCCAACTTCACTAGCTAACTTTGATTCCTGGAATATGCTAACCTCATTCCTGTATCAGGGTCTGGCACCAGCTGGTTCTATAAATGGGTTAGTCCCTCTCATCCTTTAAATTTCAGATTAATTCATCTCTTTAGAAAGGCTTCCTAATCTAAAGTAAATCACCTCCTGATAGTTCTATTATTCTCTTAATTTTCCTTCCTAATACTTGGACCACTTATAGAGATTTGGTTAGTATTTTGTTTGTTATCTGTATTCTATCTTAAACCCCACGATCTTTGAGGGAGCTTAGCACTTGGCTGGCTATCAAAGTTTTATCACTCAAAGACTAAATGAAACTAGAAAAAATAAATAATGATATAACTAAAAGTAAATGGGTTTTGGGAAAAATGCCCCACAAATCAAGTGGCATTAAAACTAAAGCTCTTAATATTAAAGCCATTGGGTCCTAATAAGTGTTATAAAACTGATCACTTTCTTTGCAGGTCTAATATCCCAAGAACAACTTGACATTTTAATTTATTTAATTATATATATAATTGGTGAAGACTAAAAAAATGGGTAACAACCTATAATGTTGATTGCCCATTAACTCTTGACTGTTTTCATTCTACTTCTCCTGCTGGGGGATGAACTGAACTGTAAACTAACTTACAAAATGACATGAGAATTAAGTGTTACATAGACAAAGTTTATATGAAATTACATATATGTACGCATATGAAAATTCTGTAATTTAGTGTAGTAAAAGGAGCACTGGCCTGAGAGGATAGAGACCCTGTCACTGATTAGGTGGTGACCTAGTAAATTTCACTTTCTTACAGTTAGTCTCCAGCAATGAATGACTCTCAGCAGGTGTAGTATTGCCCCCTAGTGTTGGATACTCTGGGAGGCACTTAACTGATCTTGGGAGAGCAGGGGTCAGGTAAGGTACACGTCCTGCAAAAGGTATAACCCTTTCTCACATGAAAAAGTGACTTTGTGATCCTCACGACTTTAAATGCCCAGTGCAGGTAAAAACCTGAATATAGGTGTGCCCTGGTGGAGCAGGGGTTCAGTCTACCACCTCCAGCTGAGTGAGGTCCACATATACCCACATACCCCAAGGATCTGAGTTTGTGTCCTGAGGCAGGCAGAACAATCAAGATGAACAACTATGTTTGAAAAATAGGTTTTTTTTGTTTTGTTTTGTTTTTTCTCCTCCTCTCTTCCTGCCTGCCTACTTGCCTTCATTCCTGCCTGCAGGAAAAAAAAAAAAAAAGAAAAAAGAAAACCTGTATATGACTGATACCTAAAACTTGTGTGTTTTATATATGAACACAAAGCTGCTTTTAATTTTTTTTAAGTTTTATATATTTCTAACAGTGAATATTTGAGGAAAATATCTTCAGTGGCCACATAGGGCAGATGAGTGTTTTCCAAGATACCACGCCCTTGTCAGTGGGCATTTGTAGCCATTCAAGGACATGTCCTTTAATAGTACTAGCAAATATCAATTTGATTACATTTTCTAGAAGTCATATTTGATTGTATATTGAAATACAAGTCATTGCATTACAATTTACTTTTCTGTACGTTTTATATTTCAACCAGGACATTATTTTGATTTAAAACAAAATCATGTGTAGGTAGGCTATATTATTGTGAATTTGATCTTAGGTCTATAAAGGAGACATTATATACTATTTATTAAAGAAATGAATGTTGGGTAATAGGTGTGAACCACTGGATTAGATGATGCTTAAGATCCCTTTTAGTTCTTAATGCTTTTGTCCTACTCTCTAATAAAGGGAATGGTTCTATTTTGTTAATTTGTTTGTATTCCGCTATTAAATGGTTATTTTCAAGCACACATTAAAAAATATAGATGTCACATATAGTGCATGTTGGTATCTAGCTACCTAAAGGTGAATCCAAAAGGTTTACCAAGTTTCCTTGCTAGGAGATGATTTCATGATTCTATAATTTTAAATTTAAATTGTGAATTTACTACATATTTAAATTTTTCACCAAATATTGTTGTCTCTAGGCTTGACAGGTAAGAAACAGACACAGAGAATGATATATTAAAAAATGAAATGAAGTCACCCCACTGTGAGATTAGGTTCACTTTAAAATCACAACTTCTGGCATGTTCTGGTGGCTCAGGCTTGGTCATTGTCCATGTAAAGCCCACGGACCCCAGTTTGTGACCACTGCGGAGCCGGGGATGTGGGGAGGGGAGGTGGGCAACCAAAATGAACAACTAAAGAGGTTTAAAAAATGCTTCTTCCTCCCCTCCGTGACTGCTTCCTTCCTTTTTGCTTTTTTTTTTTTTATTGCAACCTTTTCCTCTATTCCCCTTCCGTGTTTTAGTTTTTTTCTTTCTCAGCTTTTTATACAGTATGCATTTCAATAATGTTTAAAAGATTGCCTCCCCTTTTTTTCCCCTCACTCGGATACAGGACTTCCTAGAGTCGGTCATGGGAATTTTGTCTGTTTTAAAGCTCAGCGTCGCATTCTCAGGTGTGGAACAGCTCGGGCACCCAGAAGACGCTCACTGTTATGTGAATGGGCGAAGCATACACGCAATAAGCAAATACAACAGCTTAGAGTGCGCTTCCACCAGAGTTCCAGGAGGCGAGCCGGAGGGGCCCGGGAACTGGTTTTTGTGGTTGCGGATTCCTGGAGCGCCCGGAGGGATTGCGGGTGCGTGCTCTCATCCCTGGGGATGTGTTGACGTGCGCGCAGTTTGTGAAGTTCGCGCACAGAGCTGTGCAGCCAGGGCGCCCAACTAACAATCGTTTACTCCTGAGCGCGCAGAACGTCCTCAAGTGTCTATCAGAAGCACGTTTTAGTAAGCGCAGGGGTCTTCTCGTTATCTGTGCGGAACGATTTAGGATATTTCTTCATTGGAGAGTACAGGTGAGGATGGGATACAGGGTGGTGGCTTCCCAATGCGCAAACAGGGGAAAAGAGATAACGCTCAGTTTTTGCAGCTCACGCCGGGTCAGCATCAAAGTCTCAGGGTGGATCAAATCCCGCGCTCCTCCTACCCTTCATCTGCCTCCAACGCCCCGACCTGATCCCTCTTGTGGGCGGAGCAGAAGAGACGGTCTCCTCTCCCATCAAGTTGGAGAAGCTCGCCCCGAGTTTGGTATCCCCTATTTCCGCAGACCGCAGACCGCTGACCAAATGACAGCAGAGCAGCACACGCGGGCCGAGGAAAAGGCAAAACAACACTGGCAGCAGCCTAGCAGCCACGTGAGCTGGGTGATTCCCCAACGACCTCCGTGCGAGAACTTCAACTCCCGGCTTGCAGCTGGGCGGTTGGCCTCGGAGGACTACAACTCCCAGGGTGCCGCGGGAGCGGCCGCCCGCCGCTCCGCCCGCCCCTCCCCCGCCCCTCCCGACCGGATTGGCGTGCGCCTGCGCACGGGAGGCCGGAGGAGTCTTACCCTAATGTAAGATGGTGGCCCGTCTGGCTGTGGAACCCACCGAAAGCTGAGAGTCTCTCTCTCAGCCGTAAAGGTCGGACTCGCTGAAGCAATCAGGCCTGGCTCTGAAGACTTTTTTCCCCGACACTCGTTCAGTGGTCTCTTGTGAGGACGCGGCAGCGCGTGGAGTCGGCGAAGGGAAAAGCGAGGCAAGGCAGGCGGGTGAGTCTGTGCGGGGCTGGGCTTAGGGGAAACCCGGGGCTGACCGGCTACGAGAGAGCGGAGGCTTCGCTGGGACTGTGCAGGCCGCACCCCCTTTCTCCCCACCCCCCCCGCCCCGTCTTCACCCTTCTCCCCAGTCTTCCTCCTCCTTTTCTTCCCGCTCCCCTCTACGCCACAGCGGTTACCACCAGGAAAAGGGAGCGGGGCAGAGGGCGGCGCGGCGGCGAGCCCCGACTCCTTCCAACATTTCTCCAACTGGGGAGCCGAGGCGGCTTCTGGTCTTCAGCTCTCTCCCCGACGTTTTTCTAGGGGCAGAATCCTTTAGGGCTCCGTGCTCCGTGGTTTCCCAGCCCCCTTTCCCCTCTCTGACGTCCTTTCCCAGTGGCCCCGGTCTCCCAAGCCCAAAGCCATCACTTCCACTTCGCCCGGTGTTGCCACTGCTCATTAATCTCATCGCTCATTCCCACTCGTCCTGCTGCTTGTTTTGCTTGTTTTTTTCTGCACTGCTGCCCCCCCCAGGAGTTAGCCTTTGGCCCCCCTCTTGTGCGTGCTATCAGCCCCCCAGTCTGTGTGCCACCAGGGAGCTGCTTGCGAATTGCAGTCTTTCCTTTCCCCACATCTGTCATCTTAAAGCTGCCCCTTAAGTATCTCGATTACGCTCCTGCTCGGTCTGATCCACCTGTTTCTCAGCTTTCTTGGGAATTGTCCTCTCCTTCCCTCTTTCCTAAACAGAATCTTTCAACTTAAACTTCCAGAAAAGGGGATGCCCCGTGTTATTGGCCCTTGAAAAGTCAAGGAAGTTGGGAAGTGAATGAAGTGAGATAGGATACTATTATACGTTATGAGTAAAGATCGTTTTATTCAGGCTACTCAGGAGAGGAACGTTTTCATTTTTCTGTTAGTGATCTATTGCTCACCCTTACTAGGATGTATTTTTGTTTTGTTTTTTTTTTCCCCCCCGTTTTTGAACCTCTTTCTCCATGCTACTAATAGTATGCTTCTGAATTGCCTTTCCCCAGGACACTTATTATGGGCTCTGATGATACCAATACAAATTAGCCGAGGCTTTTCAAAATAGGAGAAATCTGGCACACAGAATTCATCTGTGAATGCAAAAGCAAATATAAATGATATTTGAACATATGCGGGTTACATGTGGGTTACAGATCCATGTTAGAATGGATTATTGACTGAATTATATTAATTTCTGCTTAATTGATGACATTTTAGTTATGACGAATGGAAATTTCCTCTCCATTTATTAGCAAACTTAGTAGTTTTGCATGTGGGACGTTCTCTTTTTACCATTTCTAGCATAGTAGGTATATGCATACATTGTCTTCTTGAAATTCCATTAGGTATATATGTAAAGGGAAAAAAATCTGTTTTTTTCAAAATTAAATCATTTTTTACATAGAAAAAAGGGATCAGGGAAAAGAAATGACAAAGCCGTGCACATGCGTTCAATTGGTGGCACTCACTGTCATCATCTACATTAAAGAACAGAAAACTTGTATCAAGAAGTGGCTTCTGATGTCTGTGTTTTAGCAAAAGAAGAACAATACTTACTAAAGGCATACTCGGAAGAAGGAATCTTTGCTGTAATCAGAGCACTGTGTAATAATTGCCAGAAAAACACAGGATTACAAAAATCAAATACATATGGCTAAAGTGTAAATATAAATAAGACATTGTGTTCTTAAGATATATGCAAAATTGTTAAAAGTCATAGTAGCAATCTCGTGCAGCAATATGTATCTTATTTTCAAAAGTTGTAATACTTCAAGTACAAATCCCTACAATTACCTTTTTAATCACGTTTACACATTAATTGGATTTTTGTGATTTTTACAAATTTTACCTGTAAGAATTGTGGAATCTTACATTTGGCATTATATCCACTTGATTATGATAAATGGTGGTTTTATCAAATGTAAACTGAGGTTGGAAGAGGTGTTCATAAAACTTCTGTTTTCCTTTCAGTCACTTAAACCCTGATTTAGGGAAACTGAATCCCTACTCTTTGAGAATTACAAGCAATTTATATAGCAAACCTTGCTCTAAGTTGTAACTTGGAGTTTAAAAAAATTATTTATCAGTGGGAACATATTTAATACAATTGATCTTTAACTCTTAAGTAAAATATATTTCATTTTTCTTTGTAATATGCTGGTGTGAAGAAGCTTTCCACTTTGAGCAAGTCTAACTCACAGTTTTAGAAACCCTTGGCAGTCATAGTTTTGTGAATTGTAAGCACTGTGTTCTAGGAGAGGACTGTTTGTCTGGCAGAAGAGGGTAAATGATTTCAATATATCTTTTCTTTTATAAAGATATTTTGGCTCACTAAATATTTTCCAAGTAATTTTCTTCACTCCATTCTTTTCTCCTGCAGTCATCAGATTCTTAGTTTCAGCACCCTGAAGCCAAAATGAAGTTACTTTGACATCTTTAGCATATTTTTGTATGGTTTTTGTTTTTAATCTGTAACATGACATTCTGAACATTGGAACTTCATACTTCCATGGTTTTTGCTTTTCTTATAGTTTAGAATATTTTCTGCCAGGTTCACTAGTTGAATTCTTCAGATGAGTAGATTATTTTTCTAGGAAGTTTTTTGAACATAAATTACTTAAAGTTGACTTATTACAGTTTGTTTTCCTAAAGTTGCATAGGCTATCTTTCAGGATGACAGTTATAATCAAATGACAAGATGCAGGAAAATAAAATTGTAATGCCCTTCAACTTCAGTCTAAATGAGAGCACTAGAGATAACTTGCCACTCATTACTTTGTTGGGGAAAAAAAAAAAATAAAGAGGGCGATGCTTAAGGATGAACTCCTTGCATTAAGGGAGTTTTATTTTTAAAATAATTTTAGGTGTTCAGAAAATTACAATATATCTCAGCTTAAGCATTATGATTTTTAGAACACTCCTTTCCTTCCCTACCTCTGTTTTATAAATGATGTCACATTAATTTCTTTGTTGTTGTTCTTGAAAATAGTACTGGATTGAATCTGTTTCAACTCAGGGTTTTTTTTTTAATAAGACTATTCAAGTGAAATAGAAAATTTTAATTTGAAAAGTTTAGCCTTTGCTGAAAATACACTTAGCTTTCTATCAGTAAGTATGGATAAAGCTGTCTTGACATTTTGTGAAGGAAGTTGCATTCAGCTCTAGTGGTTCTGATGAAAAACAGTAGGGAAATAGGTTATAGAGATTTTTGCTGTTCTAGAAATAGTATAGTTAGAATGTACTCTACATACTTTTCTCAAAGGATTTCTTAATCTAAGTGGAACTTGTAAATGGTTTTCATCCCACTGGAATAATATGTATTGTTAAAAAAAACTTATTAACACATTCTGAGATTTTCAAAAATTTTGTTACCTTAAGTATTATCAAAAATCTGCAAATGCTCTTTCTTATATAAAATATGATATTTCTGATATTTTAAAGATTTTTTTAATAAAGGTTAAGAGTTCACAAATTTATGAAGGTGGTGTCATTTACTCAGCTTACTAAGTCAAGAAAAAAAGATGTGGGACTTTTAAATCACAGCAAGAACTTCTTTCAAAATTGTATTTTAGTCTTAGGACATGCATTTCTTTATTGTAACTTTTTCAAATGTAGGAATTCAGTGAGTTTCGTCAAACATTTCTTTTTCATAGTAGTATTCTTTCAGTTTTTTTATACAGAAAGTAGTTTATAGACAATTTCAACATTATTTTGGATCTTCAGATTAGCTTTCCCATAGTAGTTTTTCTTTTATCAGCAGAGAAATTATATGCTACAAAAAGATTACTTTTACTTGTTAGGAAAACTTAACTTTAGAGTGCAAGTACAAGGCAATTTTAGTATGTTTTTATTTTTCTCCTAAGAAGTTTGTGAGGATAGTTTCATTCTTCTTACTGAGCTCTGTTTATACAGGAGAGTTGTTCTGTTTTAAACTTTTAATTGCATTGAGTTATGGGCAGATAAGTATTGCTGTTAGGATAAACCTAGTTATTTGGATGTGTGTATGTCAGATATCAGTTTGCAAACAAATATGGTATGGTCTCTTTGTTATGGGTAACTAAAATCTTACCTCTTGAGTATTGAGAGAAAATACAGACAAGGGGAAATCAAGATTGGTTTGTATGTATGCCTAAAGACAGCTTGGGGGGGTGGGGGGGGGAGTCAAGGCAAAAGGTTAGTGTAATTAAAAGAATAAAATGCAACATTTAAAGATAGTAGGAGGTGTATTAGTGAGTGATGCAGGGAAACGCTGATTGAATGTCATAAAGTAGCTGTGAACTGAACTCTCCAAGGAGCGAGCATTCTTTAACAACAACAAGCAGATACATTGTCATTAAGCCAAATATCTGAAATTTCTTATGCATGTTTTTCAGTCCTTAGAATAAAGTGCTAACTTTTCTTATTATTTAAGGACCTACTAATTCATACCCTCTTACAGCAGTAGATGTTTTCAGAATCTGAGAGTCCTGAAATAGCATTGGCAGATTTGGGTTATCGAACACAGTAACAACTTTTCCCCCTTTCTACCTCTCATATTTTGCTTATGATTTTTATCTGATGATTTTGATTTTTTAGCCATTGTTTAGGTGGACCTTTTTTGTGAATACTGTAATTGATTGAAAATTTGAAAGATTAACAGTATTGCTGTTTTTGGTAAAATTCATTTTTCCTGTGATGGCAGTTCTCTCTCCTTCTTGATTAGGTTCCCCCTATCCCCCAGCTTATTGTTAGTCATTCTTAGATGGGAATTAGGATGCTGCATTGCCCTGTCGTTCTTTCCAGAAATTGTTTGATTATTCTAAACGGGGATGTAGATATTTAGTGGGCAAAAAAAATGTTAATATATTTTAGTTTTGTCATTTAAAAAGAAGTAAAGACAACTATTAGTACTTAAAAAAATAAACATCAATGTGAAAAATTTTAAACAGGTATAAAAGTAGACAGAAACCTCTGTGTAGTTGTTTGTCTGCTTCAAAGATGATCAAATCATAACCAATCTGATTTCATCTGTATTTCCATTTACTTTACTTCTTATGTCCTTACTCTTTGACTTAGATTATTTTGAAGCAAATCCTAGTCATCACATTATTTCATTTGCACTAATTCTTCGTATTATTACATTTTATTTTTTTTAAAGAGGAAGAAGTGTTTAAGGAAAGTAGGAAGGAAGAGGAGAGAGAAGCATTTTCATTTAGTTAGTTGTTTATTTTTTGTTTTTTTCACCCTTGCTCTGGGTCTTGAACTAGTGTCCTTGGACTTTTCTTGGTCTGCATGTCAGCGTCTCAGCCCCCTGAGACATAGGGTGGTCCCTTATAGTAGAATTCGTTTGACAAAATAAAAAGTTTTTTTTTAATTGGGATTATTCAGTTTGTCAAATAGATTTTGAGTGCTTATTATAGACCCACATCTTAGGAAATGGCACAACTTTTGTAGGAATCTATTATCTTGTCGAGTATACTTTCATAAAAATATAACTAGCACTGTTGAAAGCACTAATAAACACATATGTGTGATATCTATAGTTTGAATCTAGTATGTTAGTGTAGACATCTCTTCAGACTGAAGTTCTAGGAATGGGACTTCTTGGAGAAAGTGGGACTCGAATGAAGAATATATACTATCTGCATAGGCAAAGCATCTCCAGAGGGGAACATTCCACACATTCCTTTTGAGGAATCGAAGCATGAGCAAAGACCTTGGTGGGGACCAGCATGATGTAAGGAGTCTGATCTCAGTGGAATACTGATAATTTCCGAGAATGCTGTTGAATAAGTTAGTATATACTAGGGTAGAACTAGATTATGAAGGGTATATTAAGTGTCAGGTAGAATTTGATCTGCTAAACAATAAGAAGTCATTAGAGGTGGTAGTGGGCAGAAGATGACATGATAAAAGTGCTCTTTAGAGAGAGTGCTCTCAGTGGTGTGCAGCATATTTCGGGGTTGACAGTTGAGTCTGAAAAATTTAAAGACTAGGCCACTGAGGAAAGGGGTCATTTGAGAGATGTTAGTGTGGAAATCCTCTAGGAATTTGCCACTAATTGATTGCATCTTCTCTGTAGTTCCTTGCATTCAGAAATGAATGTGTTTATAGTTTTAGGAAATAAAGAACTGAGGAAATGTGATCTACTTGTCTTTGATAGTAAACTGCAATTTGTTATTCGAGCCCAGCTTTTGGAAAGAAAGTGATGCATGATTACTCAGATAACAATCTCAAAAAATTTCAGTGGAAAATAACTGATAGTGTTTTCAAATAATTTTAGATGTTCATTCATTGGGGAATAAGAGTTTGGAAAATAAACAATTTTTATTATATGATAGTAAAATGTGGAACATATTTCATTTGTAAGAAAGAAATGAATGCCTTATTATGTATGAGTTCAGAAAGAATAGTAGGAAATGTATATTTGAGCTTGTATATTGAGCTTATAACCAGCATGTAGTATTGGATATCTTTAACATTTAATAATGACCTGATTAGAACAGCAGGAATGACAGAAAATTCTGATGAAGTAGGGCACTAAATATTGTTTGCTCCAAGCTCTCTTAAGGATGGATAAGATTAAGTCAGCAGACCAAAAAAGAGTGTAGGGATATTATGACATGAAAACTTAAATCTTTGATTTATTTTAATATACCTTGTTTTGCAAAAGTATTATTAAAAACAGTTATGGTTAAACACCGGTCACTTATTTTAGTTGTTTTTTAAGGTTCAAAGTTTTACAAAATATACCTTCATTACATGTGTTCAGTTTTAATTCTATAGTGAGTTACTAATGGCCACAGTAAGTAATCTTATTATTCTTTAGTTTAACAATAACATAAATGATTATTAATTCACACAAGGAAAATGAAAAAAAAAGTTTGAAGTTATTCTTTTATTATTTTGGTTAATTGAGTCTTCATTAAATCAACTTTCTGCATCTATAGTATTTTCTGCATAGCATACTCTTTGTTTTGTGAAAAAAATTTCACATTTTATCTTTAGCCTTGGGGAAAAGTAGGTTACTTGCTTCTGGCTTTGTAGATAAATACAAAGTGGATGTATAATGGTGTATAGTAGTATGGGAATAATGCCATTTATCCTCTTCCTGCTTCCTTCAATATCAGATTGATGACATTTAGTATGTGGATCTCAAAGATTCTCACTTGAAAACATCTCAAACTTGGGGTGCTTCTAACTTCAAAATAAAGTTTATCTTAATTTACCAATCATTTCCTTTCCTGTGTAAAAGTCATTACTTTGTGATGCCATGAACTTCTTTAGGCCTGTGGAAAGTGTTAATAAAGATAAAGGTCTTGATGTAATTTAGTTAATTATTGGGAGATAACTTTTATTTTTTCTTTTTAATTGATATTTCCTCTATCCTACGTCCTCCTTAATTTTGATATCATGACATGTTATATTGACATTTTTTACTTTTTTATTTGGCTCACCACATATTCTAATATGGTCACTAGACCGGAAGGCTATTGGCTTCTTCTTGGGGATTTGTTTTAACAGGGACTTTAACGTGTTAACTTTGGATTTAAGATCGGATTGAGATCCCCTTTGTGCAGGAGAATCTTGAGAATGATTATGCATCCTTTTCATTGCCACCAGTATATGTGGGAGGGAAAGAAATACCAAATATGCACTATAGAACTTTTGTATTTGAGAATATCTTTAGTAGTAAATGCCAACCTAGTCTTTACCCCCAATAAATTTTAACTCGACTCTTTGGAGTGTAGAACCACTTCTGATGATCACAGTGGATGAGGAGGAGGAGGAGAAAATGACTGTGCTCCAAAAATCTTTCTCAGATTTTAACAACTTAATCTCAAATTATTAATATTTATGCAGTGCCAGGGAAGGACCTGGTTTTGTGTGAGCGGCTTTGGGGGTGTGCCATGGATAGTCAGGAGGGTTGGTGCTTTATAAACCCTGAAAAAGGGGAGGAAAGGCAGAAAATAAAGTGAGAAAACTTGTGCCCATTTTTGTGTAAGGCATTGATGGCACTGCCATTGTCTATTTCTTTAGGGTTTATTTTCTATATTAGGTTGTCTCTAGTGCTAGTTGGAAAGGCTATAAATTTTAGCCTTTGCCAAATCAAAATAGTGTTCCTGTCCAGGTGTGTGCATTTTAATCGCTCTAGTTCACAACCTGACAGATTTATGTGTTTTCTCTGCTGGAACAAAAGGGAAATGGGAAAGAACAAAAAATGATAGCTGTGATACTCTCTCTGCTAATATGTTAGTGTTACATTATTCTTGGATTGTTTTGTGGAATAATCTCTGCCTTTTATTTTTAATTTTATGTTATCTGTTAAAAATGGTTTTATGAATTTACTAAATGAGTATTTGTAAAGTTTTTAAAAGATTCTTTAGCCATCCTCTTCCTGCCATCAAGTTGATAATAGGTTAAAGAGTAGTTATGTAAGTTAGATACCTAGTGGTATTTTTTTGAATATCTTGCTTCTACTAAAATCTTTTCTGTCATGTTAGACCAGGTCTTCCATGTGAGTTTTAGCTTCCAAAAGGAAAGACCGCCTGCCTAGAATTCCTTTGAATCAGGGAATAACGGAAAAGTGAACCTGGAGAAGTCTGACAGAAAATGAGTGTTTTGAACTAAGCTAAGTTTAGATTGGTTGATAAGAGGGGACTCATGGAAATAATTTTAAGATTTTGTTTGTTTTGTAAATTCAGATGAGTGAGGTGTTTAAAATAGTATTTAGGGGAAGATGGTTTTGAGTGTCCTTGATAGCATAGAATTACTGGATTTTATGTGGATAGAGTTTTTTTTTTTGGCGGGGGGTGGGGGGGCGGGTGGAGTCCTCTTCACTGATCTGTCTAAACAGTACCCATTAGATATTAGGTGCTCAACAAATTGTTATTGGCTGAATGAATCTCAAGGGATGTTGAGATAACGGAGAAGCACAAAGATCCAAATTGAGTTTTTGGGATCCTGTCTTCTAGAGGTAGAACTGACAAAAGTATTATTAAAGGAATAATTGGAGAGGTGGAAAGAAGACAGAAAAGTCTAAGACTCAGAAAATCAAGAGTTTTTCAGGGTAGAGAAGTCACAGATGGAAGTAGGGACATCTCAGATGGTATCATTCACATTTCAAGAAGGAAAGGGTTTGACAGTATAATTCAGTACTTAAGGAGGATGAAAATAGAGAAGGCTCTTCGGCTTGTGGGGTGATGATTACTAACCACACTAGAGCAATTTCAGTAGACTGGGAATGAAAATCAGATCGGGGGAGTTTAAGGAAGGTGGTAAGTGGAGACTGGGTGAAAACTGTTCAGCCTGGAAAATGACTAAAAATAGCAAGAAGACAAATGATAACAGCAACTTTCATTGTTATTGAATATGTGCTGTGAGAGATTCTATTAGAGATGAGAAAGTTTCAGTACTTTGTGCTGCATGTTCTTAAGTTTCATAAAAGAGAAGACTTACCACACATGCTGCCTCAGGGCTTTGCCACTTGCTAAATATAATCTTGGGAAAAGTGGCTTAAAATGTTCTGTGCCTCAGTTTCCCTCCTATAATAGAGGCTATGACAGCACCTATTTCATAGGTCTATGGTGAGGATTAAATTGTTTAATCTTTTAAAAACACTTGGAACAGTGCTTGGTATGTACTGTTTGATAAATGTTAAAATATCATCCACTGCTAAAGTGAAGTAGAGATAGAATTGGAGGTTCAGAGAGAAGATACAGGAAAAAACAAAACAAAACAAAAACTAATAGAATTATTGCCAAGTGGTGGCAAAAACTAAGTGCTCAGTCCTTAGAACTTTTCTCTTTTGTTCCCTCTGCCTACAGAACACTTTTCAAAATATCTACAAGCCTTTCAGACCTTCACCCAAATGATTTTCTTCTCAGTAATTCTGGGCTGTTCATTTACAGATAGAGTCTAGACTCCTCTCCCCCACTATTTGCTTTTTTTCACTTTTTTCTACAGTACCTATCTTCCAACATATGTAATCTCTCTATTTTTGTATATGTATACATAAAATGTATATATATTTTGTATATGTATATTTGTTGATTTCCATCTACTAGAGAAGGGACCTTTATTTCCTGATGTAGCTCTGGTTTGGGAGTAGTACTTGCTTGGAACATATTCTTAGTATATAGTAGGTACTCAATATGTGCTTGTTGAATGAATAAATTAATTTACTATTGAGGTGTGTAGATGGAGAAATTCATTCAGATGCTGGTGGGTGATACTCTCAGAGGAGAGCCAGTTTTCTGAGACTGATGGACACTACATAGAGTTGACCTTCTCAAAGTCTTCTTTTTCTAATGAGTTTTCTGTCCATTTTGATGCTGACTTTCTTGAAAATTACTTGGGAAACCCTTTTAACTGAGGAAAGGAAAATATAAGTTGAATCTTTCTGCTGTAATGTGTTTTATATTTGATGAGTTAGTAAAACTTTATCTTGGAATGCTTATTAGATGCTAGACACTGTTTTAACCTCTTTTTTATTTAAAAATATTCTGCAGCAACCCTGCGAGTACATTCTAGTTTCATTGCAAGCCATCCTTCGGGGCGAGCGGAAGTCCTTTGCACTGAGACTAAGAGAATGCTTCCCCAGATACCTTCTATTGACAGGGAACCTTGTTGCTTCAGTGCTCTCTCTGGCACTCATAACCTTGACGCTACTGCTTGCCTGAGGTCCATCATGACCAGTCTCAGTGTATCCTTTATCCCTCTTTATGTCAGTCACCACCAGTCTCCCAGGTGACATTTCATGTCTCACATCTTAATCCCCACAAAGTTCTCAGTGTTTCTTATCTTTTCATTCTTCTACATCATCAGTCAATATTTACTGTATCTTTACCTCCTTTGTTGTTTTTCCTGAATGTTTCCTCTACTTTCTCCTCTTCTGAAACACGGTTTCCCCTGCAACCTTCTCATGTGTTGACTGTCAAACTTTTCATTTTTTTTCTTGTATGCCATCATTAACGTTCATTGGGGAGTCCCATGCACTGAGATTTAAGACTGCATTTTTCTGGTGCACACTGGTGACTCAGGCCCTGTGTAGCTAGCTCCTGACTGATAAAACCTGAGGACTAGAAGAAGGTGAGTGGGCAACCACTAAAATAAAAATAAACGAAAAAAAGTGCTTCCTCCCTCTTCTCTCTTCTCCCTCTCTCTCTCTCTCAAAAAAAAAAAAAAAAAAAAAATTTAAAACAAAACTAGATTTCTCATTCTGACCTCCTCCAGAAAGAGAGGAATCAGAGAGGGAGCCTGATTCCACTGAGCCTGAAAATGGGGCAGATGTCTTCCATTCTCCTTTCCTTCCTAAAACTCAACTGTTAACAGTTATATTTCAATAAGCCCTTATGTTTACTGTCATCCGCCACATGCTGGATTACACCTTCTCTTTTCCTGACTATTTTAGCTCCCAGCTCAGTCACTCTTGTTCACTATGCCTCTTTAAATTCTTGGTAATTTCCATTTATGCCATCTATATAGTGCTAGTAATATGAGGTCTTTTAAGTTTCAAAATTACTCTTCTCTAATGATCTTGTTCTCTGCACTCTCATTCATTACTTGATTATATCTTACACCTTGTTATTACCAGTATCTTGAGCCCTCCGCAGTTTTCACTTACTGCAACCCCTCTCTGACTGCTACTTTTTTCAGCTCATTCTACTTGGTGCCCCAACTCAACCTTCTTTTCCTGTCATTAGGACCTTCAGCCAACAGATTCTATTCCGTTTTCACTGTGCCTTGGCCCCTTGATTTCCTTTCTTTCCTCTACCTATTGTGCATTCATTGCTTGGTCATCAATTATGCTATTAACTCCCTTTCATATGCTCTCAGCTCCTTTGCCCCTTTGTGCATCTGACTTGGCAAAACCTCAACCCCAGTTAAATCAGATTCTTAGCATACTTCATACCTGCCCCTGTGCATTTGAAAGTGCCCGAACAAAAATGCAGCTGTGATGACACTCACTTTAAATTCATAGTAAGAAATTCCCGATGGCCCTTACTATTTTGTCTGACAATCACCGTCTTATTTCCTTAGTCCATTGATTTTCCTTTCTCCTCTGACTTCACTTATACCCCTCTTTCTCCTAAGAGTGGTTCAGCCTTCCTTCTTACATTGACTCAGTTGATGGACCTGCTTTTTACTTCATTAAGAAAATAGTAGCATTCAGAAGAACATTTTTGATAACACTGCCATGTCTTTATACCTGATCTGACAAAACTTTGTCTTTCTTCTGTTACGTTAGTAACAGTTTTTGCTTTAGTGAACTGTTTTTGCTTCTATCTTAACTGCAGTTCCTCTGATTAATGATTAGATCTCATTCCCTTTCATTTACTCCAAACATCGCCCTGGCGGTTCCTCCTGCTTTGTGCACATCACCAGTTCTTCCTTTTCTTCCAAGTCGTTCCCGTCAGTGTCTAGCATGCTGTTATCTTTTCATAACAAAAATACCTTCTGTTGATCATTCTTCCTTACTCTTCCATTTCTGTTGTTACAGAAACCCTTAAAGCATTGTCTTAGTACACTTGTTCTAATTGTTCTCATAAACCTGTTCCAGTCAGGCTTTTGCCTCTTACCAGCGAACCAAGATTGTTTTTGGTTCAGGTCTTCTTCCAACAATGACAGTTTTAAATCATGTAATCCTTTGTCTTATGTGATCAATCTACATTTGACAAAGTTATGTTCTCCTTCATCTTTGATGTGCTTTCATCTTAGAATACCTTATTCCCTTGGTTTTCCTTAAAACTCATTGTCTGCTCCTACTTAGTAGCTTTTCCTCTTTGTCTGCTTCTAAATACTGGAATATCCCGAGGGCTCACTGCTTGATTATGTTTTCTGTCTACTCTAACTCTTGTTTATCTCCGCTAGCCTCAAGGCTTTAATTTCTTGTAAGTGCGGATGACTCTCAAATTTATTTCTTCAGCCTAGACCACTGTCCTGAACTCCATTTTGGCTCTCTGGTTGCTGACTCAGTGCTTTAACTTGAATGACTGTTACACATCTCAGTGTCAACACGTGCAAAATAGAATTCCTGTTCTTCCGTCCCACATCTGTCCGCCTGTACCGGCTGCACCCCATGGCCTTCTTCATCTCACTTGTTGGCAGATTTCTGTTGGTCGGGGCAGAACTTTGGAGTCGTTCTTGATGTGCTTGCTCTCGTATCCCACATTCACTTCATCAAGAAATTGTTGGCCTTACCTATAAAAGACAGTCTCAATTTAACTAGTTTCACCATCCCCACAGCTGCCATTATCTCTTGATTACTAATTGTAGCAGCCTCCTAACAGGTTTCCCTGCTTCTACCTTTTCTCTATATATTTTTATTAACACAGTTGTCAGAATGATCCTTTGAAAACATGTCACATGGTAAGAGATTTTGCACCATATCTAAGAAATTTCATGAGTTGATTAGAGATTATTCTAGTCTTATTTTACTAAGTTTTGTTGACTTCAAAGGCATATTTAAAAAAGGCTTTGATTATGGGCCCCCCCCCCCTTTTTTTTTTAAAGGACGGTATAGGCAGGAATGGAGGCAAACACAGATAGGAAGGCAGGATGAGAGAGGAAGAAGCAGCATTTTATTTTATTTAGTTGTTCATCCTGATTTTCACTCTAGCCCTGGGTCTTGAGCCTGAGTCCTTGGGGTATTGGCCTGTACTCTTTATTAAAGACAGCTTACCATACCCTCTACTCCATCAGGGCATGGTGATTATGCCTATTTTATGGGTGAGGAAGGAGTTTCAGGTATGTTCTCTCCTTCTACCCTCCGCACAGAAAGACTTATACCTGTATCTCCTAGGAAATTGAAAAGCAAAAGTCTGAGTTTGTTGCGATGTCATAAATAGCGTGATTGAAGACCTTGATAAAAGTCTGTTGCTATTTAATTACCTGTAAACTCCTTTAGCAGTACTTTCTTTCCCCTACCAGCCCTGTCAAGTTTAGTGTCATCTCTGTTTGTGTACTTTCTCTATTTTCCCTATTTCCACATGAAATGTTCTATTTCTTAAGTCTTTTGGTTCTGTTTGATTTTGTATTTTATGCTTTAAGCTCACTTTTCAGATATCCTGAAATTTAATTCTTAAGGCACAGTTGTAAGTTGGTTTTATTTTGTTAATAAATTTTCAAACACATGAAAAGGGGAAATTGATACAAGTAGGTAAAGAAAAATAGTGTAAATTGTGGGGAAAATAAAAGATTTTCATTGAGTGCTTTATACTTGTTTTAAGCTAGTATTGCTAATTATTTTTATAGGAGTCATAATGTTGTACTGTTGCATACTACATATAAATAAACTTGGAGACTGGTTGGCAAAAAAAACAAACTAACAACAAAACCCGGCACACTTCACAGTTCATTTATTTTTTTCCTCTTTGCAGTCTTTTCACTAAAGGGAAATAGTCTCTAATCAGTTTTCCTTTGACGGTCTCTAATCAGTTTTCCTTTGACGTCCTTTCAGAAATTTCTCTTGGTGTGCCCTGGTGGCTCAGATGTTAAGCCCATGCCTGGGAGGATTCCACATACAACTCAGGGACCTGGATTCATGTCCTGAATGGAGTTGGGGTAGGGGCGATGGGGTAGGGCAACAACAAAAAGGAAGAATTTAAAAAAAAAAAAAAAAAAGCTTCTTCCTCTTCTCTCTTCCTTGCTTACTGCCTGCCTGCCTTCTTTTCTTCCTCTTAAATAAATAAACCTCTTCTATATTGGGATCAACAATCATATCATAATTGTAAATTTTTTTTATTTTAAAGGAGGAAGGAAGCAGACTGGAATGAAAACAAGTAGGCAGGCAGGGAGAGGAGGCAGAAGTATTTATTTGTTTGTTTGGTTGTTCCCCCTGGCCCCAGGCTTCCAACCTAGGTCCTTGGGCTGTATGCGGACTGCTCCCCAGGCACAGGCTTAACACCTGAGCCACTAGGGCATGCCAACTTGGGGAGTATCGATATTTTTACTGTGTTGTATTTTCCATTGAATACAATTTTAAGTATCTAATTATGTAGGTTAGCTTTGATTTTCATCAACATTTTGTAATTATCAGTGTACAGATTCCATACATGTTTTGTTAAAGTTATACCAAAGTACTTCATTTTCTTTGGCGTGATTGTAAATGGCATTGTGTTTGTATTTTAGATTTTCACATTTTTCTTGTTAATATATAGAAATGTGATCGATCTTTTGTGTGGCATTTATGTATCTTTGCAAAACTCTAATTCTAGGTGGTTTTTTTGGGGGGGAAATTCCTAGGGATTTTCTAGGTAGGAAATTGTCTACCTACTGTTGTCTGAAAATAGAGATAGATTATTTTCTTTCTGTTTCAAACTGTTTGCCTTTGATTTTCTTCTTTTACTTGGTTGGAGCTTCTGTAACTGTGTTAAGAAAGATTGGTGAGGGCAGCAGCCACCTTTACCTTGTACTGAGTTAAGGGGGAATACAGTTTTTATCACTGTAATATTAGCTGTAGGATTTTAATTTTTGATACATGTTTACTACCTAGTTGAGGAATTTTCCCTCTATTCATTCCTAGCTTATTGAGAGTTTCTGTTGTGGTTTTTGTGAAATGTGTTTTCTATTAATAAGATTATGTAATTTTTCTTCTTTGGATTTTTAGACATGGCTGATTATATTGATTGATTTTCAGATGTGGAAGAAGCCATGCAGTAATGCTTTATTTGCTAATATTTTCTTCGGGATTTTAGTATCTAAATTAATGAGAAATAATGGCCCAAAGTTTTTCTTTTTGCTGCTGTATTTTTTTGGCTTTGGTGCGAGAATAATGCTGGCCTTATGAAATGAGTTGGGAGTTATTCCTTCCTCTTTCTAAAAGTATAAATTTAGAATTCTTTACTTTTTTTTTCTTCTTTTTTTTGAGGAAAGTCCTCCAGTGAAGCCGTCTAGTCCAGGCATTGCTTTTTCCTGAGCCTTAAAACGATGAATTCGGTTCCTTTAATGGTTGTGAGAGTGCTCAGATTATCTGTTTCATCTGGACGTGCCGTGGGCAGCTTCACTGGAGGACTTTCCTCAAAAAAAAATGGTCTGGGAAGAACCGGTCCATATTTTCTAAGTTGTGGTGTTTATGAGTATAAAGTTATTCAGTATTTTCTTACTGTCCTTTTAGTAGCTACGGGACCGGTAGTGTAAGCCCCCTATTTTATTCTGGTATTTGTGATTCTTGTCTTTTCTCATTTTGTCTTTGCCAGTCTTAACTGTCTTAATTTTATTTGATAAAGAACCTGTTTTTTGTTCATTCATTGTTCTTTTTTCCCTTCAATTTTATTGATTTCTATCCTTCTGCTTGTTATGATTTTAATTTCCTTATAGTTTCTTGAGACAAGAGTTAAGATGATTGAGCTGAAACCTTTCTTTTCTAGTGTAAGCATTTTAGTGCTATACATTTTCCTCTGGGTGTTGCTCTAACTGCATTCCATAAATTATGATATGTTTTCATTTTCACTTAGCTTTGTGTATTTTAAAATTTTCTTTTTGAGACTTTCCATTTGGCCCATGGACTATTTGTTAGTATGTTATTAAATTTCCAAGTGTGTGGAGATAGATTTTTTGGTTTTATTGATTTCTAGCTTATTCCATTATGGTCAGGGAACATTCTCTGTATGATTTCAGTTCTTTGAAATTTGTCGAGGGGTTTTGTTTGTTCTTTCATGGCCCTGGATATTGTTTAGCTTGGATGAATGTTCCACAGGTACCTGAAAAAAAAAAAAAAATGTAGGTTCTACTTATTTTGAGTCCTTAGTCTTAGTGGAATACACCTTTCTCACCCATACTACTATCCCTTTACTCCTGCTCCATCCTTTGTTTGTTTTATCTTCCTTGTTATTTTGTAAGGTGTCATTGACAACTACTTTCTGCTTCTTATTTTCTCCCCTTAGAATTATTTATTTCCCATAATTTTTTTTTTTTTTTTTTTTTTAAAGAAAGGTGCAACAGGAATGAAGGCAAGTAAACAGGCAGGCAGGCACAAGAGAGAGAGGAGGAAGAAGCTTTATTTTATTTAGTTGTTCCTCTTGTCCCCTCCGCTTTTGAAGCTGGATCCTTGGATATATGTGGACTACGCCCAGCAAATTTAACTGCTAAGGCACCAGGTCATGTCAATTTTCCATAAATTCTTTATTTCAGTGTCTTATATCTCATTTGACGTTTTCTGTAATTTGACATTTTCTCATTTGACAGTATAATTTGTATGTAAATTAGTGGCAAATTGACTATGAAATAATTACACTTCAAGGTGAAATATGGCAGTGTGTTTTTGTTATTCTTTCAAAAGGCACCCACAATATGTGATCTCTGGATATATTTAGACTGAATTAGGAATTACATTCCTAAGCATATTGTTAGGCATTAAATGGGAGAAAAATTTGTGTCCTCAAGGCATGTTATGGGATACAAGATCCACACCTCTGCAATGGTTTTAATAGTGTGACAACACACAACAGATGTTTAATGGAGAGGCATAGGAGCTTCGAAAGGACTCATTTGTATGCCCTGGTGGAGTAGTTGTTGGGTGCAGTTCACATTCATCCCTGGGTGGGATGGGGTGGAAGGAACAGCTGAGGTCAACAACTAAAGATGTTTCTTCCTCTGTTTTCTTCCTGCCTGGCTCCTCTGCTCACCTTCATTCCTGTCTGCACCTTTCTTTAAAAAAAAGAAAAGGAATGATCAAAGAATGTAGACAGGATTAATATGTGTAGTTTTGTGAAAGGATAATACTTCAAAAGTGATAGGTAGAATGGGAAAGGAAGTTGAAATGCAAGGCGGGGAACACCAGATACCACAGAGAGTAGGAGGACCTTCTGAGACACAGTAGATTTATACACAATGACAGAGTAGAAAGAGTCCTTGAACACCAGGAAAGAATAGAAATTTGAGCTGGAGGCAGTAGTAGATGTAAAGGTTCTTAATCTGAAGAGTGACCTTAAAGACTGGTGGAAAGCCTTGACAAAACCTGGGAGCTTGTTGGAATTGCAAAATTTCAGACCTCCTTCAGACCTTCTGAATCAGAACCAGCATTTGATTTTTTCCCCCTATTTATTTTTATTTTTTGCCTCTGACCTCAGGTCTCGAACTCAGGTCATGTTTTGCCCCTTAGCTGCCCCAGCTGCCTGAGTCAGAGGGATTTGCCCAGAATATGCATTTTTAACGAGATACTCAAGCGATTTCTTTGCATGATCAAGTTGATAAGCCCTGACTTGAAGGAAAGTTAGTTAAATAAAACTGAGTGCAACTTGAATTCTAGAGAAGAGGGATTTCATTTAGAATCCTATGTTAGTAATTTGGTTGAAGTGGAGACCAAAGGGTATATATAAAAAAGACTTATGAAAGGAATAAAATTAATAGGATTTAATAATCAGAATTTAGAGAATGGAGGAGATTGCTGAATCAAAGATTGTGATCAACTTTTGGCACCAGGCGACTGAAAAGTGGGTGGGTCATTGACAGGAAATAAAAAGCCTCAGTAAGGTGGCATGAAAAACTGATTTTTCTTTACTCCCAATCTGCTGGAACTTTCTGTTAACAGAAAATCAGCATAATGACAACACTGGAGAAAACCTTGAAAAAAGAATAAGAAACCACATAATTCCAAAGCTCTAAAACAGTATTTTCATTTTATCTTGATTTCTTATTAATATTTAAATTTTATTTTACTTTGTTTTCATCATATAAAGCCATTTTGTATACATTAAATTTTTATTTAAATATTTTTCTTGTTCCTTCATTAAATAATTTTTTTTTCCTTTATAAAATACATACATCTTCATTCAGTTTAAAAAAATGCAGATTAAAAATAACAGTTCCAGTATTTACCTTTTATATTGGTAAGGATTAAAATCTTTGGTTGTAATAGACTTTAGTGAGAATGTAGGTTAGTGCTTTTTTTTTTAAAGGAAAGATTCAGACAGGAATGGAGGCAAGTAAGTAGATAGATGGGAAGAGAGAGAAGGAAGAGCACTTTAATTTTTATTTAGTTGTTCACACTGATTGTATTTCACCAGACCTGGGACTGAACTGGGGTATGACCACCAGGGCGTCCTGATTGCTGCAGTTTTTTTAAAGGGCGATTTGGCAATGTTTTTCAATGCGAAAAATTGTGCATACTATGCTTGATCCAGCAATTTCATTTATGGAGACTTATTTTACAAATATATTGGCTCTAGGCAATTAATGTGTGCAGGGCACTTTTGTCAGTTTTACCGGCTGCTTATATCACTGTTTTTAGAAAAATAATTTTCTAATGAATGTGGCCAGACTTGCAATAATTCATGGGAGAAAGCATCTTTATTTTTTTATTTAGGTTTTTTCACCCCAACCTGGGTAGCAAACCTGGGTCCTTGGGCTTTACATGGTCTGTATGCCAGCATCTCAGCTGCCTAAGCCTCAATGGTGTGCCATAGATCTTTTTTTAAAAATAAAATTTACAGCTATTTATACTGGATAGGGATTTTGTTTTTTAAGATTTTTGATGAGATTTGGTTGACAATTTCCATTTTCCCCTTATAACATTTTTTCAAAGAATGTTCAATTTATAAGCTAAGGGTCATAACTTGGCTGAGTTTTATGGCATTGAATATTTTAAAAGTATTTCACAATCAATAATCAGGATTTCACTGTGAATCTAACATGTATTTACCATCTGTGCAGAGACATATCTAGAAGAATCACCCCACCTCAGTAAGAAATGCCAATATTTTGCTTATTAATTACTATGAAAAGTGAGTGATATCTTCTTTGAGGCATTGTGGAATCATAATAAAAGTACCTAAAGACTGGAGGAATTAGATACTTAATTAGAATAAGAGTGTGAAAGTACGAAGGTAAGTTGTCTTTGGTGTGTCCTGATGGAGTAGTAGGAAGTCACTGCCTTTGACCTTTGCAGTCCACATATAGCCCGAGGACCTGGGTTCAGAAATATTGGGGATAGGGTGAACAGCCAAGATGAATAACTAAATAAAATAAGTGAAGTCCTTCTTCCTCCTTTCCTTTCTTGCTTACCTGCCTCGGCTTGCCTTCATTCCTGCCTGTACCTTTCCTTTAAAAAAAAATTGTTTTTTTAAGTTGCCCAAATCACATTACAGAAGACACATGAAAATTTTGAATGACTAGAAGTGCAAAGTTAACAAACCTTTATTAATGTATTAATAAAGTTATTTCTAAAAATACATATAAATATAGGATTTCTGCCTTTATTACTGTATTACATATATATTTGTATTAAATATTAATGTAGATATATCTAGTCTTTAAATACATCATGTCATAGATAGATTATAACAACATTGCCATCTCACTATATGTTAATATAAAATATCAGCTTCTTGTGTCCGATTTGTTCAGGTTTTTGTGGTAAATACATAAATTTGGTAATTTCAGTAAACTTATTGTTTAGGAGATTTAATTTTGGAGACTTGATTTCTGGATATATTAACATACAGGAACAGGGTTCAAGGGTATGCATTATAGTATCATAGTAAAAGACTGAAGAATATCTAAATGTCAACAGGGGACTTATTAAGTCACGTGTGCATCTGCATGACAGACTATATCGCAACCATGAAAAAGAATGAAGTGTATATATCACAGTAGAAAATTTTCTAGTGTCTGTTAAATGAAAAAGGGAAGGTCCAGAACAATGCGACCTGTTTTATTTCCATTGAAATAAAGGGAGAGTGCAGCAAAAGATTGATTCATGACTGCATGCTTATACCATCTATACATTAAATATATTTGCAAGAATATACAAGAATTATTTATAGTGGTTGCCATCCAGGTTCTTGAAGGTGGAAGCAGAAGTTAACGAGTTCATTTTCACTGTTTCATGTTGATCGTTTTTACAAACTAGTACAACTAAAATGAAATAGTTGTAACACATATTCATTGTAGAACACATGAAAAATACCAGACACTAAAACAAGTCTTCCAAAGTTAACTATTGTTGAAAAATTTTTTTTAACTGTGTTTTCTTTCAGTTATTCAATCTTTTTTTTTCCTTTTGAAGGAAAGCTGTGGGTAGGAATGGAATTAGAAGACAGTCAGGATGATAAGGAAGAATCTTTATTTTTATGAACTGTTCATATTGATTGCTGCCTAGCCTCCACCCCAAAACCAGTTCTTGTGATAACTGTGGACTGTCCCAGTGGGTGTATCTACTAAACCACCTGGTGTATCCAGTCCTTTTGTTTTTATGGCTACTTTTTGGGTAGATTATTTTACCTAAAATAACATTAGTATTTCCAGCTGTCATATACTTACTACCATACTTTCTGAAATAATATAGGGACATTAAATAGCTTATAAGCTACCTTTTTTATCAGTCACTTAATATTCCATTATATTTCTGACAGGAAGGCAATATGGTTGCATGCATTGCCATAGTGATTGCTTGGTTGGTGGGTGATCTTATGTGTTGGGAGGGTTGTCTCTTCTTTCCTCATGGTTGCATGTCTTATCACTCTCAGTCTTCATAGTGGGTTGAGAATGAAAGCTTGCCTGCGTGAAAACAAAGAGCATCTTTTCATGGGCTTCTCGGTATTTTTTAGTTTTTTGATGTTGTAAATAAAGTAATAGCATATCTTTTGAACTGTGTATTATTTTGACCAAGTAACTTTCCAAGGACATTGAATACACACATTTTAATCAATTATACCTACATTAATGAAGTTTAATCATATTATTTCTATGGAAAATTATATTAAATTATTTAAAGTCACTTGTCAGTTTTCTACTTAGTGACATTGAGCTTTTTCAGACATTATTTTTCTAGTTTTTATTCCCTCAAATTATCTTTCCTGATACCAATTTTATATTTCAGAGTGAATACTGTATTCACTAGCTTTGAATAATTCAAATATAGAATGAATTTATTGATTATATTTTTATTAATTTTTCAGATTATAGCTTTGGTATTTGCTTTTTTAAAAAACTTGTTTCTAGCAAATTCCTACATGTTATACACTGAAATTTTGTCAAAAGGAGTTGACTGATCGATTTTTAGGCAGCAACATATTTTACCCTGTGCAGTTTTGGTTATGATCTGCTTAACTTTGTTGATTAACTTTTTAACTCTCCCATTAATATTCTTTACGAATTGGATAAAAGATTGATGTTTTATTTCTTAGCTAATCCATGAGAAAACTTTAAGCATTTTCTCTTTGATATTAACAGCCTGCTAAAAACTATTGTTATGTTCAGTGAGATTCAGAATTCTTTTATTTTGGAGGCTTCCTATTCCAGTGATGAGATTTTAAAATGTAAAATTTGTTTGCATGCAACTTTTTCATAGCTTTCATGACATTTTATTCTGTAGTTGTCAATGATTGTTCTGTCACGTAGATTAACACCTCTGAAGTACAGAAAGGCAATTTAGGTGCTGGAAATACAAATCTTTTATACTGACTTAAACCAGACTTTAACTTGTTTAAATTAACTGCTAAATTGTATTAACTGTATTCTCAAGTGCTAGGCAAGGTTGAAACAGCTTGTATTTCTTTAAGTCAAATTATTTGCTTAAGCTTTATTTCCAGAAATGAAATGACTGCAGCACAGGATAGACAGTACCATCATTATGGAATTTGTATTGTATTGATATTCAGAAAGATTAAACCAATTTAAATTGCCAACAGCAGCACCAAACAAGCATCTTGATTTCAGTATATTTTCTTTAGAACTAGGTGTCGGTATTTTTTAAAGATTACTTAACTAAAAAGAGGTTAAATGGTTTCATGTAGTTGCTCTCATTTATATTTTTATTTGTTTTTTCTAGACATTTAATAGAAAGTAGGTTAGAAAAATGTTAACTCTTTACCAGAGCATTTAGTTCTGTAATTTTCTATGTACTACATTAATGTTCTCAATCAAAATTGTTTTAAAAATTAGGATTGGTTATTAGCACAACCAAATAGAGTATCCCAGGAAAGAAAGTTATAAAGAGCACTATTGATCTTGGAACAGAGGAGTTCTTCTTTTGTCTTTTGTACACTAAGCTCTGAATAGAATAATATGCTGCTTTTATCCTGTCTTTTGACAAGTCACTGTGCTTAGTCTGTCTCTGTGTGTCTGCTCTGTTCAGTCAATTAAAAAAAATGTACTTTTTATTCTTTGTCAAGTTATTAATGCTATAATATTTCAGGGACATGAATTTAAAAAAACAATTTTTGCCATGTCATAATAGTTTTTCTTGTTTATTCTTTTTATGTAAACAAAAAGTTAGTGTAACCCTACTATTTCCTTATTCTTATGAAATATGATTTTTAAATTTAAATAAGAGTTCAGAAATAATCTTTTAAAACAATCTTTTAAATTAAGCATGTCATTAGTTTGTAAACAGGAGATTGAATGAGTTTATTTCCTTTTCCACTTGTTACACTATAGGACTCTTATACTTTTTTTAAGGAAAGGTGCAGGCTGGAATGAAAGTGAGTAGGTAGGCAGGAAGACAGGAAGAAGAAACATTTCATTTCCATTTCAGTTGGTTCCACAGGTGCTCCCCTTGCAGTCAGAACTTGAACCCAGGAGCATGCGGCCCATGTCTCTTGGAAGTGATTGACCTAACTGCTGTCCACAGCGCGCAGCAACAGACACAAAACCACTTTCATGTGTGTGTATGCGAGTGTGAGCGTGTGTCTGTCTGCCTTGATTTACATGCTCTTGCAGCATGCACCTTGTACACCTTTTAAAAAAATAGTTTATGAAGTGCATACTTCTGTTTATTTTTTTTCTTAATTTCTTTTGGAGCCGATAGTTTGAAAGGGCTGTTTAAGTGCTTTAAGATGCTTTCTGCCAATGACCTACTGTAGTGAGGAACATTTGTTATAATAAACAACAAGCGTTTCATTTGCTAGTCATTGTGCCTTCCAGTTCTGCTAGGTGGGCAGATACTGCCTTAAAGGCACTACCATATATATGTATATACATGTATACACACACACACACACACACACACACACATATGCTAGCTGAGTGACTTCGTGTACTCAGGAGCTGTATGCATGAGTTCAGAGAAGGAAAAGGATGTATTGTTCAGTAATTTACTTTCAGAGTTATTCTACCTGTACTTTATCTCTTTTGTTATCTCTTTGTAATCTTGGTGATTTTGCTTACCATAACATAGTTTTATCAGCTCTTTTTAAAATTAGTCTTTTTTGGATGTTTTGGTCAGCCACCTTGTGCTGGTGCGGTCTACATACATCCCAAGGATCCAGTTTCATGTGTGGAGGTGGGTGAGGCACAACCAAGATGAACAAGATAAATCAAGTACTTCTTCCTCCTCTTCCTGCCTCTGCTTGCCTTCATTCCTGCCTGCACCTTTCCTTTCTTCGAAATAAAGTCTGTCTCTCTTTCTCTCTTATAAAGAGAGAAAGGGAGAAGAAGAAGCAGTATTTGAAAGGAAAAAAGAAAGAAGGAAGAGGAGGAAGCACTATTTTGTTTGTTTATGCATGCGCTCTCCAGAATCTGGGTCCGGAACCCAGTCTCAAGGGGGCTTTATGTGGCCCTCACCTTAGCCACTGAGTCCAGGAGTGCACCTAAAACTAGTTTTTAACATCATCTTTTCATAGGTACACTCACAATGTGTCACGTGTCACAACTCATAAATTAATCACACAATGCTGTAATTTAATTATAGCTTTTTTTTTTTGAGGAATCAGGTTTTTTAGATAGTTAGCTTATAAAGAGACATGGAAAAGTTTAATAAAATGTCAGTTTTTGTCTGGAAACAACAAATGTTGACGAGGATGTTGAGAATAGGGAACACTTTTACACTGTTGGTGGGGGTGCAAATTGGTGCACCCACTGTGGAAACAGTTTGGCAATTTCTCAGAAAGTTGAAGATAAGTCCTGTATGATCTGGCCATCCCACTTCTGGGTATTTACCCAAAAGATGAAAAAACACCCATTCACAGACATTTATGCACCCATGTTTATTGCAGCCCTAGTCACAGTAGCTAAGAACTAGAACCTTAAGTGCCCAATGTCAGATGAATGGATAAAGAGGATGTGGTGTACACACACACACACACACACACACACACACACACACGGAATACTACACAGCCCTTAGAAGAGGAAATCCTGTCGTTTGAATCCACGCGGATGGATCTAGAGGGGATTATATGCTGAATGAAATGACTTAAAAGAAGAAAGCTAGGTACCAGATGACTTACTCATAGACAAAACAAAGGAATAGACAAAACAAAGGAACATTTGAAACAAAACCAACCCTTGGACACTTGTAATAGAAGTGAGGTTACCACTAAGGAATGGGAGGGGAGATGTGGTGGCGGAGCCCACTGGACAGGTGTAGAATACCTGATGATGTGGTGGAGGGCATGGTGTGTTGACATATATTTAAGGAATGGGAAACTGCACATATGAGAAACCTACACATATGTGTTGGTTTTAATTTGTAAAACAAAGTTACTGCAATAAAATTCAAAAAAAGTTTAAAAAAAGGCCATAGACATTGGAGGAGTAAGCAGAAAATAATTGATTTTTTTCTGTCGTTCAAATCATCGTATTATACGTGCACAGTGATTTTTAAAAATAACTTTAGAAATCTGTATGTAGTACATCATGACTACCACCAAAAATTTCCATATGCCAGCATACAGTTAACCCCCTTCACTCATTTTAGTAAAGCTGTTCCCACCTTGCCAAGCATAGTGGCTTTTTATCAACCAGAATCTCCTCTCTGTATTCCCAGCCCACTCACTAAAGTTTTTCTTGTAATTTAGGATAAGTATCTTGACTATTTCCAGATTTAGAGTTCTAGGGCATAACTGTAAGAAGCCTTTTCTCACTTCCTCCCTTCACTCAACTTGCTGGATGCTTTGCTTCCTTCCAAGTCTTCACCGTCAGTTAAATAGTTGAACCCAATTGTGACAGAGTGGGCTTAACTGTAAGAGTTCTATAGTCATGATCTGCAATGTAGAGGTTTTTTCTGTGGCTTTCTGAAAAAAATCACTGCTCAACTGATTTGAGGTTAGTTTACATGCAAATGAAATAGGTAAATCTTAAGTAGTGTACAATGAAGCTTTGACAAATCCATGTGTCTGAAACTCATTTCCTGTCAAGATAGTTAACATTTCAGAAGGTTTCTTCATAATCCTTCCAGCTTAGTATCTTCCCGCACAGCCAATCTCTGTTCTGATTCTGTTACTAGAACTTAATTCTGACTATTAATTGACTTTTTGAAAAATAAATGACTTAGTTTGTGATTGATTTCTTATACTTAACCTCTTTCTGAGGGTTGTCCAGGCTGTTATCTATCAGCAGTACCTTTTTATTGCTAAGTAATTGTCCATCGAACGAATGTACCATGATTTGTTTATCCATCCATATTGTGGACACATGGGTTGTTTTCAAACACATGTTGTCTGATCTGAATAAAACTTACGAATTTTTATGTATAAACTCCCCCTAATCCCCACCCCTAGTCTTAAACCTGGATCTATGACTTTTTAGCTACCCGAGCAGCAGGGATGTGCTGATGCATAAACTCTTTTATGGGTATAAGTTTTCGGGTGTCTTTTTCTGTGTGTTTGAATATCTAAAATTGAAATTGCTAAGTTTTAAGTACATGTTTAAAAACTATTTTCCTAATATTATGGTGCAATTTTTCTTCAGTGAAATTTAAAAGAAATATTTCTTATCTCAAGGACAAAAAAAAAAAACCCCAAACCCAAACTATTTCCCAGGTCAGTGTTTGGAGCATAGTGATAGAGGGCAATGAAAGGGAGAGATGACTCGACTATACCATGAATGACCATATAGGTCACATTCAGGAAAGTTTTATCCCAGGGACATTATAGAGCCATGGAAAGGTTGAGTATAAGAGAGTAAAACCATAAGACTTATAATTTACTCTGATTACTTTTTGAAGAATGAATTAAAAGACTAAAGCAGGAAAACCTAAGAGGACTCTTCCATTGTGAATAACAGAAAACTTGAACCAAACTGGCCTAATAAAAGAATTGTTTTGTCACATAGATGAGAAAGTTCAGGCAGTATCGTTCGGTCTCAAAGTTTTAAATATTAAATATGTATGAGTTAAAATTTTGTATTTCATCAGCCCTCACTCTCTGAATTTCAGATATGTATGTTCAGGTGATCCCTGTGCCTAGAAGTGTGTCTTGTACATATGTGATACTTCATCAACATTGTGATGAAGGAGAGAATATTCTTGGGCATTCCTGGGAGTTGTACTGGGAGCCATTCTTCAGACCTGCTCTTCCTTATTTAGTCTATGCTGCCAGATACTTCTTAGTTGTCTGCTTTTCTTCTCTACTGTCATTGTGCTTTTTCTCCTACTTCTCATCAGTGTCATTGCTGTCTTATGCATCCTTTTACTCCATGGCAGTCTCCAAAGGTTGGAATTGCTCAGGCCTTGATCCTGTGTCTTTTCTTTCTCTGTGCCCATCCCTGGGTGGAAGATAGATCTTAAAAAAGGAAAATTAGAGATGTGCTCTTAGGAATAAGACTTGGGTTTTAAGTGATTGTGACATATGGCGAGCCACGCACTACTCTTCTACAAGAAGAAAGATAAAGTCTTAGTGTTTGCTATAAGCCAAAGTTTAGGGAAGGAGTAGAGATATAAAATTCATAGGAAAATTTCAAGTAGAGTTCTTTTGGGCTTGCTTGAGAGTAAGGAAAGTACATTATTAATTTGCTTTCAAAGTCTTCAACAGTGTCTAAGTAATCTGTGATGCGCTAGCACATAGTTTTAAAGTCGATGTAGGACATGAAAAAGGTGTGCTGCACACTTAAATCGACCACCAGCACTTAACCTTCCTCCCACTCTTGATTCCATGCTTACTACTCCCCACTCTGTTTTCCCCCAGACATTCCCATTGTCCAGAAATTTTGCATCTTTACATCATAGATTGTTGGCTGAGTCAGCTCACGGTGATGCTGAGGAAAGAGGTGGCAGTGGGGAGTAAAATATGGAGTTACATAGTAGTTTGCACAACTGTGTTTAGAACATAAATGATTTATTTTTAAATCTGGAAGAACCTGAAATTTGCCTGTATAAATAGAGTAAAGGTCATTGAGTATACAGTAAATTTATTAATCATTTTTCTCCATCAAACAAGAACAACATTATCATCATCGTCTTCAGCGCCTAGTACTGTATCTGATATTTAATAGGTGCTTAGTAGGATTTGCTGTTTTAAAAATAATGAACTTCAGTTCTTTGGAGATGCCACAGATGATGAAAGTGTAAGCATTATTGAAAATTGAAATTCCATTTCCTAGAAATGGAAATATATTTATGGGAGGAGTAAAAGTTTGGCCTGAATATCTAGTCTGTTAAGTTCTTTCTGACAAAATTTGAATATATTTCTTGTCATTTATCTTTTTTCTATACATTTGAGTATAGCATATAAACTTATCTCAGCTAATGATTTTTGCATTGTAGTAATGTGACTTTTGAGTATTTTTCTTAAAAATAAAATTTACCCTTAACTATACAATCAGTATATTTTTTAGAAAAAAATAAACTGTACAGATAAAGGAAAAGGTTCCTCTAAATTTAACCCAAATTACCATCCAGATCACTTAGATAATCAACTCCTCTGGTCAATTTGTCATATATTCTTCTGAGATTTGATGTTTATAACTTCTTTAAAAAGATAAATGTTTAAAATGATAGTTACCCACAGACGAGTTTTAGAAAGCTTTCTGCATTCCTGCATTTCCTCACATTACTTACAGGATGTATGACTCCTGCTTCCCTTCAACAAGTTCTGTCCTCTCATTTAAAATGAAGTTCCTTTATTAAAACCCGCAAGAAGAAGTTTAGAAAATTAAACCAAATCTATTAATAATCTGCTTTAATATCCATGTTGTCTTCCATGCCATCTTTGATGATGTAGTGTATCACTAGCAGTCTGACGTGTAAAAGTACAGTGTAGAAAGAGACGTGTGCTAATTTAGGCTGTTTTCTGATTCGTGTTAGTAAAACTTCAACCTGTTTGTTATACCTTAGAAAAACCTTTTTTATGCAGTAATTTTCTTTTGTTTTTAATCAGTCATTACTTTGTAACTGAAATTAAGCTCTTTATTAACATTAAATATTAGCACATTAGACTTTATTGAATAAAACACTTTTCTTGAGAATGGTGGCAGTTTAAAATATTTAAATCATAAATGTTGATGATCATTAATTGTTCTCTAGTAATAGTTTACTTCTGTTGCCAGCTGTTTTATTATTTAACTCCTTTAAAATACTTTGTTTAATCATCAGAGGTTTAATATAATCAATTCACGTTAAAAAAATTTAAGACCAGGAGAGACCTTAAGAGTTTTTTCTAATATAATTCCTTCATTTTGCAGACAAAGAAGTCTCAGTTTCATAGAAAGATAATAATTTGATCAGCTTAAAACTGGATTTTCTAAGAAATAGAACTGTATGTCCTAGATCTCCTGCGTAATTGAAATAGAGAATGTGCTCATTATTTGCGTGTTTAAAGATTTTCATTAGTGAGAAAAGTCTTCAGAACCTATAATGTGTAAAAGTATTCTGAGGAAGAATCAGAGTGGTTTCCTGTGAGAGAAAGGAGTCTCTCCCTCTTTCCCTTACTTTCTCTCAGAGTACAGATAAGATTGTGAAGTAGACCCATAGACCAAAATAAAGAGATGAGACCTGGAGAGATAGGGTCAAATTAGAGTAGGTTAATTACATTTTCTAACTTTCCAGCCTTGTTCTGATAGCCCAGCACGTGCTAGTTAGTCCCTAGGAACCAGAAACTAAGTTTTTCAGAACATGTCAGACTTCACCAAAGCTAACAGTGTTACACATTTGCTGAATTCTGTCGGTTTTCTAACCTATACCTGCAAAATCTACCTAGTTTTCTATTAAAAAAAATGGCTTTCTATGATCTTCAAACATTTGTTTGCCTTAGTAGTTTTGTTTTTACAAAGGGACGTAAAATATAAAGTGCACATTTCTCATAAGACAGATATACTTTTAATAATTCTTTGAACTGTCACTAGTCTTATCCTTATTATTTAAACCACAGGTTTAGCTGAAGCTGTTAAAAATGTTTTACT
This sequence comes from Solenodon paradoxus, assembly GCA_004363575.1. Taxonomy (NCBI): domain Eukaryota; kingdom Metazoa; phylum Chordata; class Mammalia; order Eulipotyphla; family Solenodontidae; genus Solenodon; species Solenodon paradoxus. The sequence continues at coordinate 181,870 of RJWH01001712.1, forward strand.
GAAATACATACTGTTAAGAAAAGACTAGTTACTTTTTTTAATCATTTAAAATCTTTAATCAAATTCCCATCAAAAATTTTCAGCCATATTACATGTCATGATTCACTTTTTATAAACAGTATTGCTTTCTGCATACAAATCAGTGTTGGTGAAATAATGTATACTGGGCAAATAACTTTATTAACCTTTGTTTCAAACTATTCCTGGGCTCATTCAGATTAAGAAACTGCAAAAAAAGAATTGTATAGAAGTAAAAACTGAAAAGAGCTGCAGTGTTTAAGGGACTTGAGCTTAAAAATATTAGAAGTCTAGAATTTATCAGATCCATGAACACAATTTTAAAAAGCAATCTTAATATAAAAGATCAGCTGCCAGTGACTTCTAAAGTTTTATCTTCTTCAGAAGTTGACTCATTCGGTTTTCTTCATTCCTGGAAGCCTCATCAGAATTCTCAACAAGATCCGGAACTTCATCCTCCTCCTCCTCTGGTAGCAAAGTGGTGCTTTTCCATTCACAGTTTGATTGTTTGGGTAGAGCTTCCACCAGACTCCTTAAACTAGTCAGATGGCCTGCACCAAGCTGGTGTAAGTGCTGGATAGCACTTCTGTCAGCTGCTTGGTGTTAGCGTGACCTGTAATGGTGAGTGTTTGCTGCCCGAGATGGGGTGTTGTGGTAGATGGATCACTGCATCCTGCTTTGTGAACATCTTCCAGCTTTAATGCCAGAGATTTTGTTTACCTCTAACTTATTTAAGGAGAATGGAAGCTTTTTTAATCATCTGCTGTAGCTGTTCTCTGAACCACCTTCTTTGTGCTAATGGCTCCTTTCCCACCAGTGCACACTTGTGCCTGCAGTTTGGCGAGTTTGTCCTGCTTCATGTTTGTCTCTTTCATATTGTTGGGTTGGAAATGCAGCCACATAGAGAGCCAGGTAGGGTTGACCAAGCTCAGGAGTCTTGAGCAGACCACCTGAGATTAGTTGGGGGTGTGCGCGTGCTGCGCTCACACAGACACAGGGACGCAAGATGGTAGCTAAAGGGTGACTTACTTTTTAAATATTATCTTGATTGTATTTCTTGTACATATTATTTTGAAAGATTTTATAGATGAAATTAGGACAGGTTGTAGAATAAGATGTGAACAATTAGGTGATGTTGTTCAGTCACAGTTGGGAATTCGTTGTTGGTAGCAACCTTTCAAAGAGTATTTTCCAAATACTTGATAAAAGTAGTTGAAGGGGGTGCACCGTGGTGGAGTAGTGGTTAGGTCAATTGCCTCTGAAGGAGCACAGGCCACATACCCCCGAGTTTACATCACTGTTGGAGGGATGCAGCTCTGGGGGACAACCAGTGTGGACAACTAAATAAAAATAAAGATGCTTCTTCCTGCCTGTCTGCTTGCCTATTGACCTTCATTCCTGCCTGCACTTTTCCTTAAAAAAAAAAAAAAAAAATTGAAGTTATGGACATTAGCAAAACAATTCTCATAAGAACCTTTAAAATTCTTAATATCTTTTTGCACATTGGCTTTTAAAATTTAAATTAAAATTTTCGATAATCTAATCAGTATACGTTTTGGGTAGTCATGTGAGTTAAAAAAGAGATCATTTAAAAGTATTTTTTTTCCTTAAAAATAGCTAGTAATTAAACTTACTATACAGTTTAATAAAAATGATGGCTGGCATATAACACCAGTTCTAGGGTAACTCTGTCTTTCTGGGTTGTTGTAGAGCAGATCTAAAATGTGAGTCAGCAAATTGACTTGCAGACCATATCCTGTCCATGGACTGATTTTGTAAGTAATAAGAATGGCTTTTCCATTTTTAAAAGATTATAAAAAGAAAATATGCTATAAAAAATTGTAGGTGGCCCTCAAAAGCTAAAACAATAACTGACTTTTAAAGTTAAAATTTGTCAATATCTGGACAGAATCATAGAAAAGACTAAATGATCATATAGAACTATTTCAGGTCATTCAGAATTATTGTAAAAAATAATATAAATGAGGAAGATCAACTCAGATGGAATGTTCGTTACAATGTTATAGTAACAAAATTTGAAACAAATGTTAGTACAGAACTGGTTAAATTACAGGACATCTGTGTAATAGAATATTATACATTGGGAGTCTTCAGGCATCATTTATGCAAAAGAAAAATATTAATTGTTTTACATGAGACCAGATTCCAGAATAGTGTGCAACATGATCCTTTTTTTAAACGCATAGTATACAATTAATATCTGTGTAGGTATAGAAAATTGTATATACTAGAATATGGGATTATGGATGAACTTTTCCCCCCTTAATTGTTGCTCTTTTGTAATTGCTAATTATTTAACAGTGAAATTGAAGGGCATTTTGGTATGCCGCAGCGGCTCCTGCTCTCACACTTTCTTCTTGCACTTCTCTGTTATGGAGGTGGCTGTTTTCTGCAAACCTCATGAACCAAATTTTGCTAGCTTCAAGCTTTTCTTCTGCAGTTTCCTCACACCTCTCAACCTTCATAGAATTGGAGACAGTTGGGATCTTGCTCTAGACTAGGTTTTGGTTCATGGGAATGATGTGATTGGTTTGATTTTTCTACCCCGACCACTAGCACGTACTACATTGACCAGGACTTCCAGCAAAATGCCAGATAGTTAGCAGATAGTGTTGATTTATTCTTGACTAAAGGAAAGTGTTCAGTATTTCATTTAATCCTCAGGTATGATGTTAACTGTAGTTTTTTTTTGCTCTACCAAATTGAGGATGTTGCCTTCTATTTCTGTTTTGCTGAGAGCTTTTAATTATGAATAGATGTTAAATTTTGTCAAATGCCTTTTCTGCATCTTTCGAGATGATCATATTTTTTAAAATTCTGTTAATGTGGTGAACTATACTGATTTTTTTGAATGTTAAATCAGCTGCACTCCTGGGATAATCACAGTCATGATATATTTGCTCTTTTTAGTTTGTTAATTTTTAAAGGAGTTTTTTTTTTTGCTGTGCTCATGAGAGTTCTTGTTCAGTAATTTTCTTGTCAGGTTCTGTTCTCAGAGTGTGCTGTTTCACAAATTGCCTTGGGAAATGTTTCCTCTTTCCTAAAAGAGCTTTTCTGAGTTATCATTATTTTATAAATATTTAGAGGACTCACCCATGAAGCTTTCTGGGGACGTTTTTAAATATAATTAAAATACATTACCATATAGAGGACACTTTAGATTTTCTATTTCTTTTTGGGCCCGTTTTAGAAACTTTTGTGTTTTACAGAATCTAGGCATTTTCCTTTAGGCATTTAATTAGCAAATTTATTAGCATCAGGTTGCTATAAAGCATCAAGAATTATTGATGCTTTTACTCTTTATAGTATCTATCATAATGTCCATCTTAGTTTTGATTTGGTAATTTGTGTTTATCTTCTACTTCATCCACTTTGAATTGCTCTTTACATGTAGTTAATACTGCTTAATTCTTAGATTTTATCTAGTTTCAGCTACAGCTGGAATAATATTAATAGTAATGGTAGCATATCCTGCATTATTTTAGATTTTGGTAGGAATTGCTTTAGTGTTTCATCATTAGATTGTGGTGTTAGCTGTCCACTGTCATGTTATAGGGTAATCTTTTAATTCCTAGCTTATTCAGAGATTTTATAAGAGCGATAGAGTGGTTTTATTTTTGTTTTTTTAAAGGAAAGGTGCAGGTAGGAATAAAGGTGAGCAGGCAGGCAGGAAGAGAGAGGAGCAGCAAGTATATTTTAATTATTTAGTTGTTTCCTCTGACGCCAGGTCTTGAACAGGGAGCTTTGTGATGTATACGAACTGCACTGTGGTGGACTAACCCACTGGACCACCAGGGCACACTTTTTTAGTATTACTTGAATGCATAGTATTTTGTTTTGACCTTTTGAGGTGATAAATAATTTATTTTTATAAAGTCTTTGCACTTGGAAAACTACTTAATTAAATATTGTTGAATTTAGTTTTGTGTCTGTGTTTTTATGAGATTGATAACTTGAGCAACTTTTTGTTTTTCACCTAATAGGTTGCCGTCTGGGTTAATACTCATGAATCCTTTAGTCTGTGATTCTTAGTTTGATGTACATTTCTGCTTGGTTAATGCGCATGTATATATGTGTGTGTGTGTGTGTATAAATATATACACCCACATGCTTATATGTACATATATAGTGATCATATATATATATATATACACACACACATATATATTACTTTGAAGCAGAATTTTCTCTTTAAAAATTTCCGCTTTGTGTAGTAAAGCTTCTAGAATCATTGCAACTGTTACATCTTATTGTAATTTGGCCAGTGCCAAAAAATGGTGAAATTGTAAGTGTTGATGATTTAGCCACTATCAGAGTTCAAACACTTTTATGTATTCTAAGTGTGGTAACATTAACAGTTATGTGCAGTATGTTATTATGCATGCATATGATCACCAGCTTGATTCTTCACACTCTCTACTCTCCCATTAATAGATTCATTGTAGTTTTTGCAATAATTACAGTGGAAGATAGTGGTTGCATGCTTATAGTAAAACTATAATTATATTGCAAAAATTATCTGAAAATGTTTTAATGGGATAACTAAAGGGTTACACAGTTTTAATGTTTATTTTGGTTATTTGCTGTTTTAGTCCCCCTTTCTCTATCCATCCCTCGCCATCATTGTTCATATAAACTGTTTTCTCTTAAATTAAATCCAGCTGCTTGTGATACCAAACTCAATCAACTTTGGCTGTCCGGACTTCTTGTTAAAACCTAATAACATAGATTCTAATTGTTGTATCTCACTTCCTTGTCTTTACTATCTCTGCTCTGTATTTTTCATAATTTTCGTTATTACTAGTTTTTACATCCCCAGTTGAATTTTTACTTTCTAACAAATATGAAGCTATGGAATTTTAAACTCATAATTTTCTCATTCTTTGAATTTTTGTATACAAATAATATGAATATTTACAAGTGTACCAAGGCCCTCACCATCAGAACATTTTTGTAAACATTTACTAAGTGCCCAAACATCATTGGGCATAAGTTTTACTTAGTGCTTTAACATATTATTTAGAACAGTCTTGGTTTTTATTGTAGTTGTCATTGTAGTAGATAAATGTTTAATATTTGTTTTTCTTATAACTGTGTTTAGTTCCTGAATTATGTCTAATTGGGAAAAGGTCTGTGTCCTTAAATTACCTCAAGATTGTGAAATTTTATAGTTAGGGAGATGCAGAAATAATTTTTGATATTTTAAAATGGTACTAATAGTTTCATTTGGAATACTAGGGCCAACTCAGCAGGTCCCATAAAAGTGAATATTTAAGAGTAGAATGAAACTATTTGCCTAATATAGTACTGAAAAAGTTTCTTCAGGGAGTAGGTTAAGAGAAATAGATTTGAACAATGTCCAGGACTTATGTATACTCATGTTCAAATTTGTGAGGTTTCCTTGTTAAGTTAGAGCAGGAGACCCTGCTGTTTTTTTTTCTTTTTTTTAAGCTTGAAGGGAATGACTTTTACATTTTCAAGTAGTTAATAAAAATAATCAAAAGAAAATATTTTGTGAAATGAGAAAGAAAATTAAATAAAATTGAAATTTTAATGTAAAATAAAATCAGATCATCTTGGACCATCGCCACAGTCATTTGTATACTTGTTGTCTCCGATTGCCTCTGCATTTCAGCAGCACTTTGTGTAACTCAAATTGTAAAATATATTGTTAACCCTTTATAAGAACTTCTTTATTAACCCCCAGTTTAGATCCTCTTACATTTGAGTGCTCAGTTTTTAAATGGGGCTTCTAATTTCTAAGATGGCAGCAGTATTGATTTCATGTATTTTCCATTCCAGTTAAATAAACAGAATATCCTTTATCTCCTCAGATTTTACATGTATATATGTTTTAGACATTCTTTTTAAGGTTTAAATTCCACAAAGCCATTTGAAATATAATTATTGAATAGACCATTTTGACCACAAAAGATAAATATCTACATAATCTTTCATTTTATTGCTTCTCTTATGAAATTTTATTTTTTAGCTGATTTTAAAGTGTCTATAAAGTATATGTGCAATTTAAAGATTAATAAAGCAAACACATCAGAGACACAGCCTTTGAATTGACTTAGCTTCTCGTTGCTAAATAGATTTAAAGCTTTTTTGTAGCAATTCTTTTTTGGGGTGTAATAGGCATATTTGTTTCAGTATTTAATTCATCTATGTAGTGTAACAATGGTCCTTTATTGCTTATGAAGTATTTTATTATTTAAAACATCCTGACATTCTTCTGGGTGCTTTCTAGAAAAGTACAGTTTGTAGAATTCTCTATGTGAAATAGAAATGAATTAGTTGTATAACAGGATTCTGTAGTATGTACTATTTTTACATAACTATATAGTATAAAACTGTTAATATTCTAGATTTTCTGAGTCCCAATAAAAGCAAAACATTATGGAGGAGCACAATAAATTGAAACATTAATTTTTGTCTTGTTTTTATAAGAGAATTAATAGCTATTGTTTATTATAGGTCCTTTGAAAGTCTTCATTATTAATCTTTTAATTTTATACTGGATGGTCTGCATGGTAACATTTTTAAAAGTCAAATATATAATGCTGACAATTATGGGGAGTATTCATATGTCAGCTTTATTACTGTACTTGATTAGCATCAATGTTTAAATCTACTTTTTTTCTACTTAGAAATCATTCTTTTGCCATTATTCTTATCTATTCTCCTTTATGAATCCTGTTTTGCTGTACCCTTCCATGCTTCACTCAGCCAAAAAATGGGGAGAATGGACTTCCTCATTTGTGAACACTTGCCATGAAGCAGAAAGAATGAAGTGGTAACAGGATGAAATAATTTAGAGATGGGTTATTTCTTGATGGAAGTGGAGCAGCATGTGACCTGAGATCAGAATTTAGGAGGTGATAGACTCTTTAAGTGACTGAGTGACACTTAGATTTGGATAAAGAAGAGGTCACACTTAACCATGCTAATAAATACTAATTTTTTTTTAATGAGTTGTTAGGATTGGCCCTTGGATTTCTCCTTTGATTAATATTTTTCTATCTTACCTGTAATTACTAGTATAATGTAAATTGATGTACAGAAGCATCTCTAAAAGAGCTAATTTATAAGCCCAGAGTAACTAGGAGATTTTTAGCTTTTGATACCTGCCTAAATTTGTTTCATGGGACAGTCCTTAAGAACTTTAAAACAGGTACACTTTTCTTCCAGGTGATTTCCTTCCAGGTTTTGTTTTGTTTTGTTTGTAATTGAAAACACACTGATGTTAGGCAGTATGGCAGAGCACTGATTAGGACACTAATCTCTGCTTTGTTCTTGTGCATATTTGATTTTATCTTTCATCAGACTTAGTTTTTAATTTTTTAAATTCCGAGCTTTCTTCTGAATTCTCTATACATTCAAAAGTTTTTTCATCTCATCACTCTGTCAAGTGTAGTTAATTGTTAATTCATTTAAATGATTTTCCCCAATATACGTGTAAACACTTCTTCTTTTTTTTTTTTTTTTAAGTTGGAAAATGGAGCAGAACAAAAGGAAGCAAACAAGCCACCCATACTATTAAGTGACAAACTGCTATTTTGGTATATTACCTTTGAATCATTCCGCTTTGTATTCCACTCTCTGCGCCCCACTCGCTTCTTATTATTTGTTAAACATGCTCATTTACACTACTGATCACATAGATGGTTTTTGTACACAAAGAATTAAAAGTTTTAATATCCTTAAAAATTATCTTTAAAAAGTAATTTATTATACAAGAAATGCATAAGTATAGTCTCTTTGCAGAAATTATAGGCAAGGCTCAAGTTTTTAATTCATCACATTTTTTTCCTTGTTTCCCTGGATGTAACCACTGATTGCCAAGTTGTTACAATTTTTTCTGTGATTTCGAATATATAGTTATATAAGTATATATAGGAAATAATGGTTTCTTTTAAATGTAAAAACTTACACAGTACCTATAATTTGCTCTTTTCATTCAGTATGTATGTTTGTACAGATATACCTTAGTCTTTTAATCTGCTCTGTAGTGTTTCATTTTATTGGTTCACCATAATTTAAACATTTCTTATTGCTTCTGGGTTTTGTCATTACAAAGAATGCTACAACTGTTTGTACATGACCCCTCATTAAAATGTTCAACTCTTCCTCTAAGGAAATGTAGGGAAGTGAAATGAGTGCACTGTAGAGAATGTGAGGTTACCCTGGAAATGTGATCATTCGCATCACTCCTAAAGTTGGCCCATATGGCGGCTTATCTCCTCTTCCAGCTGACGTATTATTGCTATTTAGTATTTTGTTTTCTTTGCTAAATCCAACAAATTAGACCTTGGTATGTTTTATATAGACATGTGTGATTTGTTTACACAGGTTTTTACCATATTTTTTTCGTGACCTTCCTTTCTTTAATCCCTCACTGTCATTCTGGGATTATTTTCCTTCCTGCTGACGAGTATCTTCACAGATTCCCTTGCGGGGAGTCTCTTATGGAGGAGCTGTCTCTATTTTTATTTGTTGTTGCTTTTTTTAAAAAAAAAATTTAGCTTAATTTAAAAATCATTTTTAGTTTTCTTTTATCATGGGAGTTTTTAAACTTACATGAAAGTAGACCAAATTTTGTAATGAAACCCACTTATTTCTATCCCTCAATTTCTGTGACTTGTGGACATTTTGCTCTTCTTGTTTCATCTGCTCTCCAGTCTGTGCCTCCTTTCCTGCTGGAATATCATATTGTAACTAACAACAGTTCCTTAATATTACCTAATACACAGTCCATGTGAAAATCTTGATTATCTCAAAAAATGTCTTTATATTTTTGCTCTTATTATTTTAGGCTAAATTGTTATTACTATTATTTTTATTTTTATTATTTGTTGTGATTATTCTTCACATTAAAATAAATTCCTACTTAGGTTCCCCATTCCTTAGATATATGTCAATGCACCCTGCCCTCCACCGAATCACCAAGTGTTCTTCACCATTGTCAGTGGTTCTGTCCCATTCCCTGTTGGTAACCTCAGTGCTGTTTCAAGTGTCCAAGAGTTGGTTTTGTTTCATCTGTTCCTTAGTTTTGTGTACTGAGTTCCACCTGTGAGTGAGATCATCCGGTATCTTAAACGTAAATTATTTTTATTACATAATACTTAGTAGTTATAATCAACAAGGTCAACAAAAACCTGTAAACATTCTGCTAAATAAGACGTGTATTTTTTCATTAGAGTGATATTAAGATAATTCCTGTTTCTTTTATTCTTAAAATTTTTCAAACTGGAATAAGTAAAGATACAAACACTCAATAGTATCTTTTCTTAAAGAAGTTAAAATGGACACTCATTCTTAAGAGTTATTGTTTTCTAGGAGCAGTTGTAGGTTGACAAATTTTTTCTAACATTTTTAATATCTTTAATACCTGCTTCAGTTGTTGCTATTGAGAAGTCTCTTGCTATTCTCATTCCATTTCATTGGGTAAAATGAAAGGGTACTTTATTTTTTACTTTTTAATGGTCTTATTATTTCACATTGCTATATATTTCTTGGGATATTGAATTTGTACTTCACTTTATGCATTTCATACCACAACTACCTCCAGAGTCCCACTACCCTTTAATACCCTGAAAGGGTCCTTTTTTAAATTACTGAATTAATTAATTTATTTGGAAAGGTGCAGGCAGGAATCAAGTTGAATAGGCAGGCAGGGAGAGAGAAAATGCTTTATTTTTTATTTAATTGTTCATGTTGGTTGTTTTCCCCCAGCCCTGGATCTTGAATCCGGAACCTTGGGACTTCTCAGGTGTATTAGACTGGTGGGCCACCAGGCTGCAACTGAAAGGGTCCGTATTTTTAAATGTCTGCTTTTAAGATGCTTGTGGCCGTTGGTGTTCTGCATTTTCACTCTCTCGTGTTTGGGTGTGAATTTGTTGACCCCACTGGGATATGTTGTGCTTTCTGGGTCTGAGGATTTTTAGCCAATTCTGAGAAATTTGCAGCTGTTATCTTTTTCTTTCAAGACTTTGAAAAAGTAGGAGAGATATATTCAGAAACATAAAACATGTACCATTTGATTTTAAAGCAAACATCTTAATCACTTCACAGGTCAAAAATAGAATGTTTTTTAATTCCAACCCCCATCTCTTCCCATTCATAACCTTCTCCCTCTCACCCAGATGTAAGCACACTTTTTCATCCCGTGTGAATCCCTAAAATGTAGTTTTCTCTCATCTGTTGAATTTTATATGACTAGAATTACATTTTTGTCTGACTTTCTCTGCTCATCATTGTGCTTGTAAGATTCATTCAAGTTGTGTAGCTGTAGTTACTCATTTTAATACAACTGTTGTTTCAAATATTTTTCCTTTTCTAGTGTACCCATTATATACATGTTGATGCACTTAATGATGTTTTGCATTGCTCTGACACTGTGTTAATTTTTCTTCATTTTTTTCTTTCAGTTCTGTGGATTGCACAATCTATTGATCTGCTGTTTCATTTAGTTAAAATGCCAGTAAAATGATCCCATCTAGTGACTTTTTTTCCAGTCATTAAACTTGTCAAATCCAGAATTTCCATTTGGTTCCTTTTTATATACTTTTCTCTTATTGATAGTTTTTATATGAGGTGACATTTTATGCATTTCTTTACTTCTTGATAATGTTTCTTTTGTTTTTTGAACATATTTATATGACAACATTCGAAGTCTTTGTCTATTACAGCCAGCATCTGGTTACTCTCACAGCCAGTTTCTGTTACTGCTTTTTTCCTTCAGTGTATTGTTATACTTTCTTGTTTCTTTACATGGTTTGTCATTTTTTATAGTTTCAGTTCATGCTGTTTTATTTTTGGGTAGTGTTCTACCATTCCCAGTGCTTGTTGTGTTTTCTGCTTATTTGTTTAGTAACTGGGTGGGTGAATTATTTTACTGAAGTCTCTTTCCCTCTTGCCAATGTTAACATCACATCTGTTGTGACTCCTTGGGGTTGCAGACGTGGGTATGCCCACATGTACCCTGGAGCGGCCGGGCTTTTGGCAGGGCTCTCTTCCACTGTCACTTTCCCAACCACACCCAGGTCTTAAACTCCATAATTGCCAGCTGACTGCACTCATTTCCAACAGTGCCCTAGGACAAATACTACTTATCAGCTTTACCTAAACAAACTTCATTTCTCTTGAAGAGGCATTTCTTGAAGTCATTGCTTGAAATTTATTCTGACCCCAGGAAGGCTCTTCTTAGTTTATATCGCTAATACAGCATATTTTTCCGGGTCTTCACGGTAACCAGGATCTTGATCTCTTTCTAGTTGCCATTTGCTACATTCTCTGTGATTTTGAGATTATCCTTAGGCTTGTACTTCACAGTCTGTTGCAAATGAAGTCTGTTAGCTGGAAGAGGTTTAAATTTGTTTTAAGGCCTGCCTCACCTTCCTGAAAAATCTGACTGGGCTTTGGCTCTGGAGCTAGGTAGTGGGAGCCGTGGTGATTGCCTAGTTTTGAAATTCTGTCCCAGTTTCAGTCCCAGTTTGCTAAAAGTTAATTTGGGCAAACACATACCGGACAAACTAGCTCCAAATTGCTGGGCAGGGGTATAGGTTTATCAGTAGGGGTGTTTCTTCCCACCTTCAGCCCCCCCGATGATACTCTAATCAGTCCTAAAAATTTTAAGTCTGTTTCTGTATGACACACCCAGTTTGGTAACAGCACTTTTTTGAAGGGTCATGCAGTAGTTTCAGCTCTTGTTTTATCTTTGCTGGTGTGAGGCCTCCACTTTACAAAGTAGCATTCTGGGTTTTTATCAACACACAGTAGCAGTGTTGGGCCTATTTCCCATGAGTGGTTGGTTGTTGGGTGACAGAGGGGAGTCCCCATCTACTGATTGCGCTTACCTGGAACTTAACTGTAGAATTAGGTAGCTTTGGGCAAGATGAGAGGGGCTGATTGCTGCCTTCCTGGGAAGATAGTTCTGACTGGTGGCTTGGTGAGAGTGCCGTGTTCTTGACTGTACCAGTTTGGAGCGAAGTTTGTCTCAGTGAGCCGAGGAGAGATAGGGAGCAGATTTTGATTTAAATAGCACGTAGTCTTGATGTTTTTCCTGACTTTTAGTAGATTTTCTTGAATAAATGTTTCTTCATTTGCCTTATGCCTATAGGATCGTTTCCAGATAATTTGAATAGTCGATTTTGACATAGTTTTCACCAGTTTTGCTGGGGAATGATCTATGGATCTCCTTACGCTCTTAAGCTAGAATGGACCCAGAGAGATCCCTCTTTTTAAACTCTATAGTTTATTCTTTTTATTTGTTTAACAAAGAAAACCAAAGTTGTCCCAGTGGCCTACGGTGACTTTTTGACACCTCCACAAATTTGACTTTCTCTCAGACTATTCTTTCCCTTGATCACTCTGCTGGAGCCTCAGTGAATTTGCTGTTCTCTGACACTTGAGGCATATACCCTCCTTGGGGCCTCCCTACTGACTTTTCCATGCCTGGCCTGTTGTGTCAGATTTTTTTTTTTTATTTAAATGAAAGGTGCAGGCAGGAATGAAGGCAAGCAGAGAGGCACGCAGGAAGACGAGAAGAAGAAGCATTTATTTATTTTATTTAGTTGTTCATCTTGGTGGTTCTCCCTGGCCTTGGTCTTGAACTTGGGTCCTTGGGGTGTATGTGGACAGTGCCATGACTGACTTACCCGGTGAGCCACCAGGGCACGCCGGTACCTCTTTTAAATGTTATTTTTCAGTGAAGATTGCTCCAACTGCATCATTTACCTTACAGCCCCATATCTGGTACCTTCTACATCATCTCACAGCATTATCACTTCCTATCATAGTTATTACTGATTTATTGCGGCTGTTGTTTACATCTCTCAATTAAAAGTTCGGCAGCAAGTGTAGAGAGTTTTTGCCTAATGAGGTCCATAATGTATTCTGAAAACTTAGACTAGCGTTTGAAACACAGTAAGAGTTTAACAGCTCTTTTTGGAATTGCTGGACATAAAGAATTGTTAAAAAGGCCTTCCTTCATTAACCAGCCCCCTAACTTTTTAAACTAGTTAGAACCTTTTTACTTAGAGGTAGCATGTGATACTGGTACACTGGATAGCAATGAGAACACACAGGCAGCTTTCTTTGTAAGAGGCTAGATGTGCTTTTGCCTTTTTTTGGGAAACTTTCTCTCCCTTTAAAAGACTAATCATTGTCTGATCTTCCTACTGTACATTAAGTGGTAGGTAGATGTACTCACCAAATGGTTGGAATTATGTATTTTTACTCAAACCATTTAAATAAAATATATGGAAACTTTTATTTAAAGGAAACATCACAGTTTTTTTCTTTAAGTTTCATTTTTTACATAAATGACCACTTCAGTTTCTTTCATTTCTTTCGTAGTACAGATTTTTAAAAATTAGTTTATATTTCCATGTGTATATTGTCTTGAGTTTTGTTTTTTTTTTAATGGAGTTAGTTTATCACAAATTCAGCTAGATTGATCCAAACAAACAAGGATTAATTTAAATAAGGGAACCAAAAACATTTTTTAAAAATTTACTATTTGTTATATACTGCATTTAACTGCATATATATTCTTTTTTCTTTTTGACTTTTGATGGACTGTATAACATAAAATTTTCCATTTTAGATATTTTTACGTGTACAATTCAGTGACTTTAAGGATATTCACAGTATTCTGTAACTGTCACCACTGTCTTTTTCTGGTACATTTTTATCATCTGGACAGAAACTCTGTACCCATTAAGCAATAGCTTTCCAGTCAGCACCCCTCCTCACCCCCGCCCCTGGTAACCTCTGTTGTACTTTCTGTGTCAATGAATTTGCCTATTTTACATACGCCATATAGGTAGAATCACAGAATATTTGCCTTTTTGTGATTGACTTATTTCCTTTAGCATAATGTTCTCAGGTTTTATCCACATGTAGCTTTTATCAGAAATTCATTTCTTTTGTGGCTGAATAATTTTCTCCTATGCATATAATATTTCCTTTATTCATCATTGATGTGCACTTGAGTTATTCTTCCTTTGGCTGTGGTGACAATGCTTTTATGAACATTGGTGTGCAGGTATCTGCTCGAGTCCCTGCTTTCAGATCAAATGACAGGTCATTTAGGATTTGTTTTGATTTCTCTACTGCTGATTATAAATTGATACATCTTTGCCATGTTGATTTGTAATGTAACTTTTACCAAATATTAAAATCTTATAAAGTTATTATTTTGTTTCTAGATTCTTTATTTAATCAATTTTATCTATGCACAGTTACATTACTTGTAGCTTTGAAGTATATTTCAGTATTTAATGGGACCGAAGCTCTATTTTTTTCCCCCCAGAAGTTTTACAGTAATTCTCATACATTTACTCTTTCATGTAAGCTTAAAATTATTTTGTTGAATTAAATTGAAAAACAAAAACAAAAAGCCTCCATCATTTGACAAGGGTTAGTCCAGGCTTGCACTGAGTAATATTTTTTGGAGGCCATTTTTTTAATGTAAAATACTGATTTCATCCTAACCTTTTGATTTAACAATGATGTTAGCCTAAATTGTTGCCTAAACAGTTTTCAACTCTTCATAATCTAAAAAAGGTTTTTAAAAAGGATTTTGAGATATTGTGGTTGTGGGTGGAGGGTGTCTATTTGTTCTCTTTCTCCTGTTTCTTGTAGGCTTTTTGTTGCATTGCCATGGGATACTTTTATTTTGTTTAATAGGTACTTATATTCCCAGAAATTTTCGTTGGCATATTAGTACATATTTAATTGTAAGCAATTAGGTTCTGCAGCATATTTTTTCATTTTTAGAGTGGGGTTTGTGTGTGTGTGTGTGTGTGTGTGTGTGTGTGTGTGTGTGTGCGTGCGTGTGTGATGTTTGTATCATATATAATTATAGATGACTGAAGCCTCTCCTTTATGACTGTTTGGTAAATTATAATATATTTTAGAATGTTATTATATTCCTTTAGTTATATGACTATTGCTTTTAGGTTGAAGACAGTTTATAGACTCCTTTAAGATTGAAGATGTTTTGTTTTTTTTGTTTGCTAAAATGTACTGTTATTAGTTCTAAGTTAGTATTTAATGTTTTATCTTTAAAAAATATGGCATTGTTTTGTTTTTCTATTGAACTCAAAAAATTAATAATGCCAGGTTTTTTATCTTGATGCACAAAATAATTCAGAATTCAATTCTGAAAACTCTTGAGATGATAACAAAAAAATTGGTGTAATTAATCTTTTTGAGTTTTTAATATGATTCTTGGTTATTGAAAATGCCATTTTTACCCCCAGTGGTAAACAGTATATTTTATTTTCTCACACAGGTCTTTGAAGTTCTGCAGTTTAATTCTCAGTGCTGAACTTTCTTCTCCCTTAAATTATTATAAACTTTTGCTGCTGTTTAATATACGTGAAGATGTCTCGCAGTCCTGATGCGAAGGAAGACCCTGTGGAATGTCCTCTCTGCATGGAGCCTTTGGAAATAGATGACATCAACTTTTTCCCTTGTACCTGTGGCTACCAGATTTGCCGATTTTGTTGGCATCGAATTCGCACTGATGAAAATGGGCTTTGTCCTGCCTGTAGAAAGGTAAATACATACAATGACTTTGTGTACAGTTTTCCCCCCATGCAAATGAGTAGGTAGATTTAAAAGACTCTGCAACCTATATAATGTTATGATGCGCAGTATTCTTCAATAAGGTAAAGAAAAAAAAATAAAGAATACAAGCCTCAGGTGAGATTGTATGTTGCATTATTTTAAAGATATAATGAAGTGGAAAGAACACTGGGAGTCAAGTCTTGACTTTGTTGTTAATTGTGAAATTTTAAAATACCCAGAAAAAAATCTATTAAAAAACTCAAACAGAAAAATAGATGGCAAGGAATCAGAGCAAAACTTACTTCGGTGTTGGTGTTTTCATTTTATAACCATGGAAAAGAAAATAATTGAGAAATTAATTTTTGTAGATTTTTAGTAAAAATAACTTTGGGGGAAGAATTCTCAGTTTCATTCAAATGTGAAATCATAACATTTCTTAGACATAAAAATATTCAGGTTAATACCCACCGTATGGGACAAGTAGCCAAGTCGAGGGTGACTAGAAATTTTATTTTTAGACTCAACTACTGGAAATAAAGGATGGCCATTAACTTAGATAGGAAAGACTAATAGGAGTACTTTTTTTGAGACTATCGGGAACTCAGTTTAGATACGTTTAGTTTAAGATACGTTTAGTTTGAGATTTTTCTTAGAAATCTGTGTGAAGATAAGCAATAAACAGGTAGATATTCGATTTTGGTTCTGGTGTTTAGAAATAAATTTGGGAGTTACCAGTATATAAAATGTAATTTACAAAATACTGAGACTAGGTGAGATCATAAAAGACAAAGGGTCTGTAAAAATGAGAATTTGACTAAAAATTAGTGCCAAGTCTCTAACATTTCCAGAAAACAAACAAACCAAAAACTTTACCCATATTAAAGAAATCTCAGGCAACTTCCTTTTGGGTCTCCAAGTTATAATCTTTAGCTGAGGCAGTGTAATTTTTGTTTCGTTTTGTTTTGCCGACTTACTGTAACCACAAATTTTAGACCCTGTCCTTGTTCTTTTGGTCATACTTTGCTCATACCTGTCTCATGACTGGAATATGCATGGAAATCAGTGCAGGCCACAAAGAATCTTGGGGTGTGAGATCTGCTTTAATTAACCTTGCCAGAGCAGACTGAGCACATAGTTACAAATCTGACTCTTTGAGGTAGTAACTAACATGTTTTTAAGTTTCTGGAGACCAGTTTGTGGTTATAGTAACACAGAGGAAAACCACAAAAGTTGTTAGAAGCCTAGAAAGGACCAGGGAGCTACCATTTACTTAGTCTAGCCATAGAAGGAGAAAACCTGTGGAGACCACTCAATAGAGGTCACAGCAATTGAGATGATTAAAATAAACTTTGAGATATAGGTAGGGAGCTAGTTGAAGCAAGCTCCTGGTTTGGCCCATAAGATGAAACTTGCCAGTTTACAGAAAGACCTTTTTAAATAGCTTTGAAAAGTAGAGCGACATGTTGTCTTTAAAAAGCCAGTAGTTTAATGTTTTTGTTTGGAGCTAGTTGCTGAGACTAATGGGACCAAAAGGATGTTGTTAATGCTTCCATAGACACAAGCTACTTAGTCATTACCTACATGATCTTTGTATGTCCTTTTAATGCAGCATTTTTGAGGAAAATACTTAGGTAGAAAAAGGAGTTTTGGGATCATAGGTTGTAGTCTGATGTAGCATCATACAACATTGACTTACAGGGGAACCAGAGACTGAGCAAGAAAATGAAAATTTAAGCAAAGGCATTATTTTCATCCTCAAAAATAAAGAATACCCATAAAACAAAAGCAACACAATTCAAATACTGTTACTCAAAATTAAAATAGGATAGCAAAAATAAGGAAAGATTTAGAAGATGAAGTTGAGAAGATCTCTTAACAAGTATTTTTAAGAGACATAGGAGATTAAATATTTGAGAGAAGAGATAACTTTGAAGATGAATCCAGGATGTCAAATGCTAATAAGTTTTAGGAGATCACCGGTATAACAGAAGGAACCTTGTCTTAAAGTGATGATTGAAGAGTTTTCCTAGGTCCAAAGGACACATTTCCAGAGTCCAAAGGCCCCACTGGGTGCCATGCACAGACTTTATTTTTAAATATCAAAATACTGAAGACAATGAAGTTCTCCTGTCTTCTAAAGAGGAAAAAAGTAGGTCATACATGAAAGTGATCAGGAATCAGAATTTCAGACTTCACAGTAGAACGACTTAAAGCTAGAAGACACCTTGAAGGAAATTAATTTTTATCCTGGAACTCCATATCTGCTCAACTGTTCATTGTGAGGGTACATAGACAGGGATTTTCAGATTTGAAAAGTCTCAGAATTTATTTGCCCTTTGTGCATTCTTTCTGTTGGAGGATAATCCCCACTAACATGAAAGAGTGAAGAACAGAGAAGAATATAAGAGATAAAAGAAAAAAGGTGATCAAAAACAGGAGCAAAGTAGTGGGATTCCTGGGATGATGGGAAAAGATGACAATGATGCCACCCTCCCATGCCCCCCACCCCCTCACCCCCAGATAAAGAGGACGACTGATCCAAAATGTGGCAAATCCACAGGCTTCGAGTGAGATATCTAGAAAAAGATAAAATTGAAGGAATGCTTGGTGTTTTTACAAAGAAATCTCTTGCGATGATACTTCAATAAGTAGAGGAGATTTAATGATTGAATCAGTAATAAACACGTCTCATCAGACAAAATACAGTTTTTAACTCTTGGGGAAACAAAGTTAGGCAGAAACTGAGAAAAAGACATTCATAATATGACATAGTGGTTGGGTAGGGGGTTGAAATTTCTTTTTTTTTTTTGTATAGATCTGTTGTTAAAGCATTATTTGTAGAAAAGACTTACCCTGCTCTATTAAATGGTTTTGGATTCTTTCTTGAAAATCAATTTTGCACAAATATGTAAGTCTATTTCTAGAGTCTACTCCATCCTCTGACAATTATGACTGTCCTTAATGCCACATAACATGCTGTCTTGATTACTCTCTAAGTCTTCAAATTTGCAATAAGAAATATTTTAACTATTGTTACTTACTTTAGAATGTTATTTTGGATATCTAAGTTATTAGCATTTCCATAAGTTTTTGAATTAATTTGTCATTTTGTATAAAAGTTTGCTAGGGTTTTGATTGAAATTACATTTAGTAAGCAGATAAATTTGAGGAAAAATGACAATCTTAAAAATTTTTGACTAGTTAATGAGTAAGGCGTATGTTTTCCATGTTTTAGGTTTAAAACATTTTTAAAACAGTTCTGTAGTTTTCAGTATACAGAGTAGTATGTATCTTTTGTTATACTTAGCCTGTTAACTATGTTTTTTTGAACTGTGACACACGATATTTTAAAATTCCATTTTCTAGTTTATTGCTATTAATGTAGTATAGTGTAGTTTTGTTCTGAATAATTGATTTTTGTTTGATTGTTTCTTTAGGATTTCTCCATTTATGAGCATGTCTTTGAATAGTTTCACTTACTCCTTTTCAATCTGTTATTTTTAATTGTTTTTCCTGCTTTATCGTACTGGGCCAGATACCCCTTTTGTTTCTCTTCTTAGAAGGAGGCTTTAAGTATTTCACTATTAAGTATGTTGCTGGCTGTCAATTTTTTTGTAGTCTCTAAAATAATAGTCTTTATTTACTCAACAGCAGAGCTTTAAAGCATATTGAACTGAGATTAATACCAGAGTAAAATGGATCCACATTCTTAATGAAGAGATTTTTAACTTCTGTGTTTTAAAAATTGACCAATGAAGTAGACAGAAAAAAAGAAATGGAAAATTTGAGTAATGCAATTACCTAGCATGTGTATGTTTGTACGTGCTATAATTTTGTATAAATTAGTACAAAACAAGTTTAGTGACCATAAAAAAATACTATTAGGCTACAATAGAAATATCAACCACTACCAAAAAGTAGTTCTCAATTGTGTATTTTTACTCCCTGCCACATCCCCCCCAGCTGTGGATCTCAATGCCCAGGTCTACAACTTTTATAACCTGTGCTTTAGCCACCTGAGCCACAGAAGGGAGCTCCTTTCTTTTTCTTGTTTCTTTATCCTGCCTGGTGTTTATAGGGTTTCTTAAATATGTGGATTGGTGAATTTCATTAGTTCTGGAAAAAATTTTTTGAAGGGAAGATTCATCTTCGTTTACTTCAATTTTTGTTGCCAGCCCTCAGTCTGAACTCTCTGATCCTTGGGCTTTACAAGGGGTTCTCACACCAATGTCTTAGCTGCCTGAGCCACAAGGGCATGCCCAGCTCTGGAAGATATTAAGCTGTTGGATCTTCAGATATTTTCTTTGTATTCTCTTTCCTCTCCTTCTGTAATTCAGGTTAAACAATTTTCAGGTCTTTTTACTGTTTTCCATGTCTCCTAATCACTTCTGTTTTTTGTCTTTCTCTTTATTGCACTAATGATTTCTTCTAACCTGTCTTCTCATAATTGATGCTTTTCAGGTTAAATATGTCCACTGACTTTTAAAAAATAGGCCTGTTTTTAATTTGTAGGCGTAATGCTTGTTTTTTTCATACTTGATGCTATTTTTGAAATAGATTCTTATACAGTGCCCATATTTTCAAGTTTGTTGTATATTTGTTTAAAAGGATAAGCATTTGTTTTAAAATCCATGTCCAGTAATTCCAGTAGCTGATGTCTGAGGTTATGTCTGCTTGGTTATTCATGTTTTGCTTTTGTTTTTAAATTTCTTTATGCACTTATTTATACTTCTTCCTGGTCCTTGTCATTGAGAGTATTATTTGTAGGGTTCTCCAAGGTCCAAGATGAATTTGCCTTCCACTAGAGAGGTTTTCATTTGACGTCTAGTGAATTTATAAACATTGCCAGTAGGGGATGCCTCAGGTGTAAATGTCTTTGGTCTGGCCTAGCTGTGTGTCACTGGGCACAAATCTTTTCTAGGGTTGGTTTCTACAACTTTCAAGAATGTTTTTTCTTCTTTTCTCCTTCTTACTTTTTTTCTGACCTCCCTGTATTGTGTTCTTATCCTGAGACTTAAAGAACTTTTGTGGGGTGGCCTAGGTCTCAGTCTAACATGGGAATGATCTCCCCAAATCTACCCTTGCTTGTCCCATCTACTGTGGGCTTGCCTTGGGCTCTGAATGCTTTCCCTGTTCCTCACTTGTTCTTCTTTCTGCATTTGATGTAATTCAGATTTCCTACTTACCTCTCTGGATTTTGAATATTTTCCAGAAATTAGCTGTTTTTTAAGATGCTTGGTGTGAAAAGAAAAGTTTTGTATAGTATTTTTCTTTTTAGCAACAGGGTTAATTAAGTTTACCATGACTAGAAATCAGAAACCCCCCAAAATTGTACAATAATATTTGATTAAAAACAGCAAAAGGATTTTTAAAAAAATCTACCTACCTGTAAAATTCTAGTCTTCTGTTACTGTTGATTTAAAGAGAACAAAGTAGAAATTAAAATGATTCAAAATTAACAATTGGAGCACTCTTTCTCAGAATCTCTGGAATAAGGCCAAAGACATATTTAGAAGACAGGTTAAAGCTATAAGTACATATTATAGAAAGCAAAGAACAAAAATAAATGATTTTTTTTTTCAAGTTAAGAAACCAGATAACAAGTAATCACATAACATTGGAAAGCAGGGATGAAACAACTTAGTGATATAGAAAAAATTAGTTTTTCAGTAAGGTTAGAACTGCTTTTCTGAAAAGACCAGTGAAAATATCAAAGTCTTGATAAGTCTTATCAGAAAATAAAGAGAAGACACATATAAATACATTGGGAATAGAAGTGGGACCATAACTACACTAATAAAGGAAATTAAGGATTGCACAAGAGAGCTTAAATCATTTTAATTAGTAGTTTGGTAACTTATCACCAAAATAGCTCCATTAAAATATTTTGCACTTTAAAAATATTCTACAAGTGTCCTATTTAGCATTAGTTGATATGTAACACGCAGCTGTGCCTTTAAAGAAAAATCTGCCGCTACATTTCCACTTGAATATATATATTTGAAAATATATCTATATTCCTAGAAAATTAAGTTTAACATTTGTTTAGTCAAAAAGTAGTTTAGATATGTTTTTCTATATATACATTTTTAATTATTAGCTTTATGTGTCTAACTTTGCAGTTAATTCAAATTTTTTCTTCATCTTCCATCTTTAGTCTACCTTCATCTCATTGTGTCAGCTTACTCGTTTTTTGTTTTTGTATGGTATGGTACTTGCAGCAGTGTGTGCGCGTGTGCATGTCTGTGTATCTGTGTGTGTGGAAGAGAAACTGTCAAGGAATGCATGCTTTTCCAGCATTTTATGAAACCTTTCAAGAAGTTAAGGCTAATAAGACTATATTTGCTATTTATGTTCAGATTACATTAGAATGTTTTATATTGTCTAGAAAAACTAATTCTCTTCAGAACAGAGATGCATCTCCACAAATATGTTTACATTTAAAATCTGATATTTGTAACTTCTTTTAAGTTGCTGGAATAAGATATTTGGGGGTAAATCATAGTAAACTAATTCGTCTCCTTCTCCTGCATTGATATCTTTTGCATTATATAGTAGTTGCCATCCAATAAAATTGACTTTGAAGTCTGGTAGAAGTATATTTTCATAGGAAAAAAAAAACAGAATAACAGAAAAAAGACTAGGGTAACTTAGCTATTGAATATAGTGGTACATCAGTAATATACTTAATAGAAGTTAATATTGCAACCTAATTTTTGGTACTTACTATTCTCCATCAGTCGTTTCTGCGTTTATGAATTTTTTGCTTTATATTACATAGCATCATCTTTTATCGGGATTTTATAATGTCTGAGAATGTTAATTAATAATAAAACATTTGAGGGTTTATCAGAGCTCACCCCTCTTTTCATAAGAATTTGAGTTCCAGAAAAGGTACATTAGTGTTTTCAACCTCTCTCTGAGGAAGAACCAGATTTGCATGGGTTCCCCTCCAACCTCCCCAGTCTGTTGAGGACTATACAGGGTCCTGTTACACATATTTAGATTCAGCTTGTGTTACATCACCTGCTACCTGAGTTTGGTAGAAGCCATACTACTATCTTATTCTGCAAAGAGCCCATTAGTGAGGTTCTTGAATATTGTGTCAATTTCAAGTTGTCATACAAGTTTTTAAATGCTTATTCTCAACTTTTGTACTTTTCTTACAAGGTACTGGTAATAGGCAGTACATGAACCACACTTGGAAATAGACCTAGGAGCAGACCATCTGCTTGATCCATTCAGGGAGCGTGGCTTATCACCTCTTACATGTTAGTGAAGGCCGTCAGCTTTCTAGTGGCCTTAACAATAAATACTCCAAAAGAAACTACCTAGAGGTAGAAAACAGCTTTTCCGTGTGCAAATAAAAAATGTAAGTGATTTTAGGGAAAGGTATTTCAACTGGTTTATATGTACTTCCTTTTTATACTTGTTAACCTTTATAGCTTAAAATAGCTTCATAGGATTAAAATCATCTAGGAAAATAAAGATTTGAAAAGATTTCTTTCTCTCTCTCTCTCTCTCTCTCTCTCTCTCTCTCTCTCTCTCTCTCAAAAGGTACTGATTAGGTAGAGAAAGGTGAGTGGAAAAGAAAGGTTTGAGAAGAAGTGTTGAGAGAAAACTTAAAAGGGAATGGTTACTTTATTGATTGGAGAATTGAACTTATTGTAATGGCTCTGTAACCATTTGATTCCTTACAATGTAAGAACATTTTAAAATTAGATTTTTTAAAAAACCAAAAACAATAGTAGTGCTAAATTTCCAATTCCAGAGTGATATGTTATGTATTGGCAAATATTGAGGCCCTAACATATGTGATACTAACTTTATCTTTGATACTGGAGAAAGTCTTCAGGTCATGCAAAAAATCAGATAAATTACTAAGTCAGGTATTTTATATGCATCCCCTAACAAGTAAGTATGGAGTATGCCAAATAGGACCAATTAGCTAGACATTTCAGATTTTTTAATGTGTAAGTCAGGTATTATGGATACTTGTATCATCCATGCTACTAAGAGTTATGCCTGAATATCTAAGAGCAGGAGTTTTGGACACCATTTGATGTTACTAGTTGAAGAACAAAAAGGGAAATTTGACTGTCTTAATTGCTTTCAGCATTCATCTAGGCATGTTCACAAATTGAGGGATTGTCTTTTTCTTTTTTATATATGAAAAGGATAAAGTAACTGTGTTAAAGGCATAGCAGGGTCTCAGACTTCTGGATACTCCCTCCATTCTTCCTTTTTCTTCCTTTATTTCTTGACCATATTTCTATTGGCACCGACTTCTGTGTGCTGAAAGGTGGAATTTCTCAACCAGTTGTGTTTCCTATTGGGGATTCTCTTATATCCAGTTTAAGATATTACTGTATTTAATGTGTCCCATTTCCATTTATTATTGTTTTTAGTGGCTAGTAATAACAGCTAACTTACTAAATGCCTTCTGTGTAGGACACAGTTTTAATCATTTTATACATATTTTATCTCTTTTAACTCACAGAAACTGTCCTAATAAAATACTCTTAGTCCCATTTTATCTAAGAGGAGACTATGAGACTGATAGATCACATAATTCAGCTCAGGTCTTTCAGAGAGAGCGAGCGAGCCAGGATCGAAAGCCAGGTAGCCGGACTCAACAACTCTTATTTTGGCTACCAGTAGCCTTGACATTAGCTACAGAAATAAAAACCATACTGTGATGATGAGAAAGGGAAAAAAAACAAGTGTAATTGTTAATATTTGTTGAGGGGTTACTGTGTACCAGTCACAGTAATCGCTTTATCTGTGTTATTTTTCTTTATACTAATTCTATCTTTTAGATTCCTTTGCCTTTCTTTCTTTTCTTTGTTTGTTTGTTTCTTTCTTTCTTTCTTCCTTTCTTTCTCTTTTTCTTTCTCTCTCTCTTTCAAAAGGTGCTGACAGGAATGAAGGCAGGCAGGCAGGCAAGCAGAGAGAGGAGGAAGAAACATTTAATTTACTTAGTTTTTCATCTTGGTTGCCCTTACCTTGTCCTGTTCCAGGTCTTGAACCCAGGTTCTTGGGATGTGTGTGGACTATGTCTGGTGGCTTTATCTGCTAGGCCACCAGGGTATGCCATTTACCATCCTTTAAGATTATTTTCATTTCATCTGTGAGGATACTGAGACCTAAGGCCTCATGGCTGGCACGTGATAAAATTGAGTTTGAACCCCTGTACCAGAGTATCAATGTATTGTTTTCTTGTCTGTCTCCCTTTTAAATTAGGAGTATATTGAAAAATAAGTACCATAACTTCATTAATCTTCTAGCATATAGTAGGTTTTCCTTAAATACTTGTTGATTATAATGCATTAGTCTTTTTTTAGATAAACAAACCTATACTCTGCCTCTTAATACTTAGAAACTTAATTTTCCTGTAAACTCTGCTAGGCACTGTAGGAAATAATCAGGTTTGATTTTCATATTGTAGACCCTTTGGTAGTGCTTTTAGTTTTAATATTAAAAGTGATCTGTACATAGCTCATAAAAAGAAGTATTTTGAAAACATTTAGCATTTAGTAAATAAAAAGTATTTTAAGGAATTAAAAGATTCAGAAAAATAGACGTTTAACAAGTAATTATAAACCTGTCATCCAGAATTTGGTAGTTGTTATTTATACAGCTTTTCAAGTTATCTAATGTTAGCTTCTATATTTTTTTTATGTTTAAAGCCATATCCAGAAGACCCAGCAGTTTATAAACCACTCTCCCAGGAAGAACTGCAAAGGATAAAGAATGAGAAAAAGCAAAAACAAAATGAGAGGAAACAGAAAATATCAGAAAATCGCAAACATTTGGCTAGTGTACGTGTTGTACAAAAAAACCTCGTCTTTGTTGTAGGTCTATCTCAGCGCCTAGCAGACCCAGAGGTAAGTTTACTTCTGTTTTCTTTCTTATTGTGACTTTTTTTCTCTTTGCTCTTATTTGGAAATAACAGATCACCCTACCCAATTGCAGGATTCTGCCGGAAATACTAAAACATGAGAGAAAATGGGAAATGAATTTTTAATAATTGCTAAGAAACCAATGACTAGTTGTGATCTTAGACAAGCATCTTAATCTTTCTTGGCCTCTTTTCCTCAGCTGCAAAATTAGACAGTTGAACTTGATAGATCTCTTAAGTCTCTTTTAGTGCTAATAATATGTGAAAGGTGGGTAGGTAGGTAATGTTCTATTTTGCCATTAAGACGAATGTATTATTACTCTGTTTCCCCCCACCCCCTTTTTTTTCCATAACTATACAAACCAGTGTGGAATTGCAGTTACATGAACTCACTAGAGATATTAATACCCTCTGTATTTTTAAAAAATTCTACCCAAGTAATTCTTGGTGATAGAACAGTTACAGAACCACTCCTATAATGTAGTGTCATCATCATTCATCCTGAGTCAATTTGGAGGAGAGAGGGAGTATTTTGCAAAAGAAAATAATGGACCAAGTTCTTTGACATTCATTTAGAGATGAGCGATTGGAACCCTTTTGTGGATTAACTCTTTTCTCTCCTTCTACCACCATCCTTTTAAGAGTAGTGTTGAACTCTGAATTTTCCCTCATGCCGTTGAACGCCCTTCTGTTAATTTTTAGTTTTGATAACCCAGGAAGCACTGGCTAGATTGATAGGAAGGCAAAGAGAAGCTTATTGACAGCAAGGAGAGAGCTAGATTTGAGGGACTTGTCAAAAGCACTCTTTGCGAAGGCCTTCGTAATGCCTGTCATAGCACCTATCAAAGAGTTGTAGTGAAAATGCTTAGGGTGAGGGATGGAATCTTTAGACTTGACTCGGGGGGCTAGTAGCCCTAAAAGGAGGAAATTAAGATGTCTAAAACTTTTCTTTCAACTAATTTAGAAAGAATAAGAAGTATTTATTGATAATGAATTTGCTATATATTTAGACTGTAAAGGGCTTCTAGATCAGTAGAGGAGACAGTCAGGGTAATTGTGGGAGAAACCTCTACCATTGGCAATAAACGTGGAGGCAAGTCACGAATTACTCACCTAGGTCTACGTGATCTTTAGGAGAGCAGGGTCTTTCTTTATAAAGCCAAACGGATGATCTAGAGTTCATACAGGAAAAGATGGAGAGAGCTCATCTTAGGTCCACAGGTCAGCCTCGGCAGCCATTGCTCCCTTTGCCTTCCTAATCCTAAACCTCCCAGGCAGGCAGAACCCTTCTTCACCCTTGGTCATTTCCTTGAACACCACAACTTTGCACCATCCCTTTTATCTTTCAGTTCTACCTTTTTCCTAAACAAGGCACTCCTTGCCTCTGCAATTTTTTACTTCTCCTACTAATCTTACTAATTTAGAATCTGCTTTTGCTTTTCTGAAGCTGCTACCCAGTCATGGGTACTTTTACCTAATTGAACTTTTACCTTGATTTGAGAACTCTTGGATGTGGATATACTAGATTTTGTTAATACATCCTGGGACCCATCAGCTACAGTACTGGAGTCATACTAAGTAGCACCCGAAGGCTGTATAAAATTAAGCCAGTCTCTATCTGATGTTTGAATTATAATTTCCTACCTCTTTAGAGTGTGCGATTTGATGGGTGTGGTGTGAAAGATAAACAGATTGAGGTGTGATTTCAGTATCCTAAAATGCATATAGCAATATAAACAAAAGAAATAATGCAATTATTATCTTTTTAAGAAAAGAATCTGTGACTTGTTTTTCCTTATAGAAATTCCTTATTTCTACTTCAAATAATACGACATCAATAAGATTAATCAGAAGAAAGAAATTAATTAGTTGATGATTGGTGAGAGAAAACTTTGATTACACGTCTAGATGTTCCTAAAAGAGTGCTGGCTTTATACTTTTCAAAGCATTGTTTAGTGAGGAGACAGTGACTTCTTAAACATTGATTTTTCTCCTTACACTCTTCAACTCCTAGGAAGACTTAGAGACCAGTGTTTCATTTATTAAGTGTTACTACTTCCAAATACTAGCATCTTTTAAAATTCTCTTAATTTGTTTGTATAACTATTTCAGTTGGAAAACTTAGAATTGGCTTCATTGGAATACCCAAAGTTTCAAATTGTCATTGTAACTTTCAAGTCAAAGACAGTACCTAATATTTACTTACCTTTGGATGATAAACAATTTGATATTTTGACTGAGTTCTGATTAATAAAAGGGGAGAGTTTAGGAAAATTTAAATGTACTGCGTAAATTTTGTACATCAGAAAACTTATTACAAAGATTGTCTGTTTATTGATCAACAGAAAAAAATGTATTGGAAGGTATGCTAATTAGAGGTAATGATTAGAAATAATGCTGATTTCTTCTCAGTCCACAAATTTTAGATTTGTAGGACTATTATCCATTCTGCAAATTAACACTTGAATTCTTACCAAGTATTAGGTGCTTTGATGTTGGAGTTCAAGTAGTTTAGCAAAGCAGACTCAGTCTGTACTGTTACCAAACTTACAGGCCGTCTGAGAAGACAGAATTTATAAATATTTTAATTTCATTTTACAGATGAGAAACTGAGGCACAGGGAACTTAAGTGACTTTCTTATGATCACACAGCTATTTCATAGCTG
Source organism: Solenodon paradoxus (assembly GCA_004363575.1). Taxonomy (NCBI): domain Eukaryota; kingdom Metazoa; phylum Chordata; class Mammalia; order Eulipotyphla; family Solenodontidae; genus Solenodon; species Solenodon paradoxus. Next base: position 210,058 of record RJWH01001712.1, read on the forward strand.
AGCTAGAACTAGAAAATACCCCAGATTTTAAAGCCTTTATTCCGTTATATTTACACCAGCGATTGTTGATTTGTCTTCCATCCATTCATATATCCATTTGCTTACCAAGTTTTTGTTTTTCTCTGTAGTGTCCATGAACATTTGACTGCTCTCAAAAGAGTGCATAGCAAGACATTCTGTGTACATTGGGCTTTTATAATTTTGTCACAGGGCTTTTTATATTCTCCATACTAAAACTGGCTCGCTGTGAAGTAACTCTCTGCACTGAATATATGGATAATGTGGTGATTTACAGAGTGCTCTACCTACTCCCTTTGCACTCTTTATTCACTAGAATGCTGGCTTGATAGTGTTCATTTAGTATGACTGGAGTATTCAGTTTAATACAAGGAGTTTAATTTCTTTGTATTTTCCTTACCCAAGCAGACCGTGTCTTATCAATCACAGGCTGTTTGTTAATACACTGAGGCCTCTGGTGTTCTGTATCCCTGTAATTCTTTTTTGTTCAGTGCTAAGACAACTCCCTTTTTCAATAAGCACTGATCGAGTCCTGCAGTGAGCTGCTGCTGTGTGAGACACTGAGCATATCACTAAACGAGGTAGTCTCTGCTTCTTTACAAAGTAACAGTGCGGTGCTAGGTGTGCTGTGTGCTGTGGACACATAAAAGATAGCACCTGATCTCAGGGGAGGTGGGTTGAGGAGAGGTATGTACCCCTGTTATCTTTGGGGTAAAGTGCTTTTGGCACAGCAGCTTTACAGATGCTTCTGGATGAGAAAGAGCTGTCTGCAAGTGATTTGTTTGGCTTGAAGATTAGAATGCATTGGTGATGAGGCTGGCAAGGTAAGTAGTAATAGATCATAAAGGGCTTTCTAACTCTGCCTAAGGAGTTTGTACTTTATCCTCAGGGCAGTGGGAAGCTGTTGAGTGTTCTTAAGAGCAGAGTGACATGGCTGGAGTTTGTGCTTTGAAAATAGCATTCTGACTGCAGTGTGACATGCCAGTGTGATTATATACAAATATTACATTATTGTGGAAGTGTTATATCCAGATATTGGCTGGAGGTACAAATATTATGTTATTGTGGAAGTGTTATATCCAGATATTGGCTGGAGGTGATGTCCATAAATCGTCAACCACATCAGACCCAGTACACACTTAAAAAAAAAAAATTTTTTTTTGACAGCCTTTGATTTTCATGAAGTGACATCTTGATAATATAATCTATCTACATACATAGTTTGAGGAAAAAATAGAAAGGAAAAAATTCTCAATGAGGGAAAGCAGTTGTAAAAAGACTTATTTCTAAGTGCAAATGCTTGAATGCAACTACTTTAGAACCTTGCTACCCACAGCGTGAGTCTGGGCTGATAGTGTTAGTATCATCCGGGAGCTTAGGGAAACTGTCAGTGCTTTTTTTTTTTTTTTTTTAAACTATTTTATTATATACTGAAGACTAGTACTGCACACACTTTAGTGTACATGCAAATCATTTGAGTTTGTAGAATCCCTGTGAATGTGACAAGTACAAAGCCAGCTTTGCACAGATGTGGACAACTCAGGTATCATGAAATGCCATTGTGACTTCTGAAATAACTCTTAGTAAAATTTCAAACAAGGCACCTGTAGTCTTCCTAAATTACATTGCTTTCATGTAAATTCAATGTTAATACAAACTAGGGAAATGCTTTGATTTTATATATAATATGGAATTTGTTTCTGGGTTTATTTGATTAGAAAAAGGCTTCTCAGTTACATAAGTGTCGGATATTTGAAGTCATGCAGACGATTCTTTGCAGTGCAGAGCTAGTTTGAGTATTGTAAGCCATCCCTGGTTCCAGCCGCTGACCACCAGCATCTCCCACTCACTTTCACAACCTCCTCCAATTAAAAACGTCCACAAATTTCTAAAGTGCTCCCTTGAGTGCTGCTTTCACTGAGTGCTGCTGCTGGAAACTCTGATGAGCTGTGCGATACTGAACATAGCCTTTGACCAGTCTGAATCTAGGGAAGCAGGTATTTTGGTTTTGAGGCCATATGCTGAGTTGGTATGCCTCCAGCAGAAAAATTGAGTGCAGTTTTACATACCACCGGCCAGAAAGTTTTTCAAACTACTCTTCCCTACCTCTTAACCATGAAACTGGGACTGAAAACCTGGGATTCATTGTCTCAGCCACTATTACTGTTATAGCTCTCGAAGGATTTCAGTGGAAAAAATGGTGAGACCAGTATAATCATCTCAACTTCCAGTCATTAAAATTGGCTGTAGTAAATATAACAATTCTGCATTTTCAAGAACCTCAAATAAAATATTATAAAAAATAATTATATTAAGTTGAAACTGTTAAGGATTAATGATAATCCAACTGTAGACCATTTTGTAAAGCTTTGATTTTGTCAGATGCATGACACATTAGCTAGGTTATATTTGAGAATATTATCAGTTAAGATTATTAGGAATGAATACCTTATACACACTTGAACAGGTGCACACAGAAAACTTTCATTGAGAAAAAGCTTGCTATTTGGAGAGAGGATAGGAACAGTAAGTTTACAGGTAAATTCTGAGGAGAGAGCAAAATTTAATTTTGAGGTAGTTGTATATCATGGGATCAGTTTGTATCAACTTATCTTTTGGTCAAATTAACCAAAGTTAAGGGAAGTTTGTAAAAGAATCTCAGTGGATGCTTACAGTGACCATAAAGTAAATGAGGTAATACTAGCATAAGGGGCGATAACCTCCAAGAAGTAACCCAAGTAATAGAGAAGAAAATGTTAAACGTTACCCAAATGTTTTCCTCCTATACCTCACACGTGTCATTTACCAGGAAAAGAGAGAGAAGGGGAGAAAAAAACCCAACAGGCGACATTTTAACAATGGTAAAATTGAAGAAATCTCTCTCTCTCTCTCTCTCTCTCTCTCTCTCTCTCTCTCTCTCTCTCTCTCTCTCTCTCTCTCTCTCTCTCTCTCTCTCTCTCTCTCTCTCTCTCTCTCTCTCTCTCTCTGTAATGATTTATATAGTGATAAATCAAAGTACAGAAGATTGTTGGGTACTTTGTTATATATTTGGAATTTGTAACTTATAAATGTTTTAGTATATCAAACATTGTATACAATGGGCTTATGTTTGTTCTTGAGTATTTCTGTCTTTAATCATTTTGGTCATTGTTTTGATAATTAACTTTCTTATAAGAATCATCTGTTAATGGAAATGTGGTTAAGATCTTTGATCTGTTTTGTGTTTAAGAAGGTGAATTTCCATGTATTATTGGTAAAGATGTTAGAACACAGTAGATGATAATACCAAATGTAGTGAGTTCAGTTTCCACTCAGCAGGTTAATAAAGAATAGTTTTTAGACTTTTTAAAATTATTTCCTAGAGGCTAACCACACAAATTGTAAATAGGAAGTAGTCAGACTTACTAGAAAACTTTTAAAATTACTTTTTTCTTTTCACTAAAGAGGGATGGTGAATGTCCCCCATTATAAGGATTAAGTTGATGAAAAGTGGGAACAATTTATACCTTATTTCTTCTTCTTTTATAGGTTTTAAAACGACCAGAATATTTTGGGAAGTTTGGTAAAATACATAAAGTTGTCATCAATAATAGCACATCATATGCAGGCTCACAGGTAACTCATTATAGGGATTTTTGCCTCTCCTGTTATGGTCTGGGCTTGACCTGGGCTGTTGAGAAGGAAACTTTGCTTTCTGTGATAGAAAGCTTGAGGGCCTAGGACTTTAGCAGCATAGTGACCTCTGTCGGTGGGATGGGGGAATTTATTGATGCTTATTTGACTCAGATTTAACAGTGAATTGATAATAATAAGAGGGGACTAATATAGTGATGGTTTGAAGGGGAGGGGGCGTTGAGCGTATTATTTGGAAATATGTTAATTTGATAATTTTTGATACTGAGCATCTTTGTTATGTTGGTCTTAGAATACTTTAATGCATTGCATTTATTTTTGATAGAATCAATTTTGTTTTCAAATCTTGTTTTTTTAACTCTTAAAATTTCAAAGCTTGTTTTTCGTAACCTAGACGAGCCTGTCAAATGACTTTAAAAAGAAGATATTTTATTCTTACATGTTTTAGTCTAAATACAATGAGATAGAATTCAGTAGAATGATTGTTTCAAAATGAGAAAACAGTTTAAAGCTACTACTACTTCTAATTTTTGTCATTATTAATGATCGTAGTAGTACAGACCTGTAGAATTCTTTAGGCAGGTTGCAAGAAGATTGTTTTTACAAGTTTTTGTTCAGTTTGAAACTAATAACAGTGAATTTTCACTTTAGGGTCCAAGTGCCAGTGCTTACGTGACCTATATCCGGTCAGAAGACGCTCTCAGAGCCATACAGTGTGTCAACAATGTGGTGGTAGATGGCAGAACGCTTAAGGTATTATGGCCTCTTTATTCTTTTTGGTTGGGGCCTTGGGGGAGTGATAAAAGTGTAGTTAAGCAGAAGAGAGCCTAGCATTTCCGTAGCACATTTGAAGGGAGTCTGAAGAGTGTTTCTTAGGCACCCTACCACGCTGTGAGATTTTACCCCATTACATACTACTACTTAATAGGGGCTTGTTTTACTGGATAGAAATAAACACATTAATCATTAGGAAACCATCTTTAAAATCTCTTATATTTTTATATAGCTTATTTTATGTAAATGGAACTATTACTCTCTTCATCAGAAAAAGATAATGGTTCTGATTTGTTGCCCTTAAATAATTGATTATTGATACTTCAGATGGCATGGCAGGTCCCATCAAGCAATGCTTCCTGCAAATGGAAGAAGGAGGGCATAATTAGAAAAAGGAATTTGTCTGCTTAAGCACCTAACCACTTATACCATGCAACAAATTTTGTCTTCTCATCTATAGAGAAGAAATTATGGGTGTTCAAGTTCTGGAAATTACAGAATAAGGTGTTTTCTTTAGTTCTTCTGAATTAGTATCATGTTTAATAAACCCTAGTAATAGTTTTGTTCTCTAGCAGTCATGGTCATACTTCTGGTTTTGTCATGTCTGTGCCTTATTTTGGGTTAAGTGAAAACACTTAATGGAAATTTTCATTGAAGTATCAGTTCACATTTTGGCTCCTTTCTCCCCACTACTCCCCTCTTCCTGCAGGCATCTCTAGGTACAACGAAATACTGCAGTTACTTCTTAAAGAATATGCAATGTCCAAAACCTGACTGCATGTATCTACATGAATTGGGGGACGAGGCGGCCAGCTTCACAAAAGAAGAAATGCAGGTAGTAAAAGTAATATGAATTATCAACTTTGCAGAAAAGGGAGTATTTTTCTTTGTAAGTTAAAATTACAAAAGTAGAAGCTAAGGATTTAAATTTTTTTTAACTGGCATTACTTTAAAATAGCTTTTACAAATAGTGTTCCATGGAATGTCAGTTCTGTAGGGTATTATAATAAAAATGGTTTGTGGTTCACTAAGTTTGAAAATACTAGATTAATGAAAGGATATAGGTTTCTTTCGGCAGGACTTCCCAGAGTCTTTAACAAGCTAATACATATCCAGGAGGGGAATGTATAATCAGAAGTTAAATGACCAAGGAAAATGAATGGCAACAAAATGAAAGTGGGTGGCTCCTATTCTGAGTACCCCCACCTATCCCCAATTTGCAATCTTTATGGAGCATGCTAGAAAATGCATTTTATCAAATGTTGCAGATAAGCTAGTAGTATTTTTTAAAATAATTTTTTCCTTGGAAGTGTCCACCGAGTCAGTATCCTGTAAGTGAATTGAAGGCTTATTATCTTGTATTCTTTTTTACATTTCCTCTTCTTCTGTCTCCTTTCAATTTGTAGTATAAACATACCTTTACAAGTAAAAATGTTGACCATACGGCATATTAAATGAGGATTATACCAAAGCACAATGCTGCACTTCCCTTTTATAGATGAGGACTTCAGATTGTTGCTGTGGACTTTTGCAGGAATGCTTCTCATTTAGAAGGTGGGGGGCATTGATTGCTACCTTTCATTCTCCAGGTCAAACTAGAGAAAGTCTAGTAAGGGCTCTTTCAAGAGCAAATTGTTAGATAACATGAATTTATTATCTTGTTTGACTTGGAGTTACTACAGGTTAAATCCCATTATAATAAATACATTGGAATTTCTTGACTGTGTTGTCAATGTGATCCAGAAGCAGGATTCTCTAATATTTCATGGTGATGGATGACTTAGTTATTTCTCACTTTTCCAGTAAATGCTTCTTGATTTTTTTTTTTTTTTTTTTTGATGAAATTTTCTTGAACTCTAAAGTTGCATCATTTCAAGCTGAAATTTTGAGTAGTGGAGAGCTTATGGGTACTATTATAATAAATCTCTGTCAAAGAATTTCTAAGCCCCAGTTAACATCATTTTTTAATACATTATTGAACAGTAAAAGAACATGGATGGATAATCCCTTGGAATTTATTTGTAATGGGATTTAACCTGTCTCTATGAACTGCCCCTGCAGGATCATTTGAATAGCAGTTTGAGCTCTTTGTAGCTAAGGAAAGCCATGATATCTACTGAAGTATTGTTTGCAGAAAGAATTTCCAAGGCTTTTCGTTTTTCAAGACGTGAAATCCACATCAAACTGTATTTTTCTTAATTTGAAATTCATTTCATATTGTTCTGAGTTCATATGGCTCTTTAGCTGAGTTAAAAATGACTATGAAAGGGCATTTCTTTGTTAAAACAATTTCTTAGCGTAGAAAGGAAATTTGAACAGCGTATAATGGCAAAAATCAGATTTTTTCTTGTAACCTCATAGCTCAGAATTAACTACCATGTGACATATGTGTAGGTCCAGTTATCATAGATAAGAGCCCTCTCCGAACAGGGAACGATGCATTGTGCAGTATATATATATGATACCATTGTGCTTGATTGAATAATATTACCCTTGCTTTTTGTTTGTTTTTATTTCGATCTGTCCTAATTTGGGTTTTCTCATAACCCCTATTTAGACCATACTTTAAAAGTAATTAAGTCCCCTCAAGGTAAGTGAAATTGTTATTCCAGTCATTATCTCCATGCACGTAGTAAGAACTTATTCCAAATAATTTTATTGTAATTTAATTTTGAATCTGACTAGATTCTATAGCCACTCTTTGCCTAATTCCTTCCATAGTAATTGTGGTATTACCTTCTGATAGATAGCTATTCAAGCACAGAGTTCTCTTTGTTGTGTATAGAGCAGGGATCTGCGAACGTTTTTCTGTAAGAGGGTAGTTAATAAATGTCTTAGGCTCTCTGAGCCAAATGGTCTTGGTAACAACTCATTTGCTCTTATAACCTGCCATAGACAACATGTAAACAAATGAGTGGGACTGTTCCAATAAAACTTTATTTACTCAAACAAATCCGTTACCACTGGTCTAGTGTTTAAAGTACTTTAATTTTCCTGTATGAACAAATTAAAGGAATATTTTATTGTCAAGATAATGAAAAACATAGTAAACCACTTATATTATCACTTTGTTAATTTCTTTTAAGAAACTGATTTTCAGTGGTCTTCAGAAAATTCAGTAATGGCCAGTTAGAAGACTTAATTCTTATATGAAAGTTGGGGAAATGGGGTTAAAAGGGATCCACTAATTTTGAGCAAAAGTGTTGTCTCTTAATATGCTTTTCTACACAGTGTTTGATGAATACCCTAATTAGATGGAATGTATATGGTGTATTTTTGTTCAAAGAATTTTCTTTGATCTAAGAAGTTTTATTATACTGTCCTCACAGGTTTCTCCGACATCCTGGAAAACCTTTACATGTTTTATTTAGGTTACTTTTAATAATTCAGAAGTTAACTCTTTGTTTTATACCAGCCATTTTGTGAACCCCACTGCAGTTTTAATTTCTTCTTCCGTTAGGCCGGTAAACACCAAGAATATGAACAGAAGCTACTTCAAGAATTATATAAGTTAAACCCCAATTTTCTTCAGTTATCTACGGGTTCAGTTGATAAGAATAAGAATAAAGTGACACCACTGCAGAGGTATGATACGTAAGTACCAGTATCTGTACACTCAGACACCTTACCTCATGTCTGTCTATCTTCTCTTTTCGTTCTCCATCTTTTTCAGGCAGAATCCTTGCTGACAATATCCATCATTTAAGCAGAATTGTTGTGCTATATAGGAAATGTTGAATCACAATTTCTGGGCTTGAATATTTGTTCCCGCTGCTCCCTGGTAATACTTCAGATGAGGCTCTTTATGGCTTCCCCTTTGCATTGATTTGCAGACCGCCTGAGCCCTGACAACACCCTCCTTGATAAAAAGGAAATTAAGCGATACTGATTATTAAAAGACTTGTCACCTACTTGAGGTCTCCCTCCTGCTATAATGAAGGGGAAAAAATTACTGTAAAAGGGCGAGTGGGAGTTATCTGAAGCATTGTGTATTGGAAACTCAAATATTCATAGTTGTTGTCCAGTCTCAGGAATCACAATTCTATATCCTGTGAATGAGGGAGGGCATCCTGTATTTAGAATCATACTCATCTTAGGAAACAGCTGTTTTTGTATAGACCTATATTGTGTCAATATTTAAACAAATTTATAGTCTTAGTCTCATTCTGATAGGGTGAGCCTCATGTCTTGGATTATATTTAGTGATGACCTGCCAGAAAATGGTATAGTAATAAAAACAGTAATTTGCGGTTGTGCTCTATTCTGAATGTTTAAGTTTGATGTGTTAGGATCTTTGTTAATTCTTTTTAACTTGGTAAGTTTAATGTTAATTAAATGAATTCATTTCAAGTAAATAGCTATAATGAATATAGCTAATATGAATATATGTTGATTCTAGTTTTTAAAATATATTCCAAAGTTAAAATTTCTGTGGTGTTAAAATAAGAGCTATATTTTAAATACAGCTAATAAGTACGTGGATTGTTGTCAGAGTCATTTTCTTATATTTAATATTCTTGAAGTTCTTGTTATTTTGATAGTAAAGATGATTTGTAAAGACTTCAGATTTAAATACTTGTTTATGCACAGGTACATACACATATATATGTACCTGTGCATAGAAATATGTGTAAAAGAGGCCACAGAAAAACAAAGTTACTGTATAGTAAGCCATTTAAAATTTGTTTATATCAAAGCTAAAATAATAACTGAGTCCAAAAGAAATCTTTTGGGGTTTGATGAGTACTTTTTCTACTCCTGTATATTTTATTACAAGTTATATGCAATTAGTTACCTCATGGGTTCTTAACACTGTAGCACTTCCTATAAGAATGGGATTACTGTAGTAGAATTGTACTTCACATGCTCTTTAACATTTGTGCATGTCATTGTTCTCATTAAAAATGTAATTCTATTCAAAGTCATATTTTGAGTTTATGGACACTAGAGAATTCAGAGCAGAGACTGAAAATTTAGATTCACTTTTTAAAATAACATTTGCTGTTGCTTCAATATAAAAGTTATGTTTTTATTGAAAGAAATTGGAAAAATATATAAAAGCATACAAAAGAAAGTGAATATTGTATGTTGTCTCAATACTCATATTTTCACTGAAAATGATTTGATGTATTTTCCTTACAGTGAGTGTCTTTCCTTGAGTTCTTTTCCTTCCTGTAAATGTGTATATACGAAAAATAATTTTGTTTATGACATTTTAAAACTTTAAACACCCCTTATTATCAATACTTTTCCTTGTCATGAAAACTTCATTTTTTAATGACTGCGTAGTAGTCTATTATTTATGAGTATTTCAAATTTATTGAAATATTGAAACAGTCTCCTGCTGGTATATATTATGTTATTTTCATTTTGGTGCTATTATTTATAACACTGTGATGAATTACTTTTCACGAAGACATTTGGTAATGACTTTATTGGTCTTAGAAGTAGAGCTGCTGGGTCAAAGATTATGTGTATGTGTTTCCTTGAATTGAGTGTTTTTCTGCACACTTGCCATTTGATAAAGAGAAAAGCTGTCTCATTTTAATTTCTATTTAATTAATAGAGTGAACTTAAGCATTGTGAATTCACATTTTTGCCTTGTTTTATTAGTGTATTTAAATGTTTTTATAAGCACTATGTCATATATAGATCTAACTTTCCCCAATTAGTTGACCAATCTGTTTTGAAACTTTTGAATTTATTAAATAATTTTGGGATAATTAATACTCTCTAATATAATTCTGAGTGCTCTCAACTACTTAAGTCATTTGTGTGTCTCAGGAGTGTGTGTGCGTGCGCGCATGTGCGCGTGCGCACATGTTTTTTTCTGTTGGGTTAGATCTCCCACCACCATTGCTTCCTATTAGAGAATGCCTATGTATAAAATTAAGTGTTGCAAAGTAGTGCTAACACGCTGCTTTCCTTGTCTCATTCTTTACTTTTATAGGGATAACTCCTGTATTTTATCACCAAAGTATGATTTTGACCATTTATCTGAGAGAAGTGAATATGAAAATGTTTTGTTTCTTTAATTTATTGGAATGTTTTCTTAAGATTGGAAATGAAAATTGGAATTTACCTCATCACTTTTTGGCATTTATAACAAGTGTTTAGCTTATTTTCAAACTTACTTTTTTAATGATCCTTTATTAATTGCCAGAGTAAAACTATTAAGACTACTACACAAACCTACACAAACCTTGACATGGTCCCCTGATACATGTGTATGTTAATAAGTTGAATTTTCTGTAGTATATCTTACTCCTATCTCACTTAAATGAGCAGTAAATTCAAAAAGGGGATGCTATTATTTGCTCCCATCCCCCCCCATTATTATGAATTGACATTGTATCAGTTTGATTGAATATTGGCTATGGACGTGCTGTTTTTCTGTGTTAATACATTACTTTGAAATGATGAATACAAATGATCAAAGATGGGAGTGAGGGGGCCATGCAGTAGTGATGCTTAAGGACTGGGTTTCGTTTTTTAAGTTAGGAACTTTGTAGCACCTTCATTTAGATGGCGATACGTTGTGTGTCAGCTGAAGATTATGAAAAGAATAGTCGCTAGATGGACTGCTATACCCAGGACCATGGTCAGGCCTACCTGTAAGAATTTGGAGGGGCAGACTATGGATTATGCAAATCAGTCAAGCTTGCTGGTTAGGGCTTGATATTGTGGCTTGTTCAAACAAGCCATCATTAAAGGAATAAAGCTGTTTAGCTTTCAATTTATGTGAAAAGAGAATTGACTAAAAATGTAGTATCTTTTGTGTGCATTTAGTCTCCTCAGTAGTCCTGTGTGGTAGATGTCATTGTTATTTACACCGAGTAATAAAATTAAGTTTCAGTGAGTTTAAATAATTTTTTAGCATCCCACACAACGAAGTGATATATCAGATTCTGATGAAAGTGTCTTTAGGGTCAAGCTTCTTCTCCCACTGTACCATTTTTCAGTCTAGAAGAGGTGAAATTCTTAAACTCTACAGTGAATCAAACTCATTCAGTTGAAGAAAATGTCACAACTCTGTTACTTGACTTCCAAGATCTCTGGTACTTAAAGACTTACTACCTCAGGATAAATACAGTGATGTTTTAAATTATAAGTTCATAAATTCTCAGGACTTGATGGTTATTTAAGCAAAACCTTCCTTCAACCACAGATTGATTACAATAGATGATAAACTAAATGATGAAGGGGAAATTTCTATAAGAGTTTTTCAAATTTTATTAAATTTAATTCATTGAAAAAAAATGTATGTTTTAAGAATAACATCTTTTAAATAATAAGGTTTCATCCTTGTTGAAAATCACGTATAATCTCTAAGAGAAGGAAGGCATTAGCCATTTCCCTTATTATTCAGTGGAAATGAGAGTTTTGACTGCATGAATTCTGTTCCCCACAATGGCATTATTTTGCAAACCCATAGGATTTAGAAAAAGATGGTCCAAAAACCTGTGGAAAATAGAGTAGAGCTTGTTAAATCATGGAGATGCTTTTGTGTATCTGAACTCTGAAATTTATGTAAAATGGTACATGTGTGGTGTGTGTGTGTGTGTGTGTGTGTGTGTGTGTGTGTGTGTGTGTATTTTTCTGGAAAAAAAAAAATCCATGACCTAAAAATGATAATTAATTACTGATGTAGAGGGTACTGGTATGCTGATACCTATAGATAGATTAGAGGTGAATTCAGGAGTGGTATAAAGCAGTGATTCTCAAAATATGGACAAGTGCCATGAGAGCTGGCCTACATTTTTGATAATACAAAATCCTTAGAAAGGCATTCTCTTTATAATGGATAAATGATTTGCAGTTCCTAATTATATTTTTGCATTAAACTAAGACTGGTTACTAGTAAGTAAACTAAGTAGATGAATTAGAAAGATCTGCCAAAATTGATATTTACATAATGAATTACCAAATTTTTCTGAAATTATTTCTCAGAATACTCCTGGTTTCTCTTAAATTTTTTTCTCATCCTGTGTTTGAAAATAAAGTTACTACACGTATACCCTGGAAAATGTAGTAAGTGGGCTGGGCCATCTTGCTCCACCTAAACAGAAAATGTTCAAGAAAACTAGAGAACTGTTGTTCTGAAGTTTTTGTTCCAGAGACTAGAGAGTAATGCATGTTCAGGAAGGGGTAGTTAAAGACAGGGTATTCGAGTCCTTATTTCTTAGAAGACACAATAAGTGCACAATTGGGTGTTTAAATTCAACTTAAGTATTTAGGTGCTTGGGGTTTTTTTTGTTTTGTTTTGTTTTAAGGAAAAGTATAGGCAGGAAAGATAAGTAGGTAGGCTATCAGGAAGAGAGACGAAGAAGCATTTTATTTATTTTAATTTAGTTGTTCACTCTGGGTGTTTCCACCTGGACCTGGGACCTGGGACCAGGGACTCAAACCCAGTGGTATGTGGCCTACTCTCCTTCTGAGGTGATTGACGTAACCACTATTCCACAGGGTGTGCCTATATTTAGTTGTTTTTTTTTTTTTTTTTAAAAGACCAGCCTCTTACTACTGAAATACAAAATTAAAATGAATACATGAAGACTGTGCTTGCTTTTTTTGCAAGCTTAGCACATTCTGTGATATATTTAGGATACTGAATATCTTTCAATTTTAATATTAAGAATACTTATTTTTGCTTACTAGTAATCAAAAATTTTAATTTTACTCATATTCAGTAGGTCCTGGAGTTCAGGGAAAGTTTTAATTAAAATCATATTTGCTAATTACAGTCTGTTCAAGTTTATTGAGGCTTTTTTGTTCTTGTCCTATTAATAGGTAATTGTACCCAGTAGTATTTAAGAGGTGGTCATATTTTAGTGGCAAAGTAATACTTTAAATGTTAATACATTAGCCTGTATCAAATAAAATATAATCTCTAAAGGCAAGCTATCTGTCTGTAACTTCAGTTTGTCATTTGCAGTAGGAAATTTTGCAAGCATTAGACATTCAAGTAAATTCTTAGTAAGTTTGGGACTACTTAATTCAGGAATGACGTGAGTATGTATTTGTATAGTTTCAGTATTTGTATAGTTTCACATGACAGTGACATTTGGAAATATCCATCATATTGGTGTGTGTTAAATTTACCTCTTGAAATGTAATCAAAATTAATGTAAACTCTGAACTTATTTTGATCTCTTGAATGTGATAAACAAGGAGACTAGATTTCCTCAATATTTTATCTATTCCACCCTCAGTCCTGGGCAGCAGTTTTTTCTTTGATCCTTTTACTTTGTCATTGTTTTATGTCACAAATTTTAGGCAGCAGCCTAGCAGAGTGCTTTCAGGAATTTGGTTGGCATCACCACCAAGGAAATGAAAGGAAGTCAAATTCAAGCCCTGTCTTTGGGGAAAGTTAGTAGCACGCAAAAGTTGACTGAACACTTAAGATCCAAATGACGGCTCAGTTGTGTGAGACTAACTGCTTGCAAAGAGTTGTGAATTTTGATTAAAACAAAGTAATTTGCTGTTAATGATTCCTTCCAGTTCTAAACTTTGGTGATTTCAGGCACTTTGAAGAGACTTGATGCAGTAGAAACCCTGTCGCTACGTTCCTCTTTACTTGTAGTGATCATCGGTTACCAGGTGGCTTAGTTTAGACAAGTCAAATCAGAATCTTCAGGGATGGAGTCTGGCTGTATGTATACTGTATATGTGGAGAAAAACACGAAACATGCATGCATGTATGCATAAATAATCATACATATACACACACATGCATACATGCCTTAAAAAGCTCCACAGCACTGGATTTCAACTATTTGGGTCATTGGGAAGTTACTTTTTGAGGAACCTGCAGTACAGCCTTTGCAAAGATGATCGTTAACTCTTTCTGCTCCTGTCATTCTTTGGCTTAGGTTCGTTTGCTTTTATGCAAGATAATTGAATTAGTGTGCTACAAATTTTAAATACCTTTCTAACCTTTTTTCCTTACCTAGTAGCAATTTCTGCCTCAACTGCTTTGTGCTGTGCAAATGATTATTAATATTTTCCTTTTGAAAATGGAATAAATGGCGAGATTTTTGCTTCAAAATACTACCTGTTTTTTCAGTCTGACCAAAAAACGGTTGGTTTAAGGAAAGCTTGGCTCAGGGACGGCCAGTGTTGGGTTGCCCTGCTGGGAGTGGCAAGCTCACTGCCAGGGGACCGGTCAAAGCAGCTGAAATTGAAGACAAGGAATTAGGCCCTGGTGCTGGAGCTCCCTCTGAGGTTTCGAAGCTATAACTAGCGCCATTGGAATGATGAATAGGGACTGAGCCCCTCGCCAGATTCAGACCTTATGTGGTCTAATGGGACTTGCTACAGAATCGCAACAGACTGCTTCAGGATGTACTACATGGGTGCTATTCAAGTAGCTGCCTGCTGGTGGACATTCCGCAATGCTGGGTGATCTGGATTGAAAATCAGGACTGGCAAGGATGATTCCAGGACTACCATGCTGTGCTTTTCACTGCCTGGACCGATTTAGCTGTCAGTGTGACTGCTGCATGCTTGTTGCTAGAGCCACACTCGCAAAAAGTCTGTTGATATATTCAGGCCTTTCCCTGTGGCCCTACCCTTGCCTCAGGGGCAGGCAAAGCAGTGCTTAATTCAGAACCTTGGCTACCTGCCTCTGTTAGAGCAATGTTTGATAGATTTAGAAAGGACAGCTGTAAGGTGCTGATGGATGTGACAGAGGACGCACATTAGTTTTACGGTCAGATGGATACACCTACCAGGTGGTTCTGAAGCAGTTGCAGAAAACAGACTCCTTCTGTGGGATGATTGTGTCCAAATTGAACCTACTCTTGGTTGCTTGTTTCTGGGTTTTCTGGTTCGGTTTACTCATTGCAACCTCCCAGATTCAGCAGTTCTTCTCCAGCATGCCCAGAATGACCCTGGACCTCCCTGATCCCTACGCTCAGTCAGCAGTTCTCCTGCATTGACAGAGTCCTTGTGGATTCGCTGAGCATGCTAAGGGATAGCTCTTTGGACAGTACTCTAGGAATGGGGATGCGTTGCTGTCCCGGATTGACTTTACTGTGCAGGAGCAGCCCCCGCCCCCTGCAAGCTACCATTCTGCATATGGTTATGGATACAATTCTGGACCTGGCACATGGCCACTTGAAGGAATTCTGGAATTAAGGCCAGAGCTAGGAGAGCCAGCTGCTCAAGAAGACTGGTACCTTTCTACTGCATTTCATTGAATCAGCAGAAGATGGCATTACCTGCCCCAGGGCGGAACAACAGGATTATGATATTCTAGTTACTCTGCAGCCCTGCACCAAGGAGGTATTACAGCCATTCATCCTGGTTGAAATCATCCACCACTATCAATTACTCACTGAAGAGAACATACCCAGGAGCCCACTTTACTTCCTTTACCTACATATCCCCTGTGATGAGAATTTTGGGCACTACTGCAGGAGAAAGTTGATCTCCAGGAACTTTGAAACAGTCTTACTGTGCTCTCTACCAGATAGGTGCCAAGCTACAACCAGTGGAGCTTGATTTGGAGCCAGAATGGGAGTCATTAGAACTGGAGCCAGGACAGGCCCTGGGGTTAGAATGTACAACTGGATCT
The DNA here is from genome assembly GCA_004363575.1 of Solenodon paradoxus. Classification (NCBI taxonomy): domain Eukaryota; kingdom Metazoa; phylum Chordata; class Mammalia; order Eulipotyphla; family Solenodontidae; genus Solenodon; species Solenodon paradoxus. Next base: position 226,061 of record RJWH01001712.1, read on the forward strand.
GGGACAACACTGGAACCTACACTAGGCGTGATATTACAGGGGGTTAGAATTCCAAACCTGGGATGAGAGCTGAAGCTAGAGCCTGTTGTTGAGCCATTGTTGAGCAGATAACTGCCACTGCTCCAAGATATGCTCCCAGTATAACTTGAAATAAAACAAAAATGAGACCCTGTGCATGTGGCTCTTTACTGGAGGGTATGTTGTAGGAATAGTGCTATTCAGAAAGGCCTTTCTGAGTGTAGGTGGCTAATAATTTTGTGCTGACTTAGAGAAAGGGGAGAAAGCAAGCCAGTAGATTATTTTCTGTTTTTAAATGAAAAAGTCCTGTTCAAGTTATCTTAGGATGCCCAGTCATCTTATATCTGATATCATCTTGAAATTCTTCCTGTATTATATCTTTTTATTTCTATTATGATTGCTTCCTCTTAGCTCTAAACCATTATACCCAACTCTAAGCCTCTTTTCCCTAGAATAGTGCAAGTTGGCAAAAGATGGCAGAGTAGGTAGCACCATGAATCTGTCTCCCCATCTAGATACCAGTTGAACTAGTAAAATCTCTCTGATGTAAGTATTTTGAAAAGCTGGGCTCTGTTGAAGGTTTGCAACTACAAGAGGAAGACTTAGGCAGTTCATTTTGATCAGTTTCGACTCTCAGAACAGTATTTACCCACCACAGACACAGGCAGGCAGCTGCACACATGTTTCTGCAGCAGCTTGCACATGTCTTGCTGGAATCATGATGGCAGAAAAGGACCCTGTCCTCCAAATGCTGGGTTTCTCTGCTCTAATTTCTGATTACTGCTTCTGATCAGAGGTGTACAAAGAGATTGGCAGCCATCATGGTCCCTACCTCCATTGATGTAAGCCCTCCACCTTTGACTGTAGTAACTTTTAGGAGATTTAAAGGGCTGGTACTCCTCTTCCCCCTTTTAATTTTCATTATTCTCCTTTTTGGAGCCAACCATTAAAAACTAGGACATTTTAAAAAAACATGCATGTACAAGGAAAATTAGAAAGTGATAGTATATGTTTTGGAAGAGGCTCAGAAAAGACCTGAGAAGACCTTAAGTTTATCCCTATCCTTACCCTATGTAGCCTACAAAACAAAACAAAATAAAATAATGAAGGAGAATCTGATTTCCAAAAGTAATGTATTACTAGATTCAGATGTCCAGTGTTCAACAAAAGAAATCACAAGGCATACAAAGAAAAGTGTGACTCACCTCAGAAAAAAATGGAGATTCCCTGAGAAAGACCTAATGGCAGATATACTAGATAAAAACTTTAAAATAACTCTCTTGCAGATTTTTAAAGAACTAAAGGAAAATGGTGGGGGGGGGGGAGTCGAGAAAATGATGTATGAATAAAAATCAAAATATAAATTAAAAAACAGAAAACCTAAAAAAGATTCTGGAGCTGAAAAGTATAACTGAAAGGAAAAATGTCACTAAATGTATGGCAAGGCAGATTTGGGCAGGCAGAAAAAAAGAATCAGCAAACATGAAGATAGGATGATGGAAATGATCAAGTCTAAGGAACAGAAAGAAAAATTATTTAAAAAAAAAAGTGAGGGACAAATAGGCCAGCATAGGCATTGTCTGACTGTCTGAAGGAGAGAGCGAGAAAGGTGCAGAGAGAATATTTGAAGAAATAATGACCGAAAACTTCCTGAGTTGATGAAGAATATAAGCTCATTTAAGAAGCTCAGTGACCTGTTTTTTTTAAATCCCACACCAAGAAACATTATAGTCAAATTTTGAAATGCGAAAAATAAGGTGAAATTATTGAAAGCAGCAAGAAAAGCAAGTTCTCACATACATGGGATCCTCAATAAGATTATCAATAGGTTTCTCACCAGAAACTTTGGAAGTGAGAAGACAAGGAACCCAAAATGCTCAGATAAATAAACTTCTAACCATGGTTCCTGTTAGCTGCCCTAGTCCTTCAAGACTGAGAGAGAACTTAAAGAAATTAAAGTGAGGGAATTTCTGACCTCTAGACTTGTCTGCAAGAAATGCAAGGTGAAATGAAAGGGGCACCAGACAGTAACTTGAGCTATATGAAGAAATAGATAAATGGGCATATATAAAAGCTCATATTTTAACAGTGGTTTGTAACTCTTAGTTTTCTACGTGATTTAAAACATACATTTAAGGGAAGATGGAGCAATTATTAGTATAAAAATGAGTATTACTATAACTTTAGTTTGTAACTTCCAATCTTGCTTCCTGCTTAGTTCAAGAAATTGCGTTAAAATACTAATTTATAAAATGTTTGCAGACACAGATTTAATTTTGTGATATACACAGTTGAATGGAGTCAGGATGGAGCTGTAAAAGAGCAGGGGTTTTGTGTTACTGAAGTTGATATAATTTTAAGCTAGACCGTTATGTTAGAATGTTCAGTGTAATCCCCATGAAAATACCTGTAGAAGATATACAAAAAGAAATGAGAAGAGAATAGGTGAAAGGAATCAAAAGGGGTTGCGTGTCCCATTATAAATATTTGAGATGTAACATACAGCACGTTGACTATAGTTAATACTGTTTGAATACTTGAAAATAGCTAAGGGAATAAATCTTGACAGTCCTTATCACTAGAAAAACTTTTTTGTAGTTATGTATGGTGATGGATATGACCTATACTTATTGTGATGATTGTTTCACAATGTATAAGAATAGCAAATCATTATGTTGTACGTCTAAAATGAATATGATGTTATTTATATGTGATTATACCTCAGTTTAACAAGTGAAGAGATGTAAACATTTCACTACAAAAAAATCAACTCAACACAAAAAGAAGAAAATAATGCAAGAAATGGGTGACAGAAAAAGCTACAAGGCATATAGAAAACAAATTACTACATAAGTAATTTCCTCTTTACCAGTAATTACTTTAAATGGGAATGGATTCAGCTCTCCAATAAAAAGACAGGGATTGGCACATGCTCCAACTAAATATTATTTATAGGAGAGTCATTTTAGACCTAAAGACACAAATAGCTTGAAAGTGAAAGGATAGAAAATTATAATACATGCCAGAAGTAACCGAAAGATATTCCAGGTAACTATACTAATAGACGAAATAGACTTTAAACTGAAAAATTATAGGAGAAAAAGGGGACATTGTATATTTATAAAGTTTCGGTATAGTAAGAAGACACATAACAATTATAAACATTTATGCACTTAACAGATCGCCAAAATATGAAATAAAAGTTGAGAATTGAAGGGAGAAATAGTTTTACAGTAATGGTTGGAGATTTCAATACCCCTTTTGTAACAATGGACGGGTAAACAGATGGAGGTTAAGTAAGGAAATATGATTAAACCACACACACATTAACCCAATCAAGTAGATCTAACAGACATATACAGAACACTCTACTCCATAACAATAGACTACACATTTTTCTCAAGTATACATGGGGCATTTTCCAGGATCATTTGTCAGACCTCAAATCTCAGTAGGTTTTGAAAGATAGATACAATCCTAAGTATCTTTTCTGACCACAACAGGATGAAATTAGAAATTATTATCAAAAGGAAATCTGGAAAGTTCAGAAAATTATAGAAATAAAAAATACTTTTATACAACTAGTGGACCAGAATAGAAATCACAAGGGAGATTAGAATGTACTTCAAGATGAATGGAAACAAAAACATAGCATACCCAAACTTACAGGAATCAACTAAAGTGCTGAGGGGGAAATAATTAACTAATGCTTACATTGAAAAGCAAGAAAAGTTATGTCAACAACTTTACAACCTAAAAGGAGCTAGAAAAAGAATAAACACAAAGCTAGTTAGTAGAGGGAAGGAAATAATGAACGTTCAAGCTGAACAAAATAAATAGGAAAATGGTTGAGAAAATCAACAAAGCTAAATGTTGGGTCCTTGAAAATCAACAAAACTTTAAACCTTTAGCTGTAAGAGAGACAGACAGAGCAAGAGAGAAAATTGTGAACAGCTGTACACCAAGAGATTGAATTACCTAGGTGAAGGACAAATTCCTAGAAATATCAAGTCCACTAAGAGTAAATCACAAAGAAATAGAATATCCAAATGTCATATAACTAGTAAGTAGATTAAATGAGAAATCAGAAATTTCCCAGCAAAGAAAAAACCTCAACCTCATGTTTTCTGTGGTGAATTCTAACAAACGTTAAAAGAATAATCAAACTTACCCAGAAAGTTGAAGAGATGGGAACACTTCCTAACTCATCCTATGAGGCCAGCCTTACCCTGTCACCGAAGCCAGGCAAAGACACTAGAAGGAAACTCCAGACCAGTATCACTTACAAACATTGATGCAGAAGTCCTTAACAAAACACTAGCAAACAATTCATCATATTAAAATAACTTTACACTTTGACAAATTGTAATTTATTCCTGAAATATAAGAATGGTTTCATTTGTTAAAATTGATCATTGTAATATGCTACATCAGTGGAATATGGGATGCAAACCATACGAGCATCTTGATGCAGAAAAATCATTTGATGAAATTCGGCACCCTTTAGATGGAAACTACCTCAGCATAATAAAGACCATATAAAAAACACACTGTGAGCATCATACCCAGTCATGATAGATGGAAAAAAGCTTTTCTTCTAAGATGAATGAGACCAGGATGCCATATTCATCACTTCTATTCGACATGGTATGGGTTGTCTACTCATAAGCAAATCACCAAGGGGAGAAAATGAAGGCATCCAAATTGGAAAAACTCAAGTAAAATGAATGTTTGCAGATAATAGGCTTATGTAGAAAATCTTGGATTCCACAACAACAACAAAAAAAAACAGAACTAAAAACATGAATTTTGCAATGCATTAGGATATTAAATTAACACACACAAAATTTGCTGCATTTCTATATATGAACAATGAATAGCCCAGAAAGGAAATTACAGAAACAGTTATCAGCATAGCTTTTTGTAGGAAAACATGGAATTCACATGGAATCTTTTTTTGAAAAAGAAACCTCCAGCCCCTGAGTCGTGAACTAGGGTCCATAGGCATTACATGGCCTGAACCTTAGCCTGAGCCACAGGGAGCCATAAAAGGAACGTAAGAAACCTCAGATAGCCAGAACAAGCTTGAAAAATATGTAACTCTGATTCAAAACTTAGTACAAAGCCTCAGTAATCAAAAACAGTGTTTGGCATAAAGACAGAATTGTGAGATAGAATAAAATGTCCAGGAATAAACCATCAGGTATACGGTCAAATTGGTTTTGGCAGGGGTGCCAAAAACATTCAGTAGGGAAAGGACAGTTCGGTATTTGGTGCTGCGAAACTGGATATCCACATGTGAAATAATGAGTTGGACCCTCACCTAACATCATATACAACAGATTTTTTTAAATGAATCAGGTATTTAAATCTAAGACCTAAAACAGTAAAGCTCTTAAAGTGAGACAGAACTTGCACAACATTGGATTTGGCAGTGATTTATTGGATCTGACACAGAAGAATAAGTAAAAGAAAAATATACCAATTGGACTTGGTGAAAATTAACAAATTTGTGCATAAAGACACATTATCCACAGAACAAAAAAGTCAATCCATAGAGTGGGAGAAAATATGTACAAATCACGGGTCTGATAAGGAATCGAAATCCAGAATATATAGAAAAGTCCTAAAACCTAACAACAAAATCAACCTGATTTGAAAATGGTAAAGGACAGGGATAGGCATTTCTCCAAAGAATATATACAAATAATAAGCACACGAAAAGATGCTTATTAACATAACTAGCGGAATCCAAATCAAAACTACAGTGAAACTCTCTCACCCATTAGGCTGGCTGCTATCCAAAACAAAAGCAAACCCCCAAACCAGAAAGAGCCAAATGCTGGAAAGGATATGGAGGAAATTGGAACCCTTGTGCTCTGTTGGAAGCATTATAAAATGGTGTATTGTAGAAAGCCCTGTGGCAGTTCCTCAGAAAGACAAAAATAGAATTACCATATGATTGACCCGTTCCGCTTCTGGATTTACACCTAAAAGAATTGAAGAAAGGATCTCTGAGATATTTGAACATTCATGTTTATGCAGCATTATTCACAATAACTGAAACAGAAACAACCCTAAAGTCCATGGATGCCTAGTGGACAAGAAAAATGTGGCATATGCAATAGGATATTTTTTAGCCTTTAAACGAAAGAAAAGTCTGTAATATGTTAAAACATGGATGAACTTTGAAGACATTATTGTTTGTGAAATAAACCAGTCACAAAAAGATAAGCACTGTATGATTCCTTGTACTTCGAGTAGTCAGAATCATAAAGGCAGAAAGTATAATTGTGGATGCAGGGGGAGGGGGAAATGGGGAATTATCATTTAGTGGGTATAGAGTTTCAGTTTCACCAGATAATAAGAATTATGAAGATGAATGGTAGTTACGGTGGTCACAATAATGTGAGTGTGTTGTTTTTTAAAATTAATTTTTTAGTTTGCAGTAAGTTTCAGGAGAACAGATTCAAACCTCAGTCGATGTGTGTATCATACCACACCTACTACTGGCATTTTAGTGCTGGTCACTACTATCATTTTTATTCCTTCAGCCTCAGGTGCCCATCCCTCTCCTACTGCCTCTTCTGGTAACCACGGTCTTCATTTCAGATTGTAAGAGAAGTTTGTTGGGTTTCATTAGTTCACAGATGAGTGAAACCATCCAGTGTTTTGCTTTTTCTTTTTGACTTAGTTCATGTAGCATAATCACCTCACGTTCCACCCTAAAAATGGTTAAAATGGTAAATTTCATGTTGTGTATTTTACCAAAGTTTTTTTTTTTTTTTTTAATATTGCAAATTTATCTCAGAACCAGTCTGTTCTTCATGTTACCACCAAATTACATTTTCTAAAACTGCTTTTTTTTATGTCATTTCTGTGCATAAAAATTTCTGATGGCCTCTGGTATTTGAACTTTATTGTTTTATCCTTACTAACCATTGTTTTAAAAGTTATCCTGTATGTTAACTAAATTAAACTAAATTAACTTTCTCCCAGCCCTATCTGTGGCCTTTGGATTTCTGATACACTTGCTGCTCATACCTTTAATGCTTTCTTTCCCCGTCCCCTTCTTTCTCCTAATATGTAAATATTAAGAACCTATGTAAATTTGAGTTCTCCTGGGAGTATTCCCTAATTACACCACTTGTAGTGACTTCTCTTTCTTCTAAAGACCTATGACCTTTATTATTTAAACCATTCATATAGTAGCTGATACTCATTGGAATGTGCTTGTCTTATTTCCCGGTATCTCTAAACATAGTAGACCTAACAGCTATATCTTAAAATTATTTGTATTACCCACTTGACTTAATAATATGAATCCATTTGTTGACATTTTGAGAATAATATTCTTCAAGTAAATATTAGACCTGTTAGTCAGATTTAGAAACATTCTGATTAAGTGGTAGCCCTTACTGAATTTTTCTAGAGCAAATATATGTGTGGTACCATTAAGTTTTGTTTGGTGAGGTGTTTATAAGGTGGCTGTTTATATTTCTAGGTAAAAAACAATTTTGAGAAACTTGATATCTTAGTTTTTTTCTCTTAATATTGCATCAGAAATGAGTGTTAGTATTTGGGTACTAAACCTTCTTTTATTCACATGCAGGATTAAATAAGGTTAATTACCGAAATGGTTCATGAGATCTGATACAAGATGTTGTTTTGTTGTTAAATCAGACGAGTTAAATGAACTTGAGGTTAGCAATTTTGTGTTATTTTACTGTGGTTACTGCATTTTCTCTAGAAGTAAAGATAATTTTTTTTAGTCAATTATTTGCTCAAAAATTTGTTTCTGTTTATCTATGTATGTGTGTTTATGTATGCATATTCCTTCTCTGGGATTACAATCAGGATTTGAAACACTTAAAAAATACTATGTTACTCCTAAGAACTGGTAGAGAAAATTTCAGTAACTTTTATGGTCGCTTGTCAGAACACCTAGAAAACTGAGTGAGTACTGTTTGAAGAATTTTAATTGGGAGTGTATCACATGTACAAGACGAAATATGGAATGGACTTTTGACCTGTGAATTAGAGTTGTATCCATTTATTTCACCCAGTGTTTTTTGAAAATTGAATTAGTATATAAGTTCCTCAAGAGTAGGGTTTTCACTTATATTTCTTTATATCCTTAGTATCTCATCTAACGACATAACATCATAGTGCTTCAATAAATGTTAAGATGACATCTCTATTCTGACTTTTTGAGAATTTGTCTTTTTTGTGGGAACTTATGACTTTGCTCTGATTTTATTCAATTTGTTTTCTTTTTACAGCCCCATTGATAAACCTTCAGATTCTCTCAGTATAGGGAATGGCGATAATTCCCAGCAGGTAAGACTTTAGCACTGCGTTGCCTCACTAATCTGCCATCCCCTGAAAACAAGGTAGTCTATGAAAGTGAATTTTCTAGAAAGTGAAAAAGACTAAGTACAGAAATAATTTAAAAACACTTAGGGGACATTTTTGTGATCACCTTTTTCTATACCAAATATAGAGAGCATAATTTAACCCTTTCTTGGAGACTCAGAATTATCTTTATGCACATATGTTACTGTACTGAGACAATACATCGTCATCCTTAGAGTCTGCAAATATTATGTCTTTTTGACCCTACATGAAATGATTCCAGAGTAGCAATTCCTTCTGTATTCTTGACTTTGAGTTGTTTTTCCTCCATAAGCTCTCCTTTGCTCCTTACTGCCAAATTTGTTTTTCTGTTTCTCTCACTGTACTTTCCTGCCCCCTCAATTTTCCTTTCCCCTAGATGACTCCAGATTTTGAAATGATAAGCCAAATAGTTAAGTTCAGAGTTGCATGTACAATGATATTGAATGAGATCTTGATCTTCAGAGTATACTCTGCCATCATCTAGTTATTAGTATTTCACTACTTAAATTTCTATAGATACTCTTCCACTGGCTTAAAAAATAGTTCTAATATTTCCATAGACAGTAGCCACTTCCTCACAGTGTTTGAGAAATTTAGAAACTAAAGGAATTCTTTCCCAAACTTTTTGCTCACAAATTCCTTAAAGGAATTTGAAAATCTATATGTTCCCTTTTTCTTAAGTTAAAAATAATTGCAAAGGATATATTTTTCAGGACTTTGTAAATGTGTGTGCTTTTAAATAGAAGCACTGCATTGCTTTTTAATAAGTATCTTTAATATCAGAATATGCTTAGTTATTTCATCATTTTTTGATACACAATTTCTTCTTCAGATCAGAAATTTTAATCATCTTTTTCTCCTTGAACTCAGTTTTCTCTTTCTATATGGAATTTTATCTACTGTAATGTAGTTTAGCTTGACAGGCATATGAGAAGGTTATTTATTTTGAATCAAAAGCAAAAATTATTTTTCTGACACAAGATTTTAAAAACCAAATTTTTATTTGTAGTATTGATTGGCTAAAGGCAGCTTTTAAGTATAAATTTTTATTAGACTTAATCATTGGACAAAAACTAAAATTATATTGGAAATCTGAGAATGATAGAGCCATTTTTAAATTACTTTCTATGTATTCCAAGAATACATAGATTATTACCCACTTGTAAAAGGAGATAAGTTTCAGCAACAGTTCTAGTCATATTTTCAATCTTCTAAAGGTATATGCTGAGGCCTCTTGTTCATACAAATAAGTAGAGGAAAAGTTGTGATAATCAGTATCACTCACATTTAACTCCTCAAGTACATATATAGGAATCATAAAGATTTATCATCAAAATTATTTTAATGATGTGTTTGAAAATAAGTTGATTACATATTCATTTTGTGAAAATTAAAGTATTGGGAATCACCTAGGTTGCCAAAAAAAAATCTAGCTATTTCAGTCAGTCACTCTGTCATCACCATCTGAATATTTCTGATAGTTTTGTTTGATTCCCAGAGAATTTTCCTTCTTGAGCAAAGTGCTATAGTTAGATCCCACAGAAATGAGAATATTCCTTTCTTTGTGAAGTAAGAGAAGTTAGCATGTAAAGGAAATGAAACTGGCCTAGTCTTTTCAGGAGAGTCCGTTATAGAAAACAGTGTAAGAGTGTGTGTGTGTGTGTGTGTGTGTGTGTGTGTGTGTGTGTGTGTGTGTGTGTTTGTAAAGTTATATGTAAGGTAGTGAATTTTCTAAAAATTCATGTTCTCTGAAATAGCCTTCAAGTACTACTTCAGTTTGAAGATCACTATTCTGTTACATTTAGTTGCAAGTCCTTTAAATTGTGACTTATTAAAAGTTTAAACTAAAGTTGGTTACTCTTTTCTCTTCCTGTTTGTGCTTAGATATCTAACAGCGATACGCCTTCACCACCACCTGGTTTATCAAAATCCAATCCAGTCATCCCCATCAGTTCATCTAATCACAGTGCCCGGTCTCCTTTTGAGGGGGCAGTAACTGAGTCACAGTCGTTATTCTCGGACAACTTTCGCCATCCTAACCCCATCCCAAGTGGGCTTCCTCCTTTCCCCAGTTCCCCACAGACATCCAGTGACTGGCCTACAGCACCGGAGCCACAGAGCCTCTTCACATCAGGTGTGTATCAGTACTCCCACCTGTTAGTAATTAACTCCAACTAAGGAGTCGCTTGGTGGATGCGTTTCTACTCTTTTCCTTCCTGCTCCACTTTTCATAAAAATGTAGACATTTTAAGTTGCGTCAACAGACTGGTTAGAAAAATTATTGTATGACTTAGAACTTCCAGTTAACAGGTTTTCCAGAAATCAGCGGTTAGGTGATTTTCCTGATAATAAAATGCTTACTCCTTTGAGAAATATTAAGGACTTAACATTTTTAATCAGATTTGTGTTTGTATAGTTTTTTGCCTCCAAGTGACAAAAAGGTCTGTTAGTTCACATGAAAAGTATTGTTTTCAGTGCGCCTCGCTGGCTCAGGCGCTAAGCTGACAGCTGGTGTGTGATGTCTGTGAAACCCAAGGACCCAGGACCTGGAGCACCAACGAAAATAAATAAATTAATAAAAAAGTGCTTCCTTTTCCCTCCCTGCTTCTCTCCCTCCCTGTGCTCTACTTCTCCCTTCCTTCCACTCAAAAAAAGTTTTTTAAATAAGTAAATAAAAAAATACTGTGTTTCACCATTTTGGAACCATTTCCATGTTTATTGATTACAAGTTCTCTTATTAATGTGAAAGATGGTATAAAATTAGCATCTACAATAACACCTACAGAATGAACAGTTTAAAACAACTGTAAAGATTAAACAGATACTCAGATTTCTTTAAATGCATTCTTATTTCTTAGCAGTATATAAAACATCTTCAGGATATTTATACTTTCTTTGATAAGTATATTTAAAAAATAAACTTTACTAATTAAATTCTGTTCATATTTGTTATTGCTTTAAATAACTTACTGTGGGTTTGCACACATAACGAATATGAGTGTTTGAGTATCAAGTGCGTTGTTTTCTTTGGTGAACAAGATCAGTCTAATATTACTCACTTGTTGAAATTTGTAACTTAAGAATGAAATCATTGCTGAAAGTATATGAGACCTTTTGTAATTTTGTAGTCTTAGCGTGCTTAAAAAATATTAGACAGATTTTGCACCTATTTGACTTTATCTTGTAATATGATAGATTTGACTAGTGTGGATACTCATTAAGTACGAAAGGGAGCTGTGTATTTTAAATTCATCACTAATTTTCTTCCAAACAGAAACCATCCCAGTATCGTCCTCTACAGACTGGCAAGCAGCATTTGGCTTTGGTTCTTCCAAACAACCAGAGGATGACTTGGGTTTTGATCCCTTTGATGTCACTCGAAAAGCCTTAGCAGACCTGATTGAAAAGGAACTATCAGTGCAAGACCAGCCTTCCCTTTCGCCCACGTCTCTTCAGAACTCCTCTTCACACACTACAACTGCCAAAGGCCCAGGTTCTGGATTTCTGCACCCTGCTGCACCTGCAAATGCCAACTCTCTCAATAGTACCTTTTCAGTCTTGCCACAGAGGTTTCCTCAATTTCAGCAGCACCGAGCAGTTTATAATTCATTCAGTTTTCCAGGCCAGGCAGCCCGCTATCCTTGGATGGCCTTTCCACGCAATAGCATCATGCACTTGAACCACACAGCAAACCCCACCTCAAATAGTAATTTCTTGGACTTGAATCTCCCGCCACAGCACAACACAGGTCTGGGAGGGATCCCTATAGCAGGTAGGTTCACTTATAGCCTTTGAGAATTTGTGACTAACTCAATGCCTTCAGTTGTTGGGTGGGTAGGGAGGGAACTACTGAAAAAGAGAGCACTTATCATTAGTCTGGAAATTTCTTTGGGAAAAAAATTCAAATATCACAATCTAAAAATTTTCTAGTTGGTTGGATGCCTTGTAATATTGAGCTTTATACGGATGGTGGAGTATTATAACTAGTTATTGCTTGGAAAATTTTACTTAATAGGATAGTTACCAAACTTTTATGTGGCATATAAATGCAAAAAGAAAAAGAAAAAAAATGGGCTCTGAAATAATGGTGTTGTAAAGTCAAACACCATGGTAAAAGTTCTGATTTTACATTCTGAATGAATGTATGTTGGTTAAAAAAAAAAAAAAAAAAGGTGATTAATGAGAGACAAAACCACTCTAATTACTTTTGGCAATTACTTATTTTAATGATAAACACATGCGCACATATCAAAACAGTGCTATATTCATAAAGTACTTAATATTTGGGAACTCTTCATATTTCACAGACAAGCATATATGCAGAAGTATATTTTCTGTGAAAAAGAAATTGTTCAAGGAGGCATATTTTCCCTGTAGATCTGTCTTTTTTTTTTTTTTTTTAACTTCTGGGGAAAATATTAGGTTCTGATAAGTGATGCCAGAATGCTTCTGATTTTATACTGCTACCCCGGAAGTTTTCAGAACTTTTGAATTTTAAGGTCCCACTTAACATTTTTTAGATCAAGTGACTTCTGTATTTAAAGGAATCATTCCTATCAATAGCTTTTTTGTTTGTTTTCATTTAATTTGTCCGTAAAGATGACTAGAAAGAGACTTTGTTCTTCACCTGGGTCTCTCACACAGAATAGACTCATCCCTTCGTTCTTGGCGTAATTCATAGTTAATTTTGTTGTCCCTTGTCATGGCCTTTAAGATATGGCATGGCATGGTGTTGCTGTGATAATTTATTACTAGCAAGGCATTCATTCTCTTGTTTTTAGCAAGGTTGATAAATGAATTTACAGAGTTCTATCAAAATTTTTCACTCTTTTTCCTTTGTGACCAACAGTATTTCATTTTCAAGACAAATAGGTCATTTAAGAGATTTGTGGTTTAAGAGGTTTGTGGTTTGTTAATACAGTGAGGTGAATAGTTAATACAGTGAAGTTAATTTACATAAACTTCATAGCATCTTATGTAGTGATTTGCACATCAGTGGGACTCATGATATTTGTTCATTTAGTAGGTAATCCAGAGTGACATTTTTCAATCCTCTCCTTTTTCATTATATTCATTTATGAAGCATGAAGTGTTCAGTTCCTAGTATTCCTTTTTTTCTTCCATTCAAGGCAGCATTAATTAGAGTGTAACTTTGTTTTGTTTTGCTTTGTTTTAGTCATTCAGAAACGTGACGTTTTAATTACTGGTAATGATCTCATAACTGATTAGAACATTAAAAGTTAAAGTTAAGTTAACGAAATATTCTCAACATTTAAAAATAAAATTAAACCAATTACAGTGAACCTTTTGGTTTTCATTTTTCCCGATAATGAACTCAGCCAAGTAATACAAAAGGAGTATAAAATATTGTACTATTTCTAAGTACATTCCAGTATAGTTGAAGAGAGAAAATTAAGATTATGTAGTTGTATGATACTGGAATCTGAGAGATATCAGTGGAGCCTGTAATTGCTGGGGAGGCTTCCTTGACAAAGTAGAATTGAACTATACTGTGGTCTTTTGGATTGGTTGTTAGGAGAGAAATAAATGACCTTTTCTGTTGATGGAAACCCCTGAATAAAGTCATAGAAGCAGGAATTAGTATGTCTGTACATTAAAAAGCAAGAGAGATGCCTTCTATAACGAGGTGCTTTGTAGATCATGTAGATAGCATATATGGAAAAATGGGGGCATCTGAGAGTGAGGCAAAACAGCTCAGACTTGATGTCATATGAAGGAGGCTGCCTTTGTGGAACTCTACTCCTTAACTGTCTTTAGTTTGTACTTATATTTGATTTATAACATGATTTATTATCTGTTCTTTCAATTTTTGTAGTTATATTATCCATTAGTCAAAAAAAGTATTTCTAACCCACATATTTCAAGCCAGCAGATAGTCTGGAAATGCCACACTGGTACTGAGTAATCACTGATTTGTGAGTGTGGTTGTCCTCATGTCACTCATTTGAAATCTTTACTAAAGTAGGAACTTTATGAAAAAAAAAAAAAACCTGTGGCATTAAATTATGATTCTCTCTTTCTTATTGTTTTCTTTTAACATACTCAGTCATAGAGTAAAAGAACACGTTTTTCCAAAATTCTAAGGGAGGTCACCAACTGTGGATTATGGATTACCATGGGGTTTTGTGGGAGCTGAGAGCTTGTTATTTTCAGTTCTTTGCGGTGATACTTGCTTGGTATTTAAATGGGGGCTCTATACTAAATTACTTTTAAGGCTCTGATGACTAGAAATTTTAGTTTCAATGTACCAAATACTTTAAATTGATATTGAGTTGCACAGGATCTTCTCATGGTTTATAAATATTTGGCAGATACTCCAGGAAACTGAATGTGCTAATCCTCAAAACAGAATAGTTGTATAATTGTAGCCAGATGGTTTAGGATAGCTAGGAATGACAGACAGGAAAGTTCTGGAACTGTGTGCATCTTAACTGTGTCTAATTTGAAGCAATTTAATAGTTAGGCTCTGTCTCCCCCTCCTTTCCCTAGTTGAAACCCTGCTGTTCTTGAGTGGAACTATCCACATAGGTTCAACTTCGTGTCCTTCATTGATTGTCATGGTAGCCTACACGGGACCGCTGTAAGTGCTTCAGAATGGATACTACATCTGTCTCCCTGAGGTCTGCCACTTTACGCTGTGCTGAGGTGACACTGTTGGAAAAGGCACATATATTTAGTTCAAAATATTAGAGCAAAATAGGAGTACCTGTGATCTTTAGAAGCAATACTCAGAGGTGTCAGTCATCTGCATATCACACAGACTTTTTTTTTTTTTTTATATTTGTATTTAAATTTCTAATTTCGGTTTGTTTTGGTTAATTGTTAAATATTCGATACATCAGAAACCTATCATGGAGAGGACAGTTGCCAGAGGTTTGAGAGAAATGTAGCTTCCATTTCCTCTGCCTATTTGAAATACTTCTGCTTAAAATTATTTCCTTAATTAGGTGACATCTGATTTTAGCAGCATTTTCTTGGCTGCACGTTCAGTTAGCTAAGTTTAGAAGGAGAGGGTGAGCTTTGATTAGTGGGTGTTGTAGCCCATCATAGCTTTTTTTATTAGTGGAACTTTTTTTTTAATAGTAATTCTCTTTCTTTAATTCACAATACTAAATTCCATTTAGAATATTGAAATTGCATCTCAGTCTATATTTCACACCACTCCCACCACCAGGTTTCCAGTGTCCCTTACAGCCACCATACTTTGGTTTTTAAAAGTGGCTTATCGTGTTCACCTCCTTTATTTTAGGAACGGCAAGCTGTGTTCTGGAAAGATTAAATATTTTGTCAGAAGTCACACGTTCAGTTAGTAGTGGAATTAGGATAAAGACACAGATCCCAAATTCAATAACTGAAATAATTTTCACTACAACATTGATGCTCTCCTTCATAGATGAAGGTCGCTGACATCTGCTTGAACTTGGCTTTATTCTGTAGTAATTCATTTTTGCTCTTATGCACGTGCAGGTCCCATTTTTTCAAGAGTTTAGCTCTTCACAAGACAGTTGATCAAGTTCAAGGGTATGGCCTATAGTTAGAAGATAGCTGAACATTTATTGACTTGGTGAATAAATTTCTTGCTTAGTCTTCATTAGATACCATGTTCTCACTGAGAACATCAGTCTAAAATTTCCTTTACACAGACCCCTTACTATATATACTTGGGGTTTGTAGAATCTTTGACTTTACTGAAAAATTAGAAATAAACTGTTCTAAAGACAAAATCTTTTTTTTCTTCATGATGTCGGTTAAGCCTAGCTTTCCAAATGTTATAATGAAGATTTGTTTTTAGAAGAACTCTCTACCACAGTTTTTATTCCATATTACTAAATATTATTTGGAAAAAATAATAGGATGAAGTCCGTAATCAATGTTGTTTCAAGATATGCTTAGAAAAGTATTTGAAACTGTTTAGGGTTGGATTTTTTTTTCATGCTTTTGTTAAATCACCTTTTACTTAGCGAAAGGACGTTTAGGACATTTTTCTCTCAATTTTCTTCCTTTCGGAATTAGCTGTTTTAACAGTGACTTGATTGAATGTTGAGTCATGTGTGAAGCAAGTCACTTGTGAAATAATTATCAATTACAATTAGGAGAACTGAACTCATTTCATATATAGTTCTGTGACCTAGAAGTAGTCATCTTGCTTTCGGTCAGTTGAACCATTGTATTGTTAGCATTTTACTGTTTTCCTCTTAATTCTGAGTATACATTGAATTTTCAGATACAATGTTAGTTTGATAAATTAATGTATTTTTTATTTCTTTTTACTAAATAATTTCTGCCTATAAAACACGTATCATTGAGCATTTTTCCCTTTTAAAAATTATGTTTTCACTTCTGTGAATTTAGTTTTAATTTTTTCACAAAATTCTGTTATTAGAGGTATCTGAATTTATAAGATTTATAAGGGATCCAATTGGCTTGGAAAAGAATGGCTTTCCTGGGCTCTTTTTTTTTTCTTTTTGTGTATTTACAATCCTAAATTTACGTTTGTTCTTATCTCTGACGTATTAAAATTAAGGGTGTATTTATAGTGTAACTGCTTTCTAGGTACTTGATGAGTTTATATTTTAAAATTCGTGTCTTATTTCACACCCAGATTCCAACCATTAAGCATGTATTTAATATATGTGTCAGTATTCCAAATATTGAAATCATTTTTAAAGGGACTGTTAATAAATCTAGTCACCCGTAACTAGACCATGACTGGCTTTTCCACAGGGGAAGAAGAGGTGACGGTTTCGACCATGCCGCTGTCCGCCTCTTCCCATTCATTACAACAAGGACAGCAGCCTGCAAGTCTCCACACTACTGTGGCCTGACAACAGCACTGACAGGAGACGATTAGACTCTGGGGTGCTTGCATGGGCAACCGGATTTTTGCATGATTCCTTTCTGATTTTGCATTTAATGTATACACCCAAAAGAGCCAATATAAACGTTCCTCATGCCTACAACTAGTGTGTTACTTCATAGTTGCTGAAGTATTTCTTCATTAGACCTTTAACAGAATTTATTATAATAATTTTGACATTGTTTCTCCTGAGTGATACTATTTTTAACTCACACAAATAAACCTGTAGTACTAATTAAGATCCCCGATGAGATTAGCTAGAATTATTCTTATTTTGGCTCTATTATCGAAAACATACAAAAGTAATAGTAGTCATTTGTTTTCTGATTTGTGAAACAATGGTAATATCCTAATATACTCATGAAAAATTTGAAAATCAAGAAGGTAATGTTTATTGCATTCTTTGAATACTTAAGAAGAAAGACTGCATAGAAAACAAAATTGGTGTTGTTGTTTAATGCTTAGAAGGATGTTGTCAGCAATTGTTTTTAGTTGTATGGATTTATATCCTATATTATGCATTACATGTCTAGAAACTGTTTTTGTTCTCTCTCATTTGCACATTTGCACTTTCTTTTTGAATGGTTGTTAATTATGTGTAGACAGTTAAAGATAATTATTATAGACTAAATGCAATATAATATCTCTTTTCTAATGCACTGCCTAGTCTACCAGGAAATGCCTCAGAAACTGAATTTCAGCTTACAGTTGATCTGTCAGAAGCTTGAACATGGAGTGCACATTGTATGCGAGAAGCAGCTGGCATAGTGTGATATTGAACAAACGGTAGTTCTGTGGGATATCTGTTTGGAAATTTCATTGTTTGACAATTGAAATGTGATAATAAAATTATATCACAAGTACTTGACTAGAATGAAACTAAGATGGAAGAGACGGGTTTGGGGATCTTCTAAAATTAGGTCATGTAAGTTGTCTTAGATAATTTTAGTTGCATGGAGAATAGTGGAGTACTTTATTAGACTTAATGTGAAGCAATGTTTTTGGATAACGCACAATTTTCTTGAAATAGTTTAAAAAACTGATCACGAAAGAGAATAAACTGAATTCAGTTCTGCACAGGGAACAACAGCTGACAAAATATGACCAGGTTCTGCCTAAATTCAGCATCTGGGAAGAAAGGAGAAAGTCAGATCTACTCCTAAGATTGACAAAAAAACAATTGTGAAAAAAGGACAGGCCCTAATTATTTTATTAAAGATGTTAAAAGGGTCACATGAATACCAAACAAAAAGGAAGCCTAGAGATTTAAAATGATAATAGCAATAATAATAATACTATATTAGGAGATGATACACTGAACAAGTTGGATTTGTTTTCAAGGTTGCCTCTCTATATGAAGTCTTGATTGCTTTTATTAGATATAATACAACAAATTAAATGATTTTGTCCTGAAATATAGTGGGGAAACCCAAAATCTTTTGACATATCCTTCAGCTTGGTTAACTGAGCGAAGAAGCAGCTAGTTATGTAACCATATATAGTTTTTTTTTAAATTCTACAGAAATGACATGTCCTAGTTTTCTGTTTAGAAGTTATTTGGGACAGCAACATAAGAAATCTCAAAAATACAAATAAAGTATTGTAGCATTGTTACACAGAAGCTTTTGTCATGAATGAATTATCCACTTGAGTCTCCAGTTGTGAAAGGTTTCGGCCTTTGTAAGCACACGTGGGTTCCCTGTAATGAGGCTTGCGAGTACATGGCTTTCTCTAGCCTTCAGTACAGAGCCTGTCATCCGCCAGATCTCCATACAAACCCTAGTCCTCATTTCTCTGTGTTGAGTGATACAATGTTATATGAGGCTTCTTTCCTCTGTTAGCTTTCTCTTTCTGTTCTCTGTCCTAGCCAGTGCCAAAAACCTGTCAGGTAGTTTGCCCAGACTTGCCAGGAGTCTGTGTGGACTCCGAGAACTGTCTCCCTGTCTGTTTTTCCTCCCTCCACCCTTCTCACACACCATGCACCAGAAAAATGCTTCTTGAGCAATTAGGCCTCAACCTACATGTTTTCGTATTAAATAGCTAATGTTTATCTCTTAACTTTGTAAGTTGCTAGGCCTTGTAAGTCAAAGAAAAAGCCCCACTGTCTGCCCACTTAAATATTTCATGTAAGATTTTTTTTTTAAGTGTAGTCAAAGTTAAACTCAGTCATCGTTAATAGTACTAAAGCATAGAAGAAATGACAACACATAGAATGAAGTACTGCTTCACATTGCAAATGAATTGATGAAACAAATGATGGTTAAGAATGAGGAATTCTAAAAAGTTTCAAAAGTTCGTTTTTGATAAATAGATTCTACATAATTGATCAGTCAGGCATGAGGGAAGTTTTATTTGTTTTTTCATTCTTAATCTTTAAGGACTAGTCCAGTTCTTAAATCAAACTTAAAACCTGAAATTCAGTACCCCTTGATATTATATGCAACGTTAACAAGTTTCATGTGTCTGTCCGTGTCCTTTTTTAAAGTTTTACTCAAGAGATGATCCATAGTTACTAGATTTGTAAAGGGTTTTGAGATGCTTTCCAAGAAAGAAAAAGTTAACTGCTGCCTTGAAGTGTCTTCAGTGCCACTTTAGGAAGCAGAGACCAAGACTGAATGATTTTAGTGTTATGATGAATGTCAAGTGCTTCTTTATTAATTTAAGATTTCATTAGAAAATATATATCTGGTTACTAATTATTCCTTTTTCATGCTGCTATTGCGTTTTGTTTTTCCAGGTGGTGCTTTTATTTACGGTCCCCCTATTTCAACAAAGCAGTGATTATCTGAGTGTGTAGTGTTGACCGAAGCTAGGTCTTGGGGGATACAGGGATACAAGGTTGAATAAAGTACAGTCCCTATCACCAAGGATAGCAGTCCAGTGACAGTTTTCTTTCAAATAAAATCATTTTGTTCTGAGGTATAGTGGGGGTAAACGAAACTCTTTTCTTAGATACTGTTCCTTTTAGTTAACTGAGGATGTCAGACCCTTCTTTCTGTAAGGTCAGTTTTGATATATTTTAACTGCAAGAACAGCCATGGCAGTCCAGACTCTTTTCATTATTCATCTCTTTGACAATGGCTGTAAAGGGGATTAAATTCTAATACTCGACATTTTAAAATACATAATTGCAAGGAGTAAAAACATTTAATATAAGGAAACCTATTTTAAGTATTTCTCAGTCATATATGTGTATGTTCATGTCTCTTAGTGTCCTGGGAACTAAGAGCTTTCTCTTAAAGAAAACAACGTTAATGCTCAGCGTCTGCACACATTCTTACTGACAGCTCCTATTTACATGGGATTCTGAGCACCCTCAGGACGGCCAGAGCTCTCCTCTGCTGTGACAGGGGTCCGTTAGGAGCTACCCCCACAGGGAGGCATTGCCTCCTAAAACCAAGAGAAGGAATGACTTGCAGGTAGATGAACATCTTACAAAATGAAGACCACCATGTTACTTAAGCCTATATAAAAATGAAGCACTTCTTGTCCTATGTTGAGTTGTAAGGTTTTGGATTTTTTTCACTTGTTTGATCATGAAGTTTTCCCAAATCTACTTAATTGGCTTTGAGAGATGGATATCATATAGTTAAAAAGACGATCACTTAAAAATTATAAAGAAACGATAACATGAAACATTGATTTATAGGTCTTTATCTACAAAATATGGCTGAAGTCAATTAACCAGTGTCAAACTGCTCCTTCTGCCCATAGGACTATCTCTCTCTCTACACTGAGCTTTTTTATCTGAATAAGGACCTACTACATGTCTCCTTGTGCAGAATAAATGGGAATAGTATGTTCAGGTATTCACACGTGGCATGTTTAGGGAACTAATCAGATACTATGCTGATAAAGTAAAAATGAGGGAGGTTATTGTGAGCTGGTTTAGGGAAAGGCATCATGGAAAGTGTGAGACTTCGATTTTGAAGGCTGACTTCAGTTTAGATGACAAAAAGGGAAGTACAGTTAAGGGGGACAGATTGAACAGTGAACCAGAGACAGATTAGCATAGTCTGTTACGAGTTATGAGGAAGGTGAGGAAGTAGATGGTCTCATCAGAGATATAAGGGTCATATAGGAAGGTGGGATAAATGTGCTAAAGCCTGGAAAACTAGGCAGAGTTTAGTCAATGTGGAAATAGTCAGTGGTAGAGAACTAAAAATTCTTTGGTTAAGATATAACTTCTTTGTAGCATTTTAAGAAGATTAATTGGATAGTATGTTTGCGTGAACTTGGTACCAGTTAGAAAGTAGCTCCATTATGTCTTTGTTGACCAGTACAATTAAGATGGCCTAGACTAGAACTATATAATACCAGGAATACAGAAGAAATTTTGAATTAGAAGTTAGAAAGCATGAGATTTAAGAGAAGGTCTTTGGGTTTGGCTACATCTCCAGTGACCTTTAATAAGATAACTTTCATAGAAATGTACAGATGGAAGCCAGTTTCCTAGGATTCGTGAGGAAATGTCAGGGATATGGATGTAGCACTCATTGACTGCGTAAGACATTTGTCAGCAGAAGGGGAAGAGGGGAAAAAGATGCTAGCTAGATGGGTAGTTACCTTTCAAAGCATTGCTCTAAGAGAAAGGAGATACCTAAATATTTAAAGTAGAACATATAGAGCTAATTGGGAGGCAAACTCGGACAATACTGAAGAGAAGATGAGGCTAATCTAGCAGGATAAAAGATTTCTTCAAATGCTGGGAGGGATAAGTTTCCAGATAAAATTAGGGTATCAGTTTAAGCTTAAAGAAGTGGGATGTATCTTCCTCTGTGATTTGTAAGAACAGTCAGAACATCTGGACGTGAGAATTGTGAGATTAGAGAGAGTAAGAATAGGAATGTGGATGAAAGAGTAGATTTGGGAGCCTATAAAGAAAGGAGAGTAAATCAGCCCGTGAGAAGAAGCCTATAAGTGCATCAGAAAGAAATTAGAGAATTGTTAAGTAAAGCTAAGAATCAAATTTTTCATCTCTAGAGCTCAGACATGTATGGTTTTGTATGTTTCTCTGACCCAGCACAAAACATTAGGCGTGGACAAAGCAAGTATTGAGAGAGTGGTTAGAAGGTTTAAAAAAAAAAAAAAAAGGATGCAAAGACATTTAAGAAAACAACAGTGAAATACCAAATCTTGTCAAGAAAGTCCACTAAGAAAGGAAAGAACCAGTGGTGTGTGTTGAATTCAATAGTTTTACGTGAGGGCACAGCAAAGAACAGGCCCAGAGTTGTTATGGAAATGATAGATCATGAGACTGTGGTTAGTGTGATGACCACTCAGCATTGAATGCTGGGTGTGAACCAGAGAAAGGATGGTGTGGATGTCTAACAGCTACTAGAGGCTGGAAAGACTAGCTTTCATAACTCCTGTTCTCTGCCCCCTTTCTGTCTAGCCCTTTCTTGAGAACAGACAGGCAGTATGAGAGCCTTGTCAAGAGCGTGGGCGTCCTGGGCCCTGTTTACTATAAGTTAAAGATGGTCTAAAGGAAAACTTACCGTATAGAATAAACGTTCTTTCTTAAAGCTCCGTAGGAGGACATGGAAGCAAGAGTGCTGGGAAGGCCCGTGAGAAGGCAGAGCCGAGACTGGTGAGCCAGCGAGACTGAGGTCTTGGTAGATGTGTTACTTTACAATGTGAAGGATTTAAAGCGAGTGTGTTACATGCAAAACTCCAATAGTTGAGCCCATATTATAGGCGTGAGTTAGTTTCTCCCAAGTTCATACACAAATTACAGTCATTTTCTATCTACACAGAGAAAGTATCTCTTAGTTGAACTGGGTTATTCTCATTTGTATAACAAATAGTTAAAAACAGTAGATTAGTAGATTAATAATTTTTAATTAATTTTCTCATAATAGGTAAAAAAGTATTTTGACAATTTCACCCCAAAGTGTACATGTGAATAAATACAAACCTTAAGTTATTGAACGAATCTGCTCTCAGTTCTTATATATTTTTATACTTAAGCTATAACCTTTACAAGAATTTGCTAAAGTTACAGTGGAGCAAGGAAGAAGATAGATGTATGTAAAAAAAAAAAATGTTCCCTCTTATTCCGTTCATGACAGATGTGCCTAGTTTGGGAAGCACCCTTATTTCCTGACTCTAAAATCACTTGTTTCATGTGTCTCCAAGATAGCAATTGTGAAAATGATAATGCTTCAAAGTCTTAAGTCACTGCTCCGAGAGTGTGGTGTTTGGGAAACCATGCTGACGGTGTAAGAAAGCGCGCTGCTCCTTGGCCTCCCGGCTGCCCTGTGATTTGCTGCCATGAGGCGTGCTCGTAGCAGACTTAGCTGGTGGCACGCCAGCCTTCACTTCAGTCAGTAATCAGGAGCTTTGTCCGGAGAATCACTCGAGATCTGTTAAGGAGAACCTACCCTGTTCCATGGTATGTTAGAAATTCTACCCTGGGTCTGAGTTACAGAAATACAATTTACACCCGCTGGATACTTAGAATTGAAGGCAAGCTTCAGCAAGCTAAGCCCCTTGACAGTTGGACTGAATTACCTGGCATTTCCATGAAATAGTTAGAAACTGTCATACTTGAGAACCAATTTTTTTTTTTTTTTTCATGTTTCCTCACACCATAATTCCTAAGGCAGCTATTGCCTGGACTTTGTTTTTAGCTCACCTCGCATGTTACACTTACTTTGAAGGTTCCTGGAAACTCCAGACTGACCCGAGAACATACTGTGCCGACAACAGTTTTGTTCTAGCTGCTGCTTGGTACTTGGCCCACTTTTGTGCTCTGTTAAAAAGCAGTACCCCAAAAGCCCCCACTCCCATATTATATACAAACCTTTTCAAATACCCAGTACCTCTTTAAAAATTGAGATAAAGTTCACCTATTTTAAAATGTGTAGTTCATTAATCCAATACTGTTGTTTAACGACGTTGATGTTAAAATAGCAGAAAAAAGACCCCACTCCAGCTGTGAGAATTTGGGCCTGTTCCTTGTTGGAGCTCTATGGGGAGAGCATGCATCTAGACCAGTGTTTTTCCCAAGAGGCTGAAAGGCAAATATTAAACCTTAAAATACTACTTACTTCTTCATGGCAGCACAACTCCAACTTGTGGATCAAGCAACTTTCATATCCTGCCCACCAAACAAGGGGGTGTCAAGGCGCTTTAAGCGACCCTCAGAATGCTGGCTTGCTGAAGTAGATAAAGATGTTTGAAGCAGCTCTCTGAATAGTTTTGAAATGGCAGTAATGGTCTTTCTGGCCTCATGACATTTAATTAGCATTATGTAACACAAGATGTGCTCTCTCTATGGATGCGAAGTTGAATATCTGCATGCTTACATGTTTGTTAGCTTATGTATAGTAATTTGCTTTTAAATCCTTAACTCATGGAATGTAGCAGAGTTTAAAGTTATCAGGCTATCTATTCCTGCTGTGTAATGATTAATTCATACCTTCAGGATAAATGCTATGTTTATTCAGTCTCCCTCTTAAATTTTTTTAAAAAGAAATAAAGATCCTATTTAAAAGCAGTGAAATTACAATATTGGTGCCCACATCACTCCTGGACATGTTTTATCTGAACAGATATTTTCAGTGCTTTCTCGTCAGATTTCATCCTACTACTAAGCATCCCCATCCTGTATCACACTGCTTGGAAAAACCAAAGGAGAGGATAATAAGAAACAAAGATTTGTGTTAGAAGCTGTGAAATATCTAACAGTCTCTAACAATCCTTTTAAAGACTGAATAATGATAAAGAAAACTCAAAAGGATTGTGATTTGTCCATAGTCTCATTCTGACAATAATTGCTAGTTTCATTAGCTCTCATCATCTAAGTTTGCCTTCATACATGTAACTTCAAGATTTGGAATATATTCTTCACCTAAACTTTGTTGTCTTCCACTTTGATTGTTACAGTAGTTCCCAGAAGTCAGCAACCTTCAGCTGTGAATATCAGTGCAAATAAAGAATTGAAGGTTTTCAAAATGTCCGTCTGCTGGCAGATGTTATCAGAGATCCTGTGGGTGGTCAACACAGCCTTGCATTAAACGTGGCCCAGTGATCTTGGAGTAACTTTGGGAGGGTGGTGGGGAGCTGGGGAGGTCACCTTTCAGGTACTTTTAATGTAGGCTTAAAATAATTTACTAATTTTAGACCTAAAATAAAGAGCAAAGCAAAGGTGGATACAGTTTATCCAAGATTTTTTTGCATTGCCAAAGAGCATGTAAGAAGTACATGTGTGACCACTAGACTGATGACGTCTCTCGATATTATGGAATGAAAAAAAAAGAGTAATGGCATTGAAATATCCTAGGCACACACAAGACGTGACCTCATATTATCTTTGAAGAGCTACCGTGTGCTACACCATGTAAAATGATAGCATATCTGCTGAGTTTTTTTCAATCGATGTGGTGGTTTTCAGCAGAATGAAACAGAGGGTAAGCTCCACAAGAATTTAAGGATGATAATACACCTCCATCTCCAAGAGGAAATGCAGGAAAAGTGGCTGCAATCAACTTTTATAGCCTAGTGCTGTTTCCTAATATGGTGAGATCTTATCCCAAGGACTATCCAAGTGTTTACACATTGATTTCAGCCTTGCATGCTGAAATAATGTGTGCATGGGACAGAATATCGTCACCTGGAACATTGCCGGAGTGTTTTTAAGGCATTGTCATTTTATATGTTGGCATCTATAAGAAGTCTGACACCCTGACTTCTGTTTTTGGTTTGTTTTTTCATTGCATTCATAAGTTGAGTACCTAGCTAATGGTAAAGGAGGCCCTGGGTTATGTCATTATCAACCAAGTATGAATATTTCTTGTTGACTTTCAGCCTAGTGGTTTTTACACACCATTGTTCCATTTATGTTTTCTCTATTAAAAATACATACCTTCTTATTAAAATGTATGATGATGGGCTACTAATATGTATACCCTACCCCTCACCTCCCGTTCAGTGTAAGATTTGCTGCCAGGTATGTTTCTTTTTACTTCTAGAATGTTAACATTCACTAATTAGCCTAACTCAAGTCTTGTTCAGTCCAAGACAGATGTAACGTGTTTTGAGCGTCTGTGTTGTTAGTGCTGCCAGGTGTAAACTTCCAAAACTTCACTTTACCATTTGAAATGGTAGGCGATTGGAATGAAGCTTATTACTAAAATAAGCAAATAAATACACATGTTCCTGCAACGTTTTTTTTTTTAAGAAAGGTGCTTGACAGGAATGGATTTTTGAAAACTGGAAGCAAAAGACATTTAAAAAAACATTTCCTAATATGTGAATGAAATAAGCAATCAGGCGTGAAGAGAGAGGAGGAAGGAGCATTTTTGTTTATGTTTATTTTAGTTGTACATCCTGGTTGTTCCCCTGGCTCTAGGACACAAAGCGAGGTCCTTGGAGTGCACGAGGACTGCCCTTGGACTGGAGGCAGTTGATCAAACCACTACTCCAGCAGTGTGCACCCCAACCTTTGTTTTATAGCATGCTTCCAGTTTTCCTTACTGACCACCGTGAGTCTTACGCTCACTTCTCTATTCAGTGTCTTTTTGTTTCTTTGAACAAAGAAGAAATCATTTCTTTCTCCATGTAGCTTAGCACGACTAGGAGGAACGATCTCGATGAGGTCTTTCTGTGCATCCTGCAGAACCCCTGGCAGGACCAAAATTCCTCTTCTCCATCAGGCTGCCGACTGTCACGCAGTCTCTGCTTGGTTACCTCCCGATCACTCCTCGGTCTGCCAACTTTCAGCTTATTTCAGAACTGGCTGTCGGTTTTAAACGGTCATGTAATTGTTTTCCTTCTCTCTTTTAAATTAAAGCAACACATCTAAGCAGAAAGCATGGTCTGGATTTTGGAGCAGATTGAGGAACAACACTACTGTTAAATGTTGAATTGGTAAAAGATTTTTGACTCTGTAAGAATGGCATTGTTTACTTTCTCCAACTTGTGAGTCTAGCTTTTAAAAATCTCCAAACTTCCAGGCAATATGACAAAATTCAGCTTTTACAAATACATGTCATTTTTCATAGACTACATTTTTTTCACTAAGGTGTTACTATAGAACTCCAGGATATAGTGAATTAGAATTACAGTTTCTAATTTATACCTGAGTGTGTATTCATTTGATCTTCCTTCCCTCTTGCTGCCTACCTGCCTTCACACACATTGAGAATTGGTTCGCTCAAGACCATCATTGGCAATTTTTTTCCAAATTCAGCTAAAATAAATCATAGCTAAGGATGAATACGTAAACCATTTTTTTTTCTGTTTAAAGTAAAGGTATAGGCAGGAATGAAGGTGAGCAGATGTAGGCAGGCAGGACAAGAGAAGAGGAAGCAGCATTTTATTTATTTTTTATTTAGTTCACACTGGTTGTGCCTCCCACCCCTGGACCCGGGGCTTGAACCCAGGGTTATGTTGCCTGCACTCCTTCAGAGGCAGTTGACCTAACTGCTACTGCACCAGAATATGCCAATAAAGACATACTTTAAATCATTTTTAAACTAAGTAAACTTAAAAGCATTTAAGTCCTTTAATTCATCAAGGTCTTTTGAAATGCTGTTCTCACAAGAATATCTTGTAGATCTGAAAAGGATGCATTTTTATTAGGACTAACCTTTACAAATCATGTCTGCATTGAAAACAGGAAGTAAATTTTTTTGAACTATCCTTAGTCTGAATAAAATAGTAAGGAAGAAGAAAAATAGTTTTATTGCTTTAATCACACATTTCACGTAGCAAAAATAGTAAATTACAAAATATACATGCTGGTTTTCAAAATCAAATATTTATTTTAAAGCAGTCACAAACAAACCTTAAATAACTCTCGGTATGGGTAAATAGTACAAAGAAAAACTCAAAAAGATATTGTGGTTTGTTGGGTTGGAAATGTTTAGCGCCCATTTTTTTTTCATTTAGTTTTAGTATCAAATAATGATATTTTATTTCCCAAGTAGTTTTTTTTTTTTTCTAAAATTAAATAAATTACTGTTTTCATATCTAAAAGCATTCGTTCTAAAAACAAAACTCATAGCCGAGTTATGAAGATTTTGTCAATAAAATATCATGTTTCAGAACATGGAAAATTTTAGTCTTCCTCTTTGGGATTTTTGTGACTTTGATTTAAATTCTTAATATAATTCCATGCTGATGGGAGCCATCTTTCAGAAAAAGATGAGACTGACTGATTTTTCTCTATTGGAATAAAAGTGAGCTGTATGGTCAGAATGGAGTTACCAACTGAATTTGGTGTTTTTAATAGCTTAGAAAATTTGGAAATCTGTTAATGTGGATAATTATGAGCATCAGATACCTTAAACATTTCAGTAGACAGAAGCATGTGGAATTTGCTACATAAGCAGTGAAATACTTTGGTTTGAATGTAAGCCTGGAAGGGAACTTGAAGCCCCAGAAAAATAATTTATCGGCACTAAGCAATCAGAATTTATCCCTGACTTTATTTGGAATGGCCAACTTTTGGTGGCCCTCTAGATACAAAAACAAGCAGAACAGCATGACTTGCAGGAGACCACTACAGAATGTGTTAGCAGCAAGCTCCAGAACAAAATGATGTAGAGTAGACAGTTGATGTTTGTTGAGTGAAAACCAATGGCTGAAAGAATGACGTGTTAGTGTTTGATTACTTATGGAGGCCAGGAAAGCTTGGGTCCTCTTTGGGTCACATCTAGACTTCTGGAAGCATTTAATCATGAGTTGGAACTTACTGGTTCTCTTGCGGTGTTCAGTGTTAAGATTCCCCTCACTACTCCCAGATCTTCGCTACCTCTGAACTCTGGAAAAGTCAGCTCTTGACTTTTTTCCCAAAGACACGCCCCTCCCTGACACACCCACTACAAATACACTTGCAAATCTTTTCAAGTTTTACCAGTAATTGTTTTTACCTCCTCTCTCTCTCTCTCTCTCTCTCTCTCTCACACACACACACACACACACACACACACACACACACACACACACACACACCGACAATTGTTTGGGGGCATAATACTTTCCTAACTCCCTTTATACAGCTTGTAATCATCACCAATTTTTCTCTTAGTTAAACCAAAACCCTTTCCCGTTTGTATTTATCAAATATTTGAAGGCAGTTCCCATTTGGCTAGATGTAGACAAGACCTCTTCAATTCTTTAACTATTCTACAATAAACATGATCTAGCTCTCCCTCTAGTCCAGTTCTCTATACATATTTTGACTTGACAGTGGATGCCTTTCTTAAAATATGAAGCTCACACTTTACATAATAATCTAGATATGATAAGGTAATAGATCATTTTTATTAAAACTGTTATTATTACTAGTATTCTTTACAGTTTACAGAATCCTTTTATAAAAAGTATCCTGTAGGATAGGTTTTATCCCCATTTTATGCGTATGTAAATGAAGAAACAGACCTACAGTGGGCATCACTTATAATATGCTCCTATGTCAGACAGTTGCTAATTTAGATATTGCACATCTATTCACAGGGTCTTATTTTACTTTTTCCCTATGATCCAGTTGTCATATCAAATATTCCAATCTCTTAAGTAAACCATTAGACCTTTTTTCATGCACATGACTGGTTATTAGCTGTCTTTCCTCCTGTATTTTTCCTAATGCTCGTGTGTTTGGGTTTGGTGTAGTTAGAATGTATCTGATTTTTTATTGCCATCTTACAACTTTGTCTTCCTGAAGAACTATATGATTACAAGTTATAGATAAATGTTATAAATAACATTTTGGTGACGAATTTCAATATAAGGATAGCTGTAGTTTTAATGATTGATCTGTCATCTCTAGAATTTGCATGTTTAGTTAATTATGGATTTTGTTAGGCATAATGAAAAGCATGAACTCAAAAGATAAGCTGAGCAGTATCAGACATTTTGGGATCACGAACTATGTTAGTTAGATTTTGTGAAAAATTCATCTAAACATGACTCTTATCTAGGCTATAGTTTAGATCTTATCGCAAAAGGGTATCATCAGAAAGCCTACCAGAAACTGTTGAATTCAAGATAGATGATACTTAAAGCATTCTAGAAAGGCTATTCAAAGAGTAAATTGATATGTTTGGTTCTTGATGAAAGTGTATTTTGACTTTTGAGGATCACTCTTCTGTTTGATGGGATTGATGTGTCAGAGGGATGAGAATGGCACTCGCTGCAAAGTCTTGAGTTTGGGCAGAGAGCAGAAGAGAAGAGGAAATGGACCATGGTCATGTAGAAGGAGAGCATTTCCCATGGGAGACAGCTATCAAGGCAGCTACTTCCAGCTTCTGCCTTCCTCACCTTCACAAAGTTAACTTCTTATATTTCTGTTGGAAGGAAGCTGAGATTCTGGTTAGAAGTCTACATTATTATTTCCCATGAGAAATACCCCAAAATGTAAGCAGAAAGAGCACTAGGTACCTTTTATAGCCCTTTCTAAAGAAATCTCCCTGCTCCTAATCTGTTTCAAAAATTTCCCAAGAACGAATAAGCATGAGGCTTCTAGAGTCTGCCATTTCCTCCTTTTCTCACACGGCCGTAACAGTGGTTTGCAGGGTCACATCTGTGAGAATTAGTACCCCAACTTGTCATTCATTTTGAAATGATATTTAAGCTTCTTTAAATTAAGTAGTTACTCTTTTCATGTCTTTGCATCTTTACTGACTTAGAGTTCTCTTGTCCACATTGATTAATCTATCCTTTCTGGACTGAGGATTGTGCTCTTTTATAAAGAAGATGGAAGGAAGCAAAGTGAAGATGGGACTGCAGAGCTCTGCCTGCTCTGGCTTAACAATGTTAACATTAACTTATGAATCAGGCTGAGCAGTGGTTTTTCCTATCTTCCAAAAAAAAAATAGCTTTTCTTGCCTTCAACACTTTTTTCACAAGCCTCAGATCGTTATGGATTGTGATTTTAATCCTCAAGGATTATCGTACTCATATACCTCCAGTTATATACCTCTAGTGTTTTTCTAAGCTTTCTTTTCAAATCTAATCCCATGAGATTCTCAGTGTACAACATTAGGTTTCTCTCCAATTTATTTTCCATAGTAGAATTATTTATTGTTGCATAGTCACAATGTCATATTATAGAATCTTCTGTGATCTATGAACCACTGTTCCCGATAACCATGGAATCACCCTGTGACTCATCCTTTTCCTGACGTTTTTGACAAGCTGTTTTCTGGGAGAAAAAAAAAAACAAAAACCTGAAAGCAAATGTTCAGGCTTGATGATTTAGGAAATATTAAATACCCCTTGGAGTAATCAATTCTCTTCAGCAACTGTTCACAACATCCAAAGAGGATTAAATAAAGGCTCCTTTCTGAAAGAAGCACAATCTAGAAGAAACTAACCTCTAGAGGTGATTGGAATACACTGTGGTAATTGCAAAAATAGCCAAAATGCTTGCTATCTAAGAATTCAAGTCTAGACAGTCTTCATTCCTTACTTCAGTAAGTCCTAAAATTATGTCAAAAACTCAGGGTTCCAGTTGTCTTCATCATAATTCTTCGTTGGGCAGAATTAAATTTAGAATGAAAGTTTCCTTTGTTTCCACCTTGGGAAAGAAAGATGGTCATGACATGAATATTGTCAGGTTTGTTTTCTTCTAGCACCTTTAGATCCCAAAGATGCTAGGGTGGTCAATACCCTCTGTAACTTCTGCAGGTTATAGATTGTTCAGGAAAATCAGATTCTGGAGCTGTGTCTGTCTCTGTGGACGATAAGCTCCCTCGTTTTTCCTTGGATCTCCTCACAGGGCATTGTCCATAGTCAGTGCTCAGTTTACATATTCATTTAAATGCTTACCCAGACTTCCTAGTTCAGATTTTATAGGTTTCTTACCTTCCATTTTTTGCCCCTCCCCCACTTCATTCCCTTGTTTATATGTTCTAGTTCATGTTCCATCTATCCAGTCTCTGATACTTCTAAGAAGGCATTACCTTTGTTTAGTTTTCCTCATCACCTTGGTAACTATACAGTCATTTTTCCATAGCTAGTTTTCCTTTTTTAAAAAAATTCTGATTCCATGGCTCTTTCATGATGGAAACATTTAGGTGTTTTCCTCATTCTCATTAGATTATTTGATTCCCCCCAAAATAGACTTGATAGGCTTCGTAAGAATATTCTAGAAAAGTACCCCTTATGCAAAACGCCTCTGCTTGTATTTTGAAATGTTCCTACTATATTTTATTCTTAGCTGCTGCTCTCTGTTCTGCATGGAATGCCCTCTTCGGTTTCCTTCTCAGCTTCTTCCTCTGAGCTTCTGGAGTCACCATTATCCTTCGTGGAAAATGGCAGAATTGTTGACTTTCTTTTTTATTCCTCAAAGGGCTTTGTTCTTACCAGAGTAGTGCTTGTTATGACACAGTGTAGTTATTTAATCATGTCTGCCCTCCCCTTCTCTTGGTCTTGAGTCCTGTCAACTAGAGACTGGTTGGTAGTGTGCTTGGTGTCAAGAAAAGACACTCTGGAGTCAGACTGGAGTTGATTACTGACTTTTAGCACTTTTAACTATGAAACACTGAGCAGATCCTTTAATGAGCAGAGCCTTCGCTGTCCCCTCGCTTCTAAGCTGAAGCTAATGCTTGGCTCATTTGATTGTTGGTACTAAAGTTATCAAGCTCATAAAAGTGCACAGTGAGTGAGTAATAGCATCCAGAGCAGAAAAATGGAAAGAAGATAGCTTACAGACCTGTTGAATATCCTGCACACATAATGTTAAAGTCTCGTTTTAAAATGCACTCTTGGTGTAACTTAGGGGCTGAGTGGTTAAGTTCACAACCTCTACCTGCATAGCCCACATACATCCCAAGCACCCAGGTTCGTGGCTCAGGACCGGAAGAACAGAGAAGATGAACAGCTAAAGAAAATAATCTCTTCTTGTCTGCCTTTGCTCACCTTCGTTCCTACCTGAACCTTTTTTAAAAAAATTTTGGTGCATTGAATTTTAAAAATGATGTTTGCTTGTGTTTTGGCACCAAAAAGCACTGTTGAAAATATATCGTCTTAGTGTTTCCTTTCCCTCAGTTTACCCATAGAGAAGCTTTTTGGAATCTAGACATAGCTGGTTCCTTCTTTCAGGAAGAGTTATTTCTTCGGGGAGAGTGACTGGATTTGGAGGACTCTACAGATAGGAATTAAACAGGCTTTTTTTTTTTTTTGGAGGGCAAGTGATTTTCCAACCTTGCAAGCTGGCTTTCAGGCCTTTCAGTCTGAGAGAGGTCAAGTGATGTCCGGATAGGCAGTAATAGAGCGGATGTTTCAGCTCAGTTTGCTGCCAGACAGGTGTGGTTCCAACCAATGCGACAGCTACAGTGAACTGAGTGCGAGAGAAAAGACTTAGACTTTTAGAAGATTGAGTGAAAATTAATTGAAGATTTCTGAAAAACTTTTTAGGCCAGGAGAACGGCAGGAAGTCAAGACAATTCAGAAAGCACAAAACATGTGTAGCTGATCCTCACAGCCTCTCTTTCTGTTTATGTGATTTCTGCGTTCATCCAGTGGGAATACATTTGGACCACTTTTTCTTAGTGCTTAGTTTAAGTTCTTCTGTTTTCACTTGAGTTCTTAGAATGTTTCACCATTAGATGAGGCTTAAGAGTGGAAGAGCAGAAGAGACTCAGGAATGTTTCTTGACAGTGACTCTCAACGACGACTCCTCAGTGTCGGGATGTGTTTGACCAGTGACAGTAATTTACCTGGAAACGAGAAGTTTCCACCCCGAGGCACTACCAAGAAAGGAGTAGCCCACACATCAGGACCAAATATGTGGGCAGATGGTCCCTACACAGCCTTAAAAGCTGAAGTGATGGTTTCGTGAATGACGTTACATCCTGCTAACTTAATTAATAAGGCCTATGTGTTATTCTTTAATGAAAAGCCCTTGAGGAGGACTGGGCATCAAAAAGGAGGGAGAGCCAGGAATTCCAGAGGACCACAGGAAATCCTCATCTGGTGGCTGCGATCGTATTAGAGTAAGCGCTTGTTTTAGAGGTCATCCTAAGTGGGTTTTATCTCACTGTCATTATGCCTAGGTCTCCTGTTTTCATTCTTAGCAACCGATCGTGTTTTTCAAACAAAATCTTAAATGGCACCCTAATATGTGAAGTGAGTATGATCAGGAATGGGGAGAATATGTATTATCTTCATTCCCTGCCCTGGTGCTTCCTTTGAGTTGCTCCTGAGACGGTGTTATATATAGTCTCCGAAACCAATTTGAAAATTGTTCTTTCAGGTGAAGGTTTTATGCAAACTGGAAAAAACTCATTGGCTTGTCATAGTTGCAGATTTTCCCGTTTTTTGCTCTCGGTGGTTTTGTATTTTCTAATAATTCTCCTGCTGCAGTTAACCCGAGGAACAGAGAGGAAACTCCGTGGGCCGCTGTAATGCTGTCACGGGGTCCTCTTGCCTAGCTCTTTGCCCTTTCCTGCCTTACAATGCTCTGGAAGGGTCTTGATGTCAGAACACTTCATTTTATCTCATGAGACAGTCCGCTTATAAAATACATCTTTCTCCTTCCTAGTAGTTGAACTAGTCAAGTGTTTCAGCCTGTTGTGTCTGTCAGATCACGGAGGGTCTATGTAGTAACCGAAACAATTCCAGGACTGAGTAACTGCGACCGTTCTTCACCCACCAGCCTAGTCCCACCTGTGTGCCTAACTGGCAGCCTTGTTTACTACACTTTTTTTTTTTTAAAGAAGCATTTATTTTTATTTAGTTGCTCATATGGGTTGCTTCCTCTCAGACCACATGCCTCCCAGGGTGGCCTGTGCTCCTTCGGAGGCGATTGACCCAACCGCTGCTCCACCAGAGCGTGCCAGCCTTTTGGTAAATAGGTTGCATTTGCTAATCATATCCACTCTGTGACGTCGAGCTTTTCTCCCATTTACGTGTGTCGATCTATACTCTCAGCTCCGGGAGAGCAGGAGTCATGAGGTCCTCCTCGCACGCTGTGGGCGCTCAGCAAGTGGGGGATCTGACTTCTATCTTGGCAGCTGTAGCGTGTTTTTCGTAACAATTTTCATTACAGCAGTGTTGCTAAAGCTAGATTTGCTCGCTTGTTTGGTGTGTGATGATCCGCTTGATAATGTTCTGGGTGTTAGACAACTGGAAAGCTGGCGGGATGGTAACTTCTTTCTTCTTTAATGAAAGGCGTCCTAGCCAGGTAAGCTGCGACATTTCTGAGGCTTCTCACGTGGTGGGATTCGAGCGTGTGGCTGTGGCATGTGGCTTCTGAAGCGCAGCACCCAGTGTCTGTGTTCTCGCTGAAAACACGCCACACAAGTTGACATCTGCTCTCCTGCCTTCAGAGTGCTCAGAATTCAAGACAGTATTCTTCAACATATTTGTATGTTAAAAATTGAGGTGTTTTTTTTTTTTAACTTCAGAAGCATTTAGACATACTAGAAACGCATTAAAATATACCGTTCTCGACGAACTCATCATGCTCCTATTAAATACAGTATAATGAGTGTTTCAAATATAAAATATACTCAGTAACTTGGTTTTCATTGTACTTTGCTTGGTCTTTTCCAGTCATTCTTGTGCAAAAAGTTGAAAGTGCTTCTCCATGTCTGTCGTGTGTGCTGCAAGAGCCAGTTCCTCGTAAGTGGGAAGTCTTGCTTCGGCTTTTTGAGGCTGTTGAGTGTGTTCATTAGTGAGCACTAGAGAAAAAGTTGTTAGGCACTTACCAAGTAATAAGTGGACTTCAAAATTGCTTTCCCTCCTCCTGTTTTATTTTATCCTGTGAGTGAGTAGGGTGATGTTCTTACTCAGGAAGTAGGGTCCTGGGATGTGAAGAGACTTGGTTACATGCTCGAGGTTATAGTAATAGCTGTGATCACACAGTCCTTTTGACTTTTCAACCGCATGTTTTGTCACTTCCACCTACTGACTTGTATGTATTGAATTGTACCCCCATTGTGAAGTTCTTTATAAATAGTGGCCAATCTCTAAATAATGGGGACAAAGGCCTGGTACTATTTATTTGGAAGGGAAGTGTGTATAAAAGTGGGATTATTTAGAGCCTCTAGAAACAAGGGAGCTTTCCTTTGTCAGTAGTTCTCAACCAGAGGGGATTTTGCCCTCTAGGGCCCTTCGGCCAGACGTTTTTGGTGTTCAGACTGGCCGGGGTGGGGCCGGGTGCGCACGCACACTTCTGCAGCTCGTGGGTAGAGTCTGGGGGTGCTGCTAACATTCTACAATGTATAGAACAGCCCCCCACAACCAGTCATAATGCAGTTGGAAATCAGCAGTGTTGTTGATAAATCCTGCTGTACGTATTCTAAGGAATGGAATTACCAGAAGCCCTCACGCCCAAAACACATTTGGGTGAGAGGCATTGCTGAGGATGTAAAGGAGGTGATTTATGTGTATTAGACTGAGATAAGCTATTTTGTTGGGGTTAGGATTTAGCTGATTTCCATTCTCTTGCCCTTTCTTTGTGCCAACACTTGGCATAGCAGCAGCGGAGAATACTTTGTGCTGCTAGAGCTACTTGGAATAGTGGTCCCATTCTAGGAGCTAAAGATGTCAGTCCACCCCTGGCCAACACTTTACTTTCATTGCAGACTACTGGTCCATGCTGTCAGACTTCCAAGATGTCCAGACACATGGCTTTGGTTTTTGACAGCATTCTAAGAGTTACAAACTTGCTAATTTATTTCTCAAGATATCTTATAATCAGTGTTTACTTGAGTGGATCTGTTTCTGTATCACGTGCCATAGGTGAATTTCTCTGAATAACATACTCTTGCTTGATTTCAGTAGTCTAAAATCAGAAAAACAAATACCTTTTAAAAAAAAAATGTTTTTAGAGCAGTTTTAAGTTCACACAGCAAAATTGAGTACCAAGTACAGAGAGTTCTCATATATTACCCTTCACTGTGAATGTGAGTATCTTTTGGCTTTATTGTAATACTAATTTTCAAATAAACTTTATATAAATGCAAATCTCATTCTGTTAATACAGAGTTATGGGGTTTCTTACTTCCAGTTCTTCCTAGCTATAAAGCAAAAGGAAGGAGAAGATTGGTCTTTGTGAGTTTTGGCATGTTTTCCATTCCCCACTCAGTGGAAGAAAGTGTCTCAGATCATCTTCGTAGGCTTCTTACTGACTCTGGCCACCCAGGTCAGGAGGATGAATCTTCTTCTAAATTTTCTGTCTTTTTTTCTATCAGGGAGATTTTATTTTTCCTCCTGGGAAATGTTCCTTGTTTGAAGTCGAGTTTCTGTTTAATTGAGAACCATTTTAACTATTCAGTGTGATAGTTTGACTGCTCTAAAGGTGAGAATGTGCCAGAGCCACCAAGCCCTCTAGTTCCTGGGGGTATTCTAAGACCTTCTTAGTGTGGCTTAGTTGAAGCCTCATGCTGCTGTGGGTGGGAATTTAGTGTCGTTGATTAGAGCACACTGCTCCCTCCCCTTTACAGCCTCCTCCTAATCCTAGCTGTTGAGCATATTATAATGCTGCTGTGGGGATTTTTGTTGTTTTGTCTCTTTTTCATCTTGGGTCCTAAAGGCTCTAGGCTTTTCCTTTATGTAATTGACCCATTAAAAAACAATTAAGTCTGTCCACAGTAGATGAAGAAAGGGCTTGGTATTTTGATAAAAGACAATACACTTGGGGTCTGGATTCAGGTCTTCACTAGGCAAGTTCTGTGTGACCTTGACCAGT
Source organism: Solenodon paradoxus (assembly GCA_004363575.1). Lineage (NCBI taxonomy): Eukaryota > Metazoa > Chordata > Mammalia > Eulipotyphla > Solenodontidae > Solenodon > Solenodon paradoxus. The sequence goes on from RJWH01001712.1 coordinate 264,001, forward strand.
CGTCCTGTAGTCTTCCTTGTCTGTTAAAGGCGGCTCCCCCACCACCCCGCCGCTGCCTGCCTCACAGCTAATTGACTGAGCGTTCTTATAAGCTGTACAGCACAAAGTCAATGTCAAGTCGATGCAGATTGGACGGTGAGCTCCAAGAGATTGTGTTCATTATGAAGGGAAGTGGGTTTGAAGAGCTTATTACCTATGACTTGTCTGTAAGCATGGACTGCCTTCCTCGCAGTAAGCTCAGAGATGACTTTTGTTGGGTTTAGTAGTAGTTTTCTAAGTTAGGTCAATATGTTTTCAAAAACTCTAGTTTGACCTACATTCCTATTTCCAGTAAAACCACTGTTCTAAGTAGTAGTTATACTTTATCCCTTTCCCCGCAACCAGTCGGCTACACTGTGGATTCTGGTCGTGGATCACATTAGTTTAGTCACCGTTTGTAAAAAGCCTCTCACATTGATCGTGTCTTACCACGTTTGACACTGAATACATAGACTCAGCACCGCAGGGCTCCAGCCTGTGCCTTTTGGATGAGTGGCCCGGCTGCTGGAGAAGGGTAGGCAGACCGCACTAGAAATGACTCCCTCTGAAAGGTGGCTGAGCCCCTGCCTCCTTCGCCCTTGTGATTAGAGGAAAAATACTCCTCAAAACTCAAAAAGCCTTTTCATTGACTGCCTTTCTCCTCTGAAATGCATTATCAATTTTATAATCAGGAACAACTTAATTGTCCTTTTCTGTTGACTTGTGTTTATACATCAAGTGACTTTTCCTCCATTTAATGGGCTCAGAAATCAGTTCCTATATTAAACTTTGTGGGCTTCCTTTTTTAAGTAATCTAAGTCAGCTCAGCTGACTAAATGCCGCCCTAACTGAAGCCCCGATCTGTAGCTGGAACTAAATTATACTCTGCACAGTGAGTCTTTCAGCTGGCTTATTGATTTGCATAAAGGTGGAGGATTTAAGAAGGAGGAGACACTCCCTCCCCTGATCCTTGAACAAGTTTCTTTGCAATCATTGCAGGAGCTCTGAGCTCCAGAGCAAAATCTTAACCACATTTATCTTGCTAGGACAACCCGTTTAAATGCACAGTAAAGAAAGAATATTTCTTCTCCCGCTTAAGCACTAAAGAACAACATATGTTTCTAACGTCAGCTTTTATTTTTTTTTTTTATCTTTCATTTTTTTGTTGGTAAATCTCCCAGACAACAGCAGTTCTGTAGAGAGTTTAAATATGAAGGAATGGCAGGACGGGCTAAGGGCACTTCTGCCCAACATTAACATCAACTTTGGTGGACTGCCCAATTCTTCCTCCCCCTCCAACGCCAGCCACAGTGCACCAACGTCCAACACTGCCACCACCGACAGCCTGAGTTGGGACGGCCCGGGCAGCTGGACAGACCCAGCCATCATCACAGGTAACTCTCTCACTCCTTCAGCTCCACTGAAGCTGCTGCTGTCAGTGTGGTTTTTAGCACCGATTAAGTGAGAACAGAGGACGCTTCAACGAAAGTTTCTTTTCACAAAGCCACCAGCGTGGGGTGGCTGGTTCTGCTCACCGGGGTCGTGCAGTCTCGGTTAACTCTGGTGGCCTAGTTGTGTCCTGCAGCACTTGGTGCCTCGGTTGCTTCTTCTGGTGAAAGCGGGTGCTGACAGCTGGTCGCTTGTGCGCACTTCGTAGGCCTCAAAGGACAAGACGTATCCTCCTTAAGGAACATACTCCACTTTTTAAAATAAAGCTCTCTATTATAAGGCTCTCTTGTTTCCGTAGCCCGGGCAGAGAAGGCAGGAGCAGCACCATGGGGCAGTGACAGTGACGTCAGGCAGATTCTGGGGACTTGTTTCTGTAGTCAAACGGGGGCCAAGGGTTTCTGTGAAAAATGACTCGTGATCATTAGAGAAAAGGAATGTACAATTTAAAAAGGCTTCTTTGGAAGGAGTTCAATTGTAATTTCTTCTGTTTCGTTTTTCAATAAGCTAATCATTTAAAATTTTTTTGTTTGGTGAACTTCCTATTTCTGCACCTACTCACCATTCTCCCTCTTTTTCTTTCTTTTTTTTTTTTTCTTTTTGTTTGTGTTTGTTTTTCTCTCCTCAGGTATTCCAGCATCTTCAGGAAACAGTTTAGACTCTCTTCAAGACGACAACCCTCCACACTGGCTAAAATCCCTTCAGGCCCTCACAGAGATGGACGGCCCCAGTGCTGCGCCATCGCAGACCCACCACAGCGCCCCCTTCAGCACACAGATCCCTCTGCACAGAGCCAGTTGGAGCCCCTACCCTCCTCCTTCAAACCCTTCCAGCTTCCACTCCCCACCCCCGGGCTTCCAGACAGCCTTCAGACCCCCCAGCAAAACCCCCACAGATTTACTACAGAGTTCAACACTGGACCGCCATTAGGGAAAGAGGAGAAACCCTAGAAAATGCAAGATTTGTCCTGCCCTGTTTTCTCCCTCTCGGCCCACCCACAGCTCCCTTCTCATCTCTTACGTTCTGAAGAATCCAGTTCCTGATCAATTTTTTTTTCTCCCTGCCCCCAGATGCCATGCGATCACAGGGTCATTACCATCTTTTATTTTTCAATTGTAAAAGTTTCTGTTGATCCAGCATTTGAGTGACGCTGTTGAATGTTTCCTAAAAATGCCTTTTTAAGGAGGAAAAAAAAAAAAAGAAATCAAAGGGCAGTCTCAGTTTCGATACGTAGAAAATTACTGTTTGTTGCGCATAATGACATAATCTGCTTAGCAGAAAATGATGATTAATCTCTAGGGAAGGTCAAGGAAATGAATGCATTATCACCTGCAAAAGTTTGAAAACCAGGTTAATTGAAATGAGATTGCTAAATGCATGGGGGAAGCGGTGGTCCTGACATCCATCTTGTATTCAGCTTATAACTCTTGCAGGGGAAATGCTTTTAATTTAAGTTTTAATTCTTTCGGCAAGTTGGTGGAGAGGACTTCATTCTGTGGTTAAGCAAAAGAATGCATTGGAAGTTGATGGAAAGACAAAATTGATCTGTAGTAGTAACTGGCCTATTGCTAAAGCGTTTATAAGGAGGGAAGAAGTGATTTTTATTAAAGGAGAAAAATAATTTTGACTTTAGATATAAATTAATTCAAATGTTTTAAAGAAAGTATTCACAGATTTAATACCTATGCATAATATAAGAACTGAAATAGAAGTGATTGCTTCAGTCTTTCTCCTCTGTCAGAATCTTTTTTTTCTTTTGCCTTCAATTCACCTGCCTAGGGCACTCTGAGATAGCACTGCTCCGGGCCATCTCACCACCCTCAGGAGCACACCTCTGACCTCCTTGCCTGCAGCTTTTACTTAACCCTGTAGTTTCTGGACGTTTGTGCAGTATTGAAAAGACAGGAGAAAAGAAAACAGAAACCTGGTTATAACCTGACGCTAAAACTAAAAACAAAGAAAATGTACCTCTTTCTTCAGAATTAAAAACTAAAATCTTAAATAAAACAAAAAACTTGATGATGACGCTTGAGTTGTTCTTGTTTTTGTTTTTCCATTTTATTCCATGTGAGTTTGAAATGTTTTCATGGGCGCAGCCATCAGATGTTTCCTTTGGTTTTACGTCTTCAGCAAGTAGGAGGGATTAGAAGAGAAATTTCATTGTCAGTGTCGGGCATCTGAAGAGAAGCTCACCTCACCCTCAAGACTCTGGCTCTGGCTCTCAGTAGAAGACAGCTTCTTGTGCTGGCGTGTTATGCGGCCCAACCCTTCCCGACCCAGAAGCCTCCTGGGCCTGGAGCAGGGCTGCTGATGGCTGGCGTTGGTTCTCTTAGGGACAGCTGGTGGGAGCAGCAGCCACCGTGCCATACCAGTCCCATCGTGTGAGTGACACGATGGGAAAGAGATCGGGGCGCACTGAGGCAGACAACCCATGAGAAATCTGTTAGCACCAAGCATTTTAGGGAGGACCTGTTGATGGAGAGAGAGCTGATCATTGGAAGAGGACAGAATCGAAATGTGCCCTGTCAGATTCCTAGGAATCTGCACAGTTTGTATGTCTTGACTTGGATTAGAAAATGCTGGAAATGCAAAGGTGGACTTGGCGCCTTTGTTAGCTATATATCCCTTAAGGGAATCTGTGTGGAATGACTTTGTCTTCTAAATCGTACATCCATCCTACACTTTCACATTGAGTCTCTCCTTCACACCCATCCATTGTACTTCATTTTGCTAGCAAAAACGACGACCGGTTCGCAGTTTGGAAAACCATAAACAGGATATTCTCCCATAAATATTGTTACCGCCATAGATGTTGACAGAATGAATAGTAATTTTTTCTAATTACCCGAAATGTTACTGTGATTGAGAGCAGAGGACTGGAAAGCATAGGCTCTGTCTGTCCTGCGAATTTCGCTTCAGTCTCCTCAGTCTTCCCCTCACTTCAAGGTGAAGATCACACACAAATAATAGCAGAGAGCAGTGAATTGTAATTGAGACGTTTTCTGAGGACCACATGAGGCCCGAGGACCCAGGGGCCAGGGCGGTGAAAAACCAAATGAGCAACTAAATGAAAATAAAGATGCTTTACTGTAAAAGAGGGACATTCTGTCTTGTAAGGCTGTGCTGTGATTGTGTGTATGTTTATGACTCAACTTATGGGAGACTATAAATATTACTTAAAACAGAACTTGTGTGCCTACCACTCAGGTTAAAAGGAGAACCTGCAGTACCTTAAAAGCCTGTTTTGGGCCCCTCTTCAGTTTCCCTTCCTTTCCTTTACTCATCAGTCACCAAATAACCACTCTCTTGATTTCTGCATCAATCTTTATATAGAGTTTTGTCACCTTCGTATGTATCCTGGGTCATACACTGCAGAGTTTTAAAAAGCTGAGTAATGACCTTTCTGTGTGAGGAAAGGATAGTATTGTCACTGTTAGAGCAAGGCTATTAGGAGAAGTAAGCAGAGTCTGTGGGTCACAGGTAGGCCTTAGCTCCTGACATAAAAGCCACATGTTGGGTGACGGTTCTGGAAGTCTGGCAGAGAGACGGGCTGAAGGAGTGGTCTGCTCTCTAGTTTCTGTGTCTAAGCTCACTCTGTGTCTGCCCTTCAGTCCCCGGAGTTGAAGAAGCATGTGTGGGAGTTGGGTGACAAGTGTCAGCTGATGGAACTCTGCAGGACAAGGAAGAGAACAGAAATTTCATCAGATTTCATCAAAAGCAGTTGAGGACAGAAAAACTGGATCAAACCAACTCAGTCACTCTGAGGGGATAATAGAAGAGTGGGTACTGACATCCCTCACCATCTCTGTCGGGTCACAGTACTCAGATTTGGTACCAAGCTATCCAAGTATTTCTCTCTCTCTCTCTCTCTCTCTCTCTCTCTCTCCCTCTGTCTCTGTCTCTCTGTCTCTCCCTTTCTCCCTCTCTCTCCCCTCTGTATCCCCTCTCTCCCCTCTCCTCTCGATGTGGGAGACTAAGTTACACATTTGAAAATGATTGTCTCAGTTTGGTGGATGCAAGATTTGAAGGATGTTCTCTATTAATAGTCTTCCTGCCTCTAGTATTGCTGTTGAAAGAGTCAAAGCCACTCTGATCCTTTACATGTAGCCCTTTCCCCTCCCACTTGGGAAGCTTGTAGAAACTGTCATCTGTGTTTTGAAGTTTCATGATGTTGTTCCTTGATGTGGATCTATTTTTAACGCCTTCTGTTGGGCAGAGCAGACACAGTAGGCTTTTAAAACCTAATGACTTCCATTCTAGGACATGTTCTTGAATTCATTAGTGAACTTGCAATTATGTTCTCTGTTTTTGTCTTAAAATTCCATTATTCCAGTGTTGATCCTTCTGGACTTTTTTTCCAGTTTTCCATCTCTTGTCTTTTTCGCTCTTCTTTCTAGGAAGATTTGTCTCAACATTCTTGTTTATGTTTATATTTGATTCTCCTTTTGTTTCTTTGGCTTCGCGTTGGTTTTTATCTGTTTGCTTTGATCTCTACTCTATTGGAGACATCTCAGGTTCCTGATCATCCTTGGTTATCTCTTCAGGAATAAGACTAAAAAGATGATGGAAAGTGCTGAGAACAGGAATGGTCTTTGCCAACTTTGAACTTCTCTGTTGGGAGATCTGGCTGGACTCTCAATTAGGGAAATACTGCTGTGCATATCTTGAGGCCATTTCTTCTGGGCTGATGAGATTCAAGAGAGGTGTTTAAATGGCTGCCTCAGAGGATAACAGTCTGAATGCAAGAGCTGTACTTACAGCCTCTGTCTCCCTTATGGATGTATGGATCCCTGCTGCATTGACGCCATTCTCTCTAGAGATTGTCTTCAGTTATTTGTCCATTTAAGGAGAGATGGGTGACACTGTGGTGTGGAGTTAGGGACTGAATCTAGAGAGTTAACTTCTTAAAAGGGCTTCCTCGGTTGTCTTCATCTCCATCCCGACATGCTTTATCCCTGGTTCTGGGGACACCTGGTCATGTCACTTTCTGTGCCCTTGAGGTGTAAGTCGGGTTGAATCTCAGCTTTTGCCATCATTGGCTTGATGTTGGGCTTTCTCAGGTCAGCAAAGTGACTTCATTCAACCGTTTGCTTTCTAGGTTCCCATTTTGTGGTCTTACATGCTCTCCCTATTTTTATTTTTTCTTTCCATTTTAGTAGAACATTAGGAAGAAATAAAATTAAGTATATTGGTTTAATCTACCATCTTAGGTCTAGATCTGTCCTCTGATTTTATAAACTAAGAAACTAATGAGCACAGTTTATCAGGCAGTAAGGCAGAAGATGCTTCCGGCTCTCGGCCGGTGAACGCCAGTCGCCACGTTGTGTGTCCTTGGCTTGGATGGTACTTGCGCACGTAACTGTTTTGTTTCCCTTGAAGTGGTTTCTCTCTTATTAACACCCTCTTCCACAGATGTCCTTTTGATGTACAGTCAACGGTGTGTTTTCTGAAGTCATCATACAGATTATTGTAGTGGCTAAATTCTCGTCTGGGTGTCAAAGGTAGCTGGTGCCCTCGTTTTGGGGGGTGTTGCCAGGAAGCTGCTGTGGCTCATTTTCCAGGCTAGGCTGAATTTGAATGACTCGAGAAATTATGGAGGAGGAAAAACATAGTCTAGCCTTACCTGTACGTGAATTGTATTTCGTGGCGAGGTCATCAGTGTGGGAGTTGTGTTTCCACGGGGTTCTCACTGTGATCACCACTGCAAAGCTGAATGCAATTCGTGCCTGAGCTGGAAGACCAGACTCACGCTGCACACGTTGAGTTTTCTGTCATATTTTTACCAGCATCATTTGATTTAAGGCCTTTATTATATTGAGGGTATAGAAACTTAAAAATAAATCAGATAACTTATCTATGGTAAGCATAGTCATAAGACAGAAACTTTGTCAGATGTCGCTTTTTCTGGTCAAGTGGTCTATGCAAATAGAGATGACTGAGGCCATTATTAGTGTGACCTCTTTAAAAAAATACTTAGTCACAAAAATCAGAACTCAACGTGTCTATGCCTGTTAACATATTGTTAATTTAGTCTGGACATAGCTTTCTGATACTCAAGCATTCGCCTAATAAAGCTACCTTTGAAAATACATTTCTAAAATTGTTTCTGACTAAATTGATTTAAAGCAATGAGAGTATGATTAGAAACATCCTTCTAATGGTTAGAATAATTATTTCTATTGGTAGTAACCCAAATCATTCGGTGAAGAAGATAAACACTGGCCCAGATACTCAGGGTAGAGCTAATAAGAATGGACCGTTCTCAAGAACTAACTGTGTGGAGGGGCCTGCCTACCACTTCCAGCAACTATAAAGAAAAGCCATGACACCTCCTGTAACCTGAGCCTGCTGGAATGTAGCCAGCAGACAAAGAACTTCGCTTGAAACCCCTTCCCCTAATTTACATCCCTCTCTTCCCGCTTTTGCTCTAGCCTGTATAAGCATGTTTAACCGGAAACTGGGGCTCAGCAATTTGAGGAAGCAATCCCAGCTGAGACTGCGCGTGCAATAAATCTGCCTAAAATACTTCCAAGTAGTGCTCGCTTGGTTTTTCCCCAAAACTGTAACAGCTGCGCTTGATCCTGTCACTGGAGGAAACTACCAAGCTGCTGTGCCTGAGTGCAGCATCTCCCTCTTCCACGGCTTCCCTTGCTGCTGAAGGAAGTTTACAAGAGCAATAAAAATAATAGGTCAAATAGAAATTTTGTATGTGGGTTGGGTGATTTAAAAATGATTAAGTTCATAAATAATGAAGAGCATTTAAAGACATGATGATATGTGGCTTCTTTTCAAGTTCAGTATTTGCAAAACTGAAATACTGTTAATAAAATGCTGGCATACTTTAGACGTAGCCCAGTGGTTTGGTGGTGGGTTTAATATGTTGCTTCCACAGCATGAATTTCTTTTTATCGGTCCCCATAATAATAAAAACGTAGACAAATAGACCTAAGGGAGTTGGTTTTTTTCCCCCTGGGCCACAGATTTAATAGCAGAGCTAGAACTCACTGTCATTCACCCTCAAATGCATTCATCCATGGCTTAGGTCATGCTCTTCTCTTCCACTCTCCAAGTGCTTTGCCAGCTTTCTTGTTTATATTTCGAAAATGACCAAGACAAAGATGGTGCTTTTGGTGTCCTCCTTATTGTCGCCATGTGACGGTAGCCTGACATGAAGAGAGACTGTATTCACCCCATATCTTAGAGAGCAAGTCAAAGGATGAGATGGAAAGAGAATCCTTAGGGACTTCTTGGTTATTTTGTACTTGTATGTAATCAGACTCCCAAGTAAACCAGTGTCTTCTGGACCTTGTACAGATAAGGGACAAGGACAAGGTCACTGTCTTCAACTATTTGAAGGATAGTTATGCAGCAGAGAAAGTAGGAGAAGGATGCAACTGGGACAAAGATGTGATGGGACATTTAATTTCATCTAGTATCTCTTCAAACATCCACTTTGAACTGGGCAGCATGCCAGGAACTTCAGGTGAGGTACAAGATGAGTTGATCCCTGCTGTTCTCTGGAAAGCTTGGACGATCATCCCCAAAACAATAGTGAATGTGAGCGTCGGAAGTATGGTGTCAAAGTAGTTCAAACAAGGGAGTGCTTGGGATGGGGGTGGGGAGACGGGAAAAGAGCCTGAACCGAGAATGAGAATGTCTTTGAGAAGATTGCAGGGGCCTGTTTGGGAAATGCCTTCGGGGAAGAGCCTGGGGGTATGCAGAGGATTTGCAAGAAGGGTGAATAACCAGCAGGTGTCAGAGGCATCAGCGACTTGGAGCAAATGCACTGCCGAGTTGATAAAGGGATTCCCACACAACGTGAGAGACGGAGGCGGAGTAAAGTAAGGCACCCGGCCCCCTAGCGCCACCATCAATCTGTTAGAAGTCAGAGAAGACAAAACGATTTGAAAAAGTAAATTTGAACAAGAAAGCTGAATTTAATGGAATCAACAGCACAGTTTCTTCCACGTAGTAGCAACGACGAGAGGGTTGAAGGTAAAGACAAGAAAGGTTAACCCAGGGAGTCAGTAGAATGAGGTGGGCAGGGGTAGGTTTGGGATTTGGAGCTTGAGAACATACCTGGGAGGCCACTGACACTGAGGAATGCAGCGGGCAGGTGAAATATTGGCTGCGAAGAGGACAGCCCCGGGTGGAGAACCTGGCGGAGGCTAGTCTCTCTGAAATGGGCCCCATCAGAACAGTCAGCATTGCCCAGAAACACTCATCCATCTTAGAAAAAGAGAGAAAAGAAGCGGGTGGAGAGGGCCAGGCGGTCTATCAAACAGAGGCCGCAGCACCCCCGGGGTTGGCGGGTGCTCTTCGCCCCGGGGAAGGGATTATGCCCATGTGGCTGTGGACAAAGAAACTGCACAGCCTCTGGTCACAGTGGAACGTCACGACAGCTAAGAAGTTGGACCCTCAACGAGCCCTAAAGTTTCTTCCAAAATCCAAGACTTTATGATTATTTGGGGATTGCTAGCCAGAATTCAAGAGTAAGGGTAACATGTAACAGAAGGCACACAGAATGCACTTTTATAAATTCACAAGAGCCAGATCCCATTTATCGACTTTCTTCCTGTATTTTCTTATCATAATATGCACACACCCTTTCCCCACCCGCCTGAGTGCTGTGCTTTAGGGACACCAGTGGGGATAAGACAGGCATGACTACCTCTTGCTTTTTTGTCTAGTATGGAACAGAATTTTTAAATTTAAGATGTGTTATTTTACATTTAGTCCGACATGCCCTGGTGGCCTAGTGACCCAGTATATCCTGGGCGCAGTTCGCATACATCCCCAAGGCCCTGTTTCAAGAGCCGGGCCCAGAGGGAGCAACCAGTGTGAAGAACCACATAAAAATAAGTAGGTGCTTCTTCCTCCTCTCCTCCTGCCTGCCTGCCTGCTCACCTCCATTCCTGCTGCACCTTTCCTTGAAACAAACAAACAAAAAAAATAAGACCGGGTGGTTAGTGGGAAGCGTGGGAAGCAGTCTGCGTCTAGTCCTTAGAAACTGGAATACGAGCCTCAGACAAGAATCACCGTTTCGTAAAGCCTGAGAGAGCGTCCCACGGCGGGCAGGAGCTCGTCGTGCTCCACGCAAGCCAACAGAAAGTGCCCTTGACATGTGTCATTGCTTCTATATTATCCGTCTGGAGGGTGGGGGGGAGCTCTTTTTCCCTTTTAAGTTTTATTTGGTGCATTCTGGTAGAGTAGTGGTTGTGTCCGCTGCCTCCAGCCGAGAGCAGTCCACATCCATCCCAAGGACCCGAATTCGTGTTCCAGGGCCAGGGGAACAACCAAGATGAACAACTAAATAAAATAAATAAGGGCTTCTTTCTCCTCTCTTCCTGCCTGCACTGTTTCTTAAAAAAAAAAAAAAAAAAAAAAAAGTTTTATTGAACTAACTGGTTTATAACATTATGTAAGTTTCAGGTGTGTATCATTATAAATTCACATCTGTATAGATAACATTGTATTTACACTAGAAGCTTAATTCTTCCCTTCTCCATACACTTGGCCCCCTGTGACCCCACTTTCCATTCCCTTTCCCCCTTCCCTTTGGTAACCGCTACTTTAGTCCTAGATTGGCACCCTCTTTCCAAACTCACACTTGAATAGCGGAGAAGACCGCAAAACAGGGCAGCGGTGATTATAGTCATCGAAATACTGAATGTGCTTAAAACCTTAGAATTAAGGAAAGCAATTGTAAGCAAGATACAGGACCCAAAAGGAAAAACATTGACTAATTTACTAAACCTAAGCTTAAGACTTTCACAAAGCAAAATATCATAAATAAAATTAGATCAAGAACAGACCGGAAGAAAATACTTGCAATCTATGTTATTAATAGACTGGAGAGTAATATCCCAAAAACATAAAGCATGCTTACAAATCAATCTTTAAAACAAATGCACACCGATTTAAAAAATGTCCAAAAGCAACTTATAGACCAGGAAATGCAAATAGATGTCCATAGCATATTTAAAACGACAGCCAGTCTTACAAAGACGGAGAATGTTTAACTCCTAAAATTAGGGAAACAAAACAGATTGCTGGCGCCTCCTGGTGGAGCAGCAGTTGGGTCACTCGCTTCTGTAGGAGCACAGGCCACATTCCTCAGGGTCTAAGTCCCAGGTGTGGAGGGAAACAACCAGTGTGACCAACTAAATAAAAATAAATAAAAGGTGTTTTTTCCTCCTTTAACTTTTCCTTACTCTATATCTCATTACAACTAGAAAAAGAAACTTAAAACTGAATGGTGACGCTACAGCCGCATAGGTACCTCAAGCACCTTTGCAGTTGATTGTAAATCACTGCGGCCTCTTTCTGAGAATGAATTGACAAGCTCAACACTGACATTGCCCATTCATGCTAGCTCAGTCATTCCTGTTCTTGCACGTGCACACCAGGAGGCAGACACAGGTGTGTGTTCCTTATAGTGTTGTTTATAAAAGGGAAAAAATTAAAACAGCCTGAATGCTCATCAGTAGTTATGTCTACACCGTCCCACAATAGAACACCATGAAAAAGGTGAAAGAATAAAGTGAAGTTTGGTGTACAACCACGGAAGGATCTCTAAGACACATGGTATAAAAGTCGTAGACATAATACCCTATAAAACTACTAGACTGTATCCTAGCACTTCTATTCAGCACACACATGAACTGAACAAAAGATACATTTGCCTGTGCCTACACCTCTATAAACGCACAGACAGAAGTGTGGAAGTGTCCACACCCAAACTGATCCTAGCAATCGCCCCTATAAAGAGGAGTGAGGTGGGTCCGGCAGGCAAGAGGGCATCGAGAAGAGTTTCTTACATTTTCCGTCTTATTTGATGTTGTAAAACCATGACAATATTTTCAGGTGTTCTGAAAATACGTAATTAAAACCATGATGCGACTTTGAAAGAAAAGCAGCGGTATACCCTGGAGAAACTTCCCTTCCTCAGGCATCAGAATATAAAGGCGTAAATAAACCCTTGGAAAGCAGACACCGTGTTCGATTAGTTTACTGCTACGTTTGATTGTTACCCAGTGGAGACCTGCGGTGAGTGCAGGCTTGAATGAGTAAAGGAATGAATGACTGGAAGAGAACGCCTCCCCAAGAAAGTGACCTGCAAACTGAAATTTGAACAACAGGGGGTCTGTTCTGCCAACACGGCGGTTGGGGCGTGCGATGCGTGAGCCTGTAAGACCCTGCGCGGAAGACGGGGCCCCCCAGCCCAAAGCACCCGTGTTTCCTGGAGCACAGCGTGGGGAGACATGTGCGATGGCCTTCGGGAGTCTGTCTGGGGCCGGGTGGCTCATGGCTTTAGTGGTCAGTCATGAGGAATTTGACCTAATCCCCAGAGTGCTGGCAGGACATGGCAGTTGTTGACGCCGTCTCCGTGGGAGTCATGTGCTTCACGAGAAAAGTAAGTTTGACTGGACATGCTGCTTGTCCCTGTGAGCGACTGACAAGAATGAGGACTTGGCTTTTAGCGTGACCAGCACACATACTGTCCCTTTAGCACGTGAAGGGTTTTTTTTCCTTATTTTTTTATTGAAGTAATTATTCTACACATTAAAATAATTTCCTATGTGTATCTCTTTGGTATATGTCGACACACCCTGCCCTCCACCACATCACCAAGTGTTCTTCCCCATTGTCCAGTGGGCTCCGCCGCCATGTGCCCCCGCCTTCCCCATTCCCTTTTGGTCACCTCAGTTCTGTTGCAAATGCTTCAGGCTTGGTTTTGTTTCATCTGTGCCTTTGTTTCATCTATTCACATTCCACCTGTGAGTGAGGTCATCTGGTATCTACCCTTCTTCTTTTGACTTGTTTCACTTAGCATCATCCCCTCTAGATCCATCCATGCTGATTCAAATGACAGGGTTTCATCTCTTCTAAGGGCTGTTCCATTATATCTATGTACCACACCTTCTTGATTCATCATCTGATGTTGGGCACTTAGGTAATTTCCAGTTCTTAGCTACTGTGAACAGGGCTGCAATAAACACGGGGATGCACACATCTCTGCGGGTGGGCGCTTTTGCATCTTCTGGGCAGATGCCCAGAGGTGGGATGACGGGATCATATGAGATTTCCATCTTCAGTTTTTTGAGGAATCTGCAAAATGCTTTCCACAGGGGCTGCACCAATTTGCACCCCACCAGCAGCAGCACGCAAAGGTTTGCTCTTGGGCGAGAATGGAGAAATGACCATAAAGGTCTCCAGGATAACAGTTTGGTTACCTGAGAGGTGGAGACTGAGACTCCTGGGTGCGCTTGCCTGGGGCACCATTCCAGCCAGGAATTGGGCAAGTGACTGAAACCTCAGATCTGGTTAGCCCCATGCAGCTCATCACCATCAAGTCGTAGGGGCTTAAATAAAGCAATCTACGTAGAGTCCTTAGCATTTTTCCTGTTCTATAAATGCTAAAAGTTATTAACCTGTCCTACTACTGCTGGTGCAAAAAAGAAAGCAATGGCTTGAGAAAAATTAGAGCCAGTTACTATATTTGGAATATTTAGGCAGAGAGGAAGAACTACCCACAAATATCTGAAGACCTCTTGTCAAGAAGAGGAATTGGCTATTTTCTTCAAGTCCTCCCGGAGGAGAGCTAAAATTTGTGGGACGAATTCAGAGAAGACTCAAGTAAGGGAGCCCCAAGACAGCCAAGGATGGTAAAGGGAAGACTTCGCTTTCATCGGTAGATTGACTAGGTGTCCTGCCAACTTCAGAATTCACTCATCAGTAATAACCATTAAATAATCTTGCAAGTATAACATAATGTCAAATCATGCTTTGATATAGTTAAAATGCAGCGCTCGAATAACTTCAAGATTCCCCGGCTGTGGCAGAGTTCCCCTGAGATGAAATAGCTAGTGTTCTCTGCTCACATACGCCGTGGTCGGCCCCAGCGCCACCCTAGCCTCTGTTGTTCTATATCCATACACATCAAGATCATGATTTTCATGGGACTGTGAGGCTCACATGAAATGTTGTAAATGAAGGTGCTCTGAAAACTGAAGTACAATACAAATGCAAAGAATGACTGTGTGATAATTTGTTGCAGAAGACTTTGCATCTCATGAAATACTGTTGTGAAGTTTTAGGCTGCTGACTGGGAACACAGGCATAAGCTTCGGGCCGCCTGTTGCTTTACTGTCAGCCAAGTAAGGGGCACACTGGCCGCCCCCACCGGCCACTTTGCAATGGACCTCACTCCCCCTGGGACTGATCCCTATCATTTCCCTCAGGACAACCTTCATGTCAAGTGGCTTCCAGGCTTGACTTCTGCTAACCACCTTCCTGGGGGAAAGCCAGCGCCTTGGGCTTGATTGCTTCAGGTGATCAAGATGACAGCTTTGCCTAATTATTCTTATTATATCTGACATGTAAAGATTGCCTAATCATAACCAGATGTTGTGATAACAACTGTTAAGCCAGCTTTTCATTTTGGGAGAAGATGCTTCTACACGATACGTGATAGAGTAACTAAAATATATTTTAGAATCCTGTGTCCAAGATGCCTTTTAGGGACCACAGAATATGTTCTTATAAATTATAGAAGGCAGAGTTTTTGCCCAATATTGATGGATGAATATACTGTTTGTGTGTTTTGTTTTGTTTTGTTTTGTTTTTTGAGAAGGAAAGGAGAGGAGGAAGAAGCATTTTGAAGGAAGGAAGGAAGAGGAAGCACATTTATTTATGTACTTATTTATTTTTGGTTATTTCCACCTTGACCTGAGTCCTTGGGCTTTATATGATCTATACTCCAGTCCCTGGCATAGTGCCTGAGCTGCCTGTTTATTTGCTTATTTGCACATATGTATTGGAATGAGCCATGTTTGCACACTTGATTGATGTCTATTACTGATTACGGAGACGTGTGTCCTTTATCTTTGTGGAGATGCCAGCCCGTTTTATCCCAAAGGGCATAGTTATTCAAAGGGTGTTGTTTTGGGGTATCTGTGGGGAGAGGGTGAGCTCAAGATCTTCACAGTCCGCCACTCTGGAACTGTCTCCTGAACGCACATTTATCGAGTGCTCACCAAAAGTGCCAAAGATGAAAAGACGTGACCTTCATCCGATCCCAGAGGAAAGCATTGCTTCTGGCGTGCCCTGGAGGCTCAGGTGCTGAGCCCAAGGACCAGTGACTCAGGGCAGGGGCAGGGTGGGGGACAGCCACAAATAGATGAATAAAAATACTTCCTCCTCCTCTCCCTTCCTTGCTCTCTCTCAAAAATAAATGGGAGCCAGAAGTTCCCAGGAAACACTGATCTCAATATTTTTTAAGGCTTTTGAATTGAGAAATATAAGACATCACAAAAAGACATGGCATCTAGACGTGCAAAGGGAGGTGGTACATTGGGGACAGGAGAGCGATCGGCCTTGGAGGACCAGGGCCAGCGGCACAGGGAGGCACACAGACGCTTGGCCTGAAAGGGCAGCAGCGCCTGCTAAGAGAAGCCGGGGGCTGTCGGGGAGGACACAGGATGAGAGGGTACGTCTTGCAGGCTTGGCAGCTGGCCCGGTCAAGACAGCGAGGCGGGGAAGTGGGTACCAGGCAGAGTGGTAGGACTGGGTGTTGCTGGGTGAGTGCTGAGAGGTGAAGCGGGAAGGCGGGGTGTGGGCTCATTGGGTCTCGGACCATATGCTAAAGTGTGGGCTTTCTCTGCAGTCAGTGTGGGAGAACAGGTCTTTCCTGTTTTAGAAGGATAATTTGGATGGTATTACACAAAACATGTTGGCGGAGAAGAAAATCTGGAGGAAATGAAACCAGTGAAAAATGACTATTGAGAATTAACTAGACACAAAAAGACAAGTACAGTTTGATTCCACTTATGTGAAGCGGGGAGACGAAGAGGAGTTTCTGTTATGGGGACAGAGTTTATTTGAATGATTGAACAGTTCTGGAGATGGATGACCTAACAACGCCTGTGTGATTACTGCCACTGAAGTGTACACTCATCAAGGGTTAAAATGCTACATTTTTTTTGTTCTGTTTGTTTTATCACAGTAAAAATAAATGTTACGGACCTGCCCTGGTGACTCAGCTGTTAGGTCTGCAGCTCTGGTGCAGTCCACATACCGCCCAAGGACCCAACTTCCCAAGCCAGGACGGGGAACAACCAAAACGAACAACTAAATACATAAATATATGCTTCTTCCATCGCTCTCTTCCTGCCTGGTGCCTCCTCGGCTTCATTCTGTCTGCTTCCTTCTTCCTTTAAAAAAAAAAAGAAATCTATGTGGTCATCCTGGTAAAACACTGCACATGAACTGGAATGAAAACGATGAGGACAGAGAGGGAAAATTCAATTTTTCCTATTATTTCCCAGATAAGAGTAATTTAGATTTAAGGGGCATGTCTGAGAGACAGCTGGCACAGCACGTACCTGGGTGAAGAGGCCAAGGGCACAGAGCGATGACTGAGGTCTTTGATTGCGACAGCAGTGGACTGGGCTCAGGAGGAAGGGACTAATGAGTCTGCTTTCGTGGGGGGTAGTGACACTGAAAGAAAGCGGTGTCTGTAGATGCACATACACAAACCCAGAGCTCAGGAAAGGACAGCGGTAGAGACAACCATTTCGTTAATTTAGGGAGGAGTGAGAAAAAAATTAGAGCCATAAGTGGGATCTTGGAGAACACCAGCTAGTGAGACTGAGAAGAAATAAAGAGAAAAGAAGAACCAGGAAAACATATGGTTTCATGGGAGCTAAGCCAGAAAAGAGTGTCAAGGTCAATTATGTCAGATGCCTCCTGTGGAGGCGAGCTAAGATGAAGAAAACGATGAACAGATTTGGAAATGTGGGGATTGCCGATAAGCTTTTCAGAGGGAGGGAGAAATACAGTCACAGTGGAGATATGTCTTGTTGGCTTAGTGGTTAAGTCCTCGGCTTCTGTCCGTAACAGTCCATATCCATCCCAAAGACCTGGATTCATGACTCGGGGCCTGGTGTGGGGTGGGAGGAACACCCAAGATGAACCAATAAAATGACATAAATGAAGGTGCCTCTTCCAGTTCTCGCTCCTCCTGCCTGCCTCTACTTGCCTTCATTCCTGCCTGCACCTTTCCTTAAAAAAAAAAATAAAAGAACTGGATGGGAAGAGAACCGAAAGTAGTTAATGGAAACCAGCTTTCTTTAAATAAGAGCTTCTTTTTCTCCTTTGCAAATAGCACTGGTTTTATTATTAATCTTCATTCTTAATCTCTTTATATGTCTGCTCAGCATTTCAATTAAAACACAATCTTGCTTTCCCATTGGTTGTCACTAGTGAAACCTCCCATTTTGGTTGCACCCTTAGCCCCACTCCTTTAATCTGAATATGAGATTCTGAGGCTAAGTAGACAGAAAGGTACCAGCGTCTCCATGTGCAGCATCAATGACATTGTAAAGATGGCTTCTATGGCAGGGACACCTTCACGCCCTTAGAAAATCCCTTCAATAACATGAGGGTTTCCCCCTCTTGGTGGATGAGAATGATTTTCTTGACTCTGTCAGGACTTAACCTTAAACATCTGCAGTCATTATGTACATTGTTGACCCGTGACAAGCTGGCAGTTGGAAAACTTGGTCCCTAGTGTCATTTAGCTTCTAACCCTTTGTGTACCATTGAAGACATTTTATTATTTTGCCTTTCTGGATTAGTTCCCTCATCTATAAAACAAGAGGTTGGGATGAAGTGATTTTGAAACTCCTTCCCTGTTCTAAATATGTTCCACTCTGACCTCTGTGCCTGTGGTCCCCACTTGCCAGATGATGGGTCAAGATGCTATGGCTTGGGGACATGGCAAAACTAATGGGTCACGTTGGCACTACATTTTTATGACCAAGTGTCGCCAAGTGTCACTTAGCCCTCTTACCTGGAGGGGGGCAGGCAAGACCTCATAGCCGATCTGGCCTCTGACCTCGGTAGTCCAGTCTACAAAGCCATTCTCCTGGGCTTAGGATCGTCTCCTCGCTGGCTTCTTAGGATCACCGAGTAGAGTGATGCATCAGTTTAGTCCAAGGAGGAACCTGGAAATTCTGGGTCAGTGGGGTGGAAGAGGAGATGGGGCCAAAGAGCCCTAAGGAAGTGAGATTGGGTTTTCTCGGTGCCCCCCAGGAAGCCTTCCTTTCTTGTGGTCCCTGATCCCCACATTCACGCGACAGCCTGGCTAAGGGACAGGTGCGGTTCCAGTACAAGTTCCTAAAAATAGTGGCGGAAAGGCTCCACTCCAAAGCAGTGACAGTGTCAGCAAGTTGACGAGGAAGTCTGCCAGGGACGATGAGAAAGCTGGCACATTTCCGGTTCAGACCAGCACCGAGAGGCTGGCGGTGCTGGCGGATCGCAGGCTGAGGAAGAGCCGCTGCCGCAGGCTTCATGCCAGCGTCTCAGAAACACTCCCGGCAGGTGCCTCTGCGCTCAGATCAGCGCGCCCTGCGCGGAAAGGCGCGTAGGATTTCCGTTTCAGGAGCCGCTGCACATCCGCTTGGCATTATGCCTTTTAATTTTCTGTAAACACAGCTTCTGATCTAGGACGGCTCATTTTCAACCGCGTCCTGGTAGGGGCGCGCCGCTCCTCGCGGTTCTCGGATGCCTGGGGCCGGGGAAGCGCTCTGGGCCGCTGGACAAGGGCGCTGGGCACGCGGGGCTGAGTGCGGGCGCAGGACAAGGGGCGCGGTTGGTAGGAAAAGGAAGGGGTGCCGTGCTCCTTTCCGGGGTGGCTTCCAGATCTGCGTGTGACAGCTGGTCCCCGAGCCAGCCTCTGGGGAGAGGAGGTGCAGCCCTCCCCAGTGGGAGGGGGGCCTCCGTGGCCGGCTGTCGGCTGGCTTTTTCCACTCAGATAACTCAGGACAGGTGACTCTCCCCTCACACCCAATATGCACGACACTGGGGTCCATTTCCCCAACCTGTCCGGCCCCCTTCCTGCTGTTTGTAGGCTGATAGGTCAGTAGTGGGGAGCTGGGAAAGTCACAGGCTGGACATGGACCTGGATTCTGGTCTCATTCTTACACTTCGTTGGGGGGCGTTGGACAGACTCCCCCTTAAGGAACTGGAAACAAGGGTGTGGAATCATCTTCACCAGCTGCTTGCTATTTCTACCCAATGACCATACAGCACAGCGCTGCACCTACTATTATTTAAGCTAATAATTACCTGTGGTTATCCACAGAGCTCTCTTTAGAAGGACTAAAGCATATGAGCAACTCAGCTTCATGAGTAACTCAGCTGTCTCCAAAGGAGTCTTTAAGAGAAACGGACACTTACCTATGATTTCCCATAGACCTGCACATGGAGATTCCTAGTATGAGTAGAAATCAGCTGTCTCCAAATCTGTATATGTAATTATCATCATCATCATCATCTTTTTTTTTTTTTAAGGAAAGGCAGGAATAAATACAAGTAGGCAGTCAGGCAGGAATTGAGGAAGAAGCATCTTCATTCTATTTAGTTGTTCACACTAGTTGTTTCCCCACCTCTGGATCCAGGACTGAAACCCAGGGGTTTGTGGCCTGCTCCTTCAGAGGTGATTGAACTAACCTCTGCTCCACCAGGGCGCACCAATAATCATCACTTTTTTAAAGAAAAGAAGGAAGGGAGAGGAGGAAGCACTTTTTTTGGATTTTATTTGGTTTATCCCCTCCAGGCCCTGGGGCTTTGGAACTGGGTTCTTGGGGTGTATGTGGTCCATGCCCCAGTCGTGGGCTTAATGCCTAAGCCACCAGGATATGTCAGGTATTTAGTGTTAAGACTTCAGTTTTAATGGATCATGAGAAAAGACTTTGCATAAGTGCCCACCATTTCTTTTTGCATCATTAGCTAGTGACCGTGCTAGATGTTTGCCTCTCCAGACTCAGCTTTCACCCTTTTCCATCCTAAGCGTGGCCCCAGGAGGCTAACCTACAAGAGCTACACATCAGTGAGTTTCTGTGCCCTCGGGCTTTGGTGGGGTTGGGACAGGGAGCTCCAGTAGGAAAGTCGAGAGAAAAAGGGGAGCCAGGCCCTGATCTGTAGTCCCCTGTCTCCCTACTTGTTAGGCGCCTTAGCTTGGATGCTGCCCTCCACACGAGGCCCCAGCACTTGTCAACCCATCCTTCTGGACACAAGTCTCTCCTCTTGCGTCCCAGCACTTCCTCTTTCCCCTTGACCTTGGGCCTAAGTGTGGAAATGCTGCCTCCACTGTTAACTACTCCTGGGTTACGGCACAGTCATTTCTGTTGTCCTATAATCCAGATCCTTTGCAAATGACCTACTGTCATTGTGCCCTCTGTTTCCTGGCTGGAGTCTGACTGTGGGAGCATTGAAAACAACGCAAGAAGGAGAAGTTGGACAGGGGAAGATGAGGGCACCGTTTCTGAGACCCGAAATTCCCTCTGCTGAGCTCTTGTTTGTGAAAGTGAGTAACTGTGCTGCCTGGCCTGGCCGGAGGGGAGTAATCTGATCCTCCAGGTATGCCCTCTCCCCATAGGCAAGGCATTTGTCAGCCACAGCTCCCCTTCCAGGACACACTGTTATCTAAGATCCTGGCCTTCCTGCCCAGGTGGTCACCTGCAGAGGGTGTGCAGCTCCCTTCGCCAGGGGGCGCCCCTCAGCCCAGAGGGGCTGCGGCCAGAGCATGGACATGCAGGCTGGGCATCCACTTGCACCAGTCATGGCGGAGGTGGAGCCAACCGTGAGGAAGGCAGGGAGATGGCGGTGAGCTGAGGCCTGCTCTCCCTGCGCGCCCACCGGAGCATAGAACCCAAGGAGTCATAGGATTCTGGAAACAAATTGGTCGTCACCAGGTTCTGACGAAGGCACACTTGCCTGGGCTGGCGCGAGAACACGCTCTCTCATGGTTTGTTAGCCGGAGCTCTTCGGTGGGCACATGGCCTGCAGGCCGCTGTGTGTATATGTGCCCTGAGCCCGGCAAACATGGGTGGGTGTGCTCAGAGCCGCTCTGTCCGCACTGAACCTGTCACTGGCGGCAGCCTGTCCTCTACAGATGTGCAGCGATCAGCATCCAACTCCTCATAAATGGTCACAGAGAACGCAGCCCTCTCAGGACAGTCCCTTCCTTAAGTCCAGTTCCCTTAGGAAACCATGCATGGAGATATTAAACCTTTCTGAGGGTGTCATGAAGGGGTGCAGGCAGAACCCCGAGAGGTGGCCTGTACTCTCTAGCCCACACGAGGAATGATCTGCACTGGACCCTGCAGAAGAGGGGAAGACAGGACAGATGGATGTGAGTGAATGAGGGTCCCCTGCCGGGTCTAACCCACCGCAGACTGAAGAGGAGCTGCCTCCTGTGATGGGGAGCTGGGGTGGGGGAAGAGGACCCGCCATGACGCTGGGCAGGGCCTGAGCGGGGTCAGTGAGGAGGCTGCTCCAGGGGGCGGAGCCCACCTCTGTGGGGAGGTTGAGAGTGATTTAGGGACATCAAGTGATGTTTCCAGCCTCTGACAAGAAACTTGGCTGGAGAGCCCTAAGGTACTGGCCAAAAATGGGGGCAAGAAAGCGGTCTGTGCTGCACCCAGCGCCCTCACCACACCTCTGTCCCACCTGAAACAATCCCATATTGACACAGCCTTCGCAGGACCCACACTGGTCCCTTGCTGGGCTGCTCAGGACCTGGGGGCCCGGAGATAGAGTGTGGCTCACAGCATCATCTCAGAAACCTCCCCCAGATCAGCACGCTCATAGGCTTAAGTACTCCCCAGGGATCAGCTCATCTTCCTGCCTGGGCCGCCCCCCTGGGTGGCCCCCAGGGGGTGGAGAGAAGCTGGCTGGTCCCAGGAGAGGCCCTGGGGCCCAGGAGTGGCCTCGTGGGCTTCCCTCCTCCAGCATGTGCACCAGGGACCCACACACCCCACACTGCCAGCTGAGTGTGTGGAACCAGCATGTGAACCGACCCCCTTCATCACTGGCTTGTCAGAGCTGACTGGGGAATGAAGAAGTTGCCTGGCTCCCACGTCTGCTCTCCCCAGAGTAGGCCAGAGGGAGAGCCAACAGATTGTCCCAGCGGCCGGGATCCTGCAGCCCAAGGGCTCCACTGGAGGGCGCCCCAACCTGGGGCTGCTCCCCTGCAGAGAGAGGCGGGGAAGGAAGCAAGAGCTGTGGCCTTCAGGATCCCCCCCGCATGCCCCCCACAGGCGACACATCACCTGTTAGGCCCTCCAGGTTGTCGTCCTCCAGCTCGCTTTCCCTGCCACCTTGTCAGCACCATGGACAGGACTCAAGCCGAGCCCTGGGAAGGTGGGATCTATCGGGAACTCAGGCTAAGCCGAGAGCCCAGACCTGTTTCTCCACAGGGTGTCACTGCTCCCCTGTTCTCTGTCCCATAAGGCTCTCTGGATGTAGGTGTAGCAGAGGCGCCCCGCCCTCTTCTCCAACTAGGGAGCAGAGAAGGAATGTCTGGCTCCGTGGAGGGTGCTGGCTGGGATCCCTGGCAGGTGTCGCAGGTGACACTGCTCCTTCCCTGATTAACCTCAGTGTGGGGAGGCGCGTGGGTGGAGCCATTCCCTGCAGCCAGGATGCCCGGCTCTAGTGTCTGCAGATCCACAGCACCTCCGATCACCTGTACCCCGGGGCTGGGGGATGCACCAGCACCCCAGAAGGAGTGCCAGAGCTTGGTTCCCCTGCCTCCCATCCACCCACGGGGTCAGCATGGCGGGACTTGTTGTGCCAGCCTTGGGGACTCCAGGACTCTCAGGTCCGGGGTGCTTCACACAAGGAGCTACTAAGAGTTGCTGGAAACTTCTGAAGGAAGTGCCTGCGGAAGATGATGGAGCCAGTGAATGATCGCTCCACTCACGGCTCCACCGGCCATCCATCCTTGGAGCAAGACCACAGGAGGGGCAAAGCCCTGGTGTGGCACCTTCCAAGGCCGGGAGGGGTCCACCCTCCCAGACTCCAGACTGGAGCCCCGCCTCCGGGGACTGTCAAGGCTGACAGCCCACTCAGGACCAAATGGTGACCCCAGAGCCTGTCATGGTGATGGAGGCGCTGGAGTGGGGATGTGGGGCGTGACATGCGTTGGCACTGGGGTCTTCGAGTGACTAAGAGGGACTGTCCAGAATTGAGAGAGCCAGAAAGAACCTGTGAACACATATTTCCAGGCAGAAAATCCCAGTAGTGATGCTACGACAGAGTAATCCAAATTTTCTCCATGTCACTTCCCACCCCACGGCTCCCACGTGGCAATAGCTCTCTTTCATCTTCTGCTGGCCAGTGGGTGAAGCAAGAGCCCTGTCTCCACACAAGGGAGCAACCGTGGAAGAGAAAGTGTCCGGATAAAATCAACAGAAGTGCCATCTGCTGGACCATGCCATATTTTCACTGCACAGAGCCATCCTGTGGGCACTCCTGTGAATCACTTCCATGGGGACATGCAGGGCTGGCCCAGCAGGGACCACAGGCGTGGAGTCTCTCTGAGCCTTCAAACCCCCTTCCCCCCACCATACCTCCAGTCCTGCCACTTCACACCCTCACTGCTCTGTCCAGCACCCCTCCTTTATGAAGCCCTCCCTGGTGGACCCCAGCCAGCGCCAATGCAGCTCTTTCCCACAGGGCATTTTTCTTTGTTCCTTGTGAAAGCCATTTCTGTTGAACTCTACTCATCTGTTATGCTCTGATGTGGTAGATGAAGTCTCTGACTTTCCCCGAGGGTCACTAGTCTGGGGACACATTTTAAGTGCATATTTTGGAGGCACGGGGACAGTCCTGAGGGCCGGGCTAGTCAGCCTGCAGTGTTCAGGGCAGGAGGCTCTGTTGCATTAAAACAGCTGACTGGGTGCAGGAGATAATGATGTCAGGAGCTCATGGGGGTGGGGGGATACCTCGTGAAGAATGGTGGCTGTCACTTCTGAGACAGGAGGGAAAGTAGGGTCTGAGTTACAGCCCAATTAGGAGGCTCTTCTGACAAAGCCTTGTCCCAGTCTGGGTCCTGGCTTTTTCCCATCTTCTGCTGTGACTTGAACCTTTTATGCCAAGACGATTACTTCTAAGGCCTCTAAGCCTCCCCTGGCATGCACAGAATGTGTGGTGCTTTTTTAAAATTTCTTTTTCAAAGCTTCTTGCTTTTTTTTTTTTAAAGGAAAGAAGAGGCAGAGGAAGCACTTTTACTTATTTGTTTTTATTTATGTATGATTGCATCCCTGTGGTCCCAGGTCATGAACCTGGGTCCTTGTCCTTTACATGGTCTACACCCAGTCACCAGCTTAGAGCCTGAGCCACCAGGGAACTTCTGAAGTGCGTGATGTAAGTCTAAAACTTGATGTGACTGCCCCAAAGGGTATGGATGAACCAATATGATGGTGCCTTTTTATTTCTACCTGCCCCGCTCCACAGTCTCAAGTTCATTAGTCTCTCCCCATCATGACCTTCCAAACCCACCTCTGCAGCACCCACCCAAGACCCCCTGGTTGATGAGGGTGCCCTGGGCAGTGAAATCACTTTTACCAGACTCTCTTAGAAGAAGTGTACCTGGCCTGGTGGCCTGGGGCTCTCAAATCCCATCTTAGGAGTTCTCTGCACACCCCCAGAACCTTCAGAGTTCATCTAGTGAGTGGACTCGCTTAAAAACACTCGCTGGTGTCTCGTCAACCACTGGAGTGGCTTTCAGATTTTTCCAGAACATTGCACGGAGAAAGGCCCAGCCCCTTGCTCTTTCATGACCTTGGGAAAGAAAGAAAAGCAAACAAACAAAACCCCAAAACAATACCTATTAGGAGGAGGGTGTGTGAACTCGCAGTTGTGGGCAAGTTTCCTGCAAAGAATCTGAGTCCAGGGAAGGCCCCGCTCACCTCACTGCTGAATTGCCTTGAGGAGCACAGCCCGCTTCTCCCCACTCCCCTTTGTGGGTCCAGAGTTCTTAATGTGACGCCTGATGCCTATTTCTCAAAAGCAAGACCGACTGCTTGTGCTGCCATATTGATGTGAGCGGCAGAGCGGCAGAGACACAGCCAGACTGACCGAGGTGACAGCCCAGGAGAGCCACAGGCCCAGCCAACATGTCTATGAAGCAGGCGGCCCTCCCTCCTCAGGCCTGAAGCTCAGCTCCCTGGCCCCTGCCTTCTTTTTATTTTTTTATTTTGAAAGAAGGGCAAGAAAGTGTTTTGTGTAACACTCAGGCCTCTCCCAGAAATCTTCCCTTGCCCTTTCCTGTGGACCTTTTCTGGAAGAAAAGGACTTTATTTTCCCAGGTATGTTTGAATTCCTTCCTTCCCTCCTTCCCTCCATTCCTCCCTCCCTTCCTTCCCTTCCCTCCCTCCCTCCCTCCCTCCCTCCCTCCCTCCATCCTTTCTTCTCTCACTCCTTCCCTACCTTCATACTTTTATCTCCATGAGCCCCGTGGCTGGCCTCTGAGCATCCTGCCAGGACACACGGGCCCCCACTCAGAGCTCGGCTGAGCCCGCGTGATACCCATCCAGTGAAGCATCTTTACTGTCACCCAGCCCTCGTGCTGCTCAGCACCCTTAGAACAGGCACGGCAGACGGGTACACAAGTGCAAGAAGTATTTAGGCCGAAACCCTATTGAGAGGGATTGAATGAAGACATGGCCAGAAGCCAGAACCATGCATCTTGTGGAAAACGCGAATCCCAAGGGAGCTCCACGTGTGACTGGTGGTCTTAGTCACTTGGCTGTTGTAATAAAAATGCGCTCGCCTGGGTGTCTTTCACTGCGCAGGCTGATTTCTCACAGTCCGGAGGCGAGAGTCCAGCCAGAGGGGGCTGGCACACTGTCTGGGGGGCACTTCCTCCTGGTGCGCAGACACTGTCCCCTGTCTGTGTCCTCACAGGACGGGCAGGCAGCTCTGGGGGCTCCTGGTCCAGCAGGCATTCATTCCACGGAGGAGGGGTCCCCGCTTGCAATCTACACACCTTCCAGAGGCCACACTTGCAAATACCACCTCATCAGGCATTAGGATTTGACATGGGATGGGGGTGAGGCCCCTGAATATGCAGTTTTCAGCATAGATCTGACAGGGCGTCCAGTCCTGGGCTCCCACACCCCCCAACGGCAGCCAATTCACACAGAGGACACACAGGAATGGGGTGCGGAGCACTGCTTTACGCCTACCTGGACTCACCATGAGATCAGAGTGAAGAGGACACTGCCTGAGGGAGTCCAACATGAGGACAGCAACGTGGACCCTCCTTGATGGCAGGTGCCCAGCGTGATCATTTGATGGAGGTGGTGTGTGCGGGGGGGAAAAGCACTGCTTCTGCCTGGTCCCCACAACCACAGTGCAGCTCCTTAAGGCGTTCGTACCAGCTGAATTTCCGTCAAAAACCTCAGATGGGCAAGAAGTGAAAATGTTCATTTTTATTGGGAACCTCCATGCTCCTGGGACAGAGGAGGTCACCTGTCTGGGCTCTCTCCCTCTCCTGGAGTTTGTGGCTACAGTCAGGGCGCTTGGGTATTACCCAGGCTTTAGGGAAGGTCTTGTCTGGACCTGTCCCCGAGGTGCCTGTGGTCCATCTGGTCCACTGCTCCTGTGTGTCCCTGCAGGGAAGACTCTTGTCCTTTCGACCTTTTGGGCCTGTCAGCCATCATGACCACCCGAGTCACGTTCCAGGGCTCAGGAACCACTCAGCTGACGTGTCCTGTGGGGGCGCTGTCTGCTGGTGACCTGTCCTACAGAGGTTCCCTCTCTGGGGTCTTGCTGGCCTCTCACCCAGAAGTGGGGCACAGCCACTTCTTGGAGACCCCCCAATACTCTTGCTTTCACCACTTTCCCTCATGACTGACCCCCTCAACTACCTGCAGGGTGAAATCCCTCCCACTCTAAATGCTGATTTTTATTTTATTTTGTTTTTGCTGGAGGTACCTAGCACTATTATTATTCCCAAAGCTTTATTCTTCCAAGTTGTCTTCCTAATAAGTCTTTGCGTCCCCACAAAGAAGGTGGACACTGGGCTGGGCCCCACACAAGGCCTCTGGCTCTGTAGTGACTCTCCCCAGGGCCGGCTGTGGAGACAGGGTTGAGGCCTCCCTCCTGGCACTGCGCCATCCCTGACTGGCCCACAGGGACGTCCCTGACCAGGGGTCCCCCAGAACTTTTCTTCAGCCTGGACAAGGCTCCGAGTGTCTCACCTGAAGGGGTTGCTTCCCCTGTGGTCATTCCCTTAAAGGCAGCAGGACCTGTGGGCCACCTCTCGCCTCCAGATTCAGTCACACCTGTTCCTCTCCAGCCTTTGTCCCCGCCCTGGGCCTCAGCTTCTGGCTTGCTGGGGGCAAGCATGGGGTCCTCCAGGTTCAGAATCTCCGAAGAACCTCATGACTCTTGCCTCTGCACCCCATTCTCAGGAGACCTTCCCAAGAACACCTGGTTTCTGCACTGTGAGCTCAGAGCTGGTGGCTGGAAGGGTCAACCCTGTGAAGCGTCAGTAGTTCCCGAGCCCAGAAGACACGTCCCAGGGCGAAGTCCTAAGCGCCGCCTTGCTCTGTGCCTTCTTCCCTCCAGCTTCGCTGCTGTTACTTTAGACGCCCACCCCAACGCAGAGTCCAGCCCCTGCCTGGGGGCCCCGGGGGTCCTAGGTCGCGACTGTCTCCCCCTCTGGACCAGCCCTGGCGGAGATAACAACGCCTCTGCCGCAGAGGAAGACTCAGGACCGTGCTTTTGGCCCCACTCGCTCCGGGAGGAGGGTCAGTTCTTCCAGAAGAAATTCCAAGTCTGATACAGGAGGCTTAAAACTACAGCCCCGTGGCCCTCTCTTTTCCTGGGAACCAAGAATTAATCTGGTCCGCAGCCTCTAACCGTCTGCGTCACCCCGTCTCCATCCTGCCGGTCGGTCGCCGGGGTCCTACTCAGGGCATCTAGTGCTCCGTGGCACCCTTGCGCATAGCCCCGGGGGACCCCTGAACCCCGCGTCACTGCCCGGGACTCTACCCGGCTTCCCGCGGCCCCGAATGGCAGGGGTGGCTTTCTCAGGTGTGTGATCAGTCCCCTCTGATCGGCCCAGAAAGCATGCACGAAACTAGGTGTGTCTGTCTGCCGGGAGGTTCAACTCCTGTTTCTCAGGGGGCGGGGGTGGCAAAGAGTCACCTTCCTGGTTTGTACTTAGTGTCAGGGCTGGGGCCAGGGGTGCAGGTGAGGCAGGAATGCAGGCTCTTTTCCACCAGCCTCACCACTGATAGGCTGGCCCAGGGACAAAAGCAGCAGCGGCCATGCCCGGGAAAGGCCAAGCCCGGGAAAAAGATGGATGGCGTCAGAATAAGGGATGCGACCCCCCCACCTGGATTCACAGGGCCAATCCCCAATCGCCATATGGGAAGCCCGCGAAATTCCTCTGCTTAAAGAGCCGGTCCCCCTTTGTTCTGAGCGCGACTTCCCGGCCCTCTGCGGACTTGGGAGTTTCGCCCGGGTGTGCAAACCCTAATAAAGCCCTGGCTATTCGACATTTTTTGTCTGATTGAGCTTTTCTCCTCGCGGAGCCCAGAAAAACCTTACAAACACCACCTGGTCAGTTCACTAACTACAACAGCACAGAATTCACGGAAAACCCCGGAGAAACTCCTTCACGTGGTCACTGTAGGGAGTGGTCACCTCCTTCCTGCAGCTTCCTCAGCCCTCTCTTCCCTTCCCTTTGGAAAAACTGTCTCCTGGAGAGCGGAGGGGAGCAGGACAACACCTCCAGCCATCAGCCTGTTGTCGCCGGCAGGGCCGGGCCAATCAGATCCCTCCTGCTTGGCATTGGGTTGCTAGAAAAGGTGGAAGGGATTGAATCACCGGGCAGTAATACTTAGAAGAGAAAGCTCATGGATTCCTGCCACTATGTTACCTGGAACCCTTATTGCTCTCCTTCCCAATGCCTGGTTGTTCAGCTCTTCATTCTTCAGGCTACCAAGGTTCTTCAAATAAAGATTTGCTTCTGGCTAACAGTGGTCAACTTCAGTTTCCGTTGCTTGCCTTCAGGCACGCTGAATCACGGCCTCTGATTTACACCCACCAGGCAGCCTCCAATTTCCCAGCTCCAAAAGGTGAATCAAGAAGGGGCCAAGGAGGGAGTATGGTCATGAGGTGACACTAGAGGCTGTGGATTGGCTCTCAGGCTGGGTGGACCATCAGATGGGGACCCTGTCAGACAGCTTCAGTGTGATGGACTTACAGGCCAGGAGCACTCACGCCAGAGAGAATCCTCAGGAATCCATCTGACTTACACTGGTCTCTGCTTGTCCAGGTGAATGAAGCCTCACTCTCCAGTCAACCCCGCTGACCTACACGGGGAACCAGATCAATGTAAAGAAGAGCTAGAATCTCACCAAGACACCCCACCAGTTGCAGAACCCCATCCTGCTGAGAAGGGGCAGCCTGGAGCAGTTGTGGAATGTTTGTCAACTGTTTTCCATTGTTGGAATCTGCCTGGTTGCATGAGAATTGTGGATCTTAACCCTGCTTTCCATGGCTGGTTTCAGATCTTGGTTCCCCTCAGCATCCCCGATCCCAGATCCTCCTCTCCAGGTGCCCAGTTCTGGGTCTGAGGAGACCATGTGGGTATGCTGAAAGAGAAGCTGAAGGCTTAGCAGAAGCAGTCAGTTGCACAGAGCAGAGAGGAAAGGTGATAAACGACAAATGGCCTATTACAACTGTCCCTGGTAAGTAGCCCTGGAGTCAAGTCTCTGCTCTGGAGGAGTGAACTTGAAAAACTTGTCTCTGTGGAACTGAGCTCTGGGAGATAAAAGCAAGGACTGGTAACCATGGATGAGGAGAAAACACAACTTTACGAGAGCACTTTAAGTTTTTAAAATTTAAAGT
This sequence comes from Solenodon paradoxus, assembly GCA_004363575.1. Lineage (NCBI taxonomy): Eukaryota > Metazoa > Chordata > Mammalia > Eulipotyphla > Solenodontidae > Solenodon > Solenodon paradoxus. The sequence goes on from RJWH01001712.1 coordinate 294,181, forward strand.
ATACTTATGTTGTGTAATTAAAGATAAAACACATATTCTGAAGCTTTTGAAACTGAATGTGTTTGTTTTCAAACCACATGAGTTTGGAGCCTGGTGTTCCAGAGCAGGAGTGAGCCAAGCTGTTCTCTAAAGCACCAGGTGGAACATTATGGTGGACTTTGTATGTCTGTCACAACTATTTGACTCTGGCATTGTTACACAAAACAGCTGTAGAGAAGGGTTGAATGAATGGGCATGGACAAGTTCCAGTAAAGTCTATTCACATAAATAGGCAGTGGGCCAGTTTAGGCCTGTGACTCATAGTTTGCCAACCCTTGTTCTGGAAACTGAGATTCAGTTAAGTATGAGTGTGGGCATTCTTTAGACCATGAAGTCACAATCTTCTTGAGGCAGCCTTCCCAAGCTTCACTTATCAAAAGTTGTAGTTAAAAAAAAAAAAATTGCAAAGCCAAAGTTCAAATCCTACAATGCCACGTTTTGGTGCAACTCTTTGGTGGACTCTATACGGATGTCAGAAACCCTAGCTTCCCTGACTAATGTGGGATTAATGTGGGAATCTTAACCTTTCAGATCAAGTGTGGAATGTCTTATAGACAAGTGGCTTTTAAATTGCTTCTCTATTATTTTTCTGAATTATTTTTAACACATTTTAGACAATTCTGTTGTTGGAAAAAATATGTTGAAGAAAATAAAATCAAGAAAATCACACCATTTAAAACAGAAGTAAAAAGAATCAAATATCTTGAGTATTTGAATAAAAGAGATGAAATATCTGTACAATGAAAACTACAAGTCCTTGTTAAAAGAAATAGAAGAGGTTACAAAGAGATGGAAAGACTGGTGGCTGCTGAGGGTTGGTAAGAATCAACGTTGTTAAAATGGTCATCTTACTTAAAGCAATACACAGATATAATGCAATCCCCATTACAATCCCATGGGTTATATCAAGGAAATAGAACAAAACATCTTAAAATTTGTACGGAACAACAAAAGACCCCAAATAGCCAAAGCAGTTATGAAAAAAAGAACAAATCCAAAGGGGATTGCACTCCCAGAGACTGAGCTATACTACAAAGTGACAATGATTAAAAAGGTGTGGTACAGAGGCAGAAATCATGAAATAGAACCAACTCACCAGAAACTGACCCACTCACATACAGTCAGTTAATCTATGACAGAGAAGCCACAAGCATACCCTGGAGAAAGGAGAATCTCTTCAATAAATGGTGCTGGGAAAGCTGGGCAGTAACATGCAAAAGAATGAAGCTAGACCACTCTCTGACATCATTCACAAAAATGGACTAGAGACTTGGACATAAGACCAGAAACCATAAAATCCTTAGAAGACAGCACAGGAAGGACATTCCATGACATCAGACTTAGAGAGGTCTCACCTCCAGCATCAAGGGAAACAAAAACCAGCACAAAACAAAACAAAACAATTGGGACTACATCAAACTATAAATCTTCACAATAAAAAAAAATTACCCAAACAAAAAGACCACCTACTAACTAGGAGAAGATATCTGCGTCCCATATTTCTGACGAGGGCTAAATATCTAAAAATACTAAGAACTCAGGAAACTCAATGACAGAAAAACAGGCAATCCAATCAAAAAATGGGAAGAGGAGTTGGAGAGACATTTTTCTAAAGAGGACATACAGATGGCCAACAGGCATGTGAAAAACTGTTCCTATGTGTTGGCCAAGTAAAAGCGAATCAAAACAACAGTGAGATACCATCTTACACCTGAGAGACTGGTTATTCTCTGAAAGTCTAAAAACAACAAATGTTGGTGAGAATGTGGAGAAAGGGAACACTTTTACTCTGCTGGTAGGAGTGCAAATTGGTGTGACTCCTGTGGCAAATAGTGTGGAGATTCCTCAAAAAGCTGAAGATGGAAATCTCGTAGATCCCACCATCCCACTTCTGGATATTTACCTGAAATATACAAAAACTCTAGTTTTCAGAGATTCATGCATCCCCATGTTGACTGAAGCTCTATTCACAATAGCTAAGAACTGGAAACTACTTAAGTACCCAACGTCAGATGAATGACGAAGAAGATATGGTATGTGTACATAATGAAATATACTTAGAAAAGATGAAATCCTGTCATTTGAGTCAATGTGGATGGATCTAGAGGGAATTATGCTAAGTGAAATAAGTCAAAAGAAGAAAGCTGGCAACCAGATGACCTCACTCACAGGTGGAATGTGAACAGATGAAACAAAATAAACACTTAGACACTTGCAATGGAACTGAGGTGACCAACAGGGAGTGGGATGGGGAGGGGGGACATGGTGGCGGAGCCCAATGGACAATGGTGAAGAACACTTGGTGATGTGGAGGAGGGCGGGGTGCGTTGACATATCTAAGGAATGAGGAAGCTGCTCATATGCAGAACTTACAAATATGAGTTTATTTTAATTTGTAAAATAAAGTTACTACAACAAAATATTACAAACTTAAAAAAAAATGAGACTTCCGTTATTGCTGGAATGAACAAAAGTCGTTCCCCATAATTTGCAGCACAAGGATCACAAGCAGTCACACGTGGATGTGTTGGGTATTTGTGCGGAGTGACTTGACGAATCCGGGGAGGGAGGGAGGGCAAGGCTGTTAGCTGGGGAGCTGTGGGGCACTGCAGGGACTTCACGGTGAGATATGGCGGCAGAAAGGCCATGAGGAATAGAAGGATGGCAATCTTGGAAGTGGCTTCTGCGGGTCAGAAGGTGAAGGAGGAGGAGAGGACCCTCACTTGTACTGGTGAGGGAGGTGGTGACTGCAAGGACAGCAGCTGCAGTGGCCACAAGCTAAAGGACGCCCAGCCCTGAAGAGAGTACCTGAAGTCGAAGACTAAAGAAGATTCTGGAACACTCTGCACAGGCCACCAAATGAGTGACAGGAGAGCACCTTTGTGATTCGCCTAAGTTGTGCACCATTTTACTTCACATCACAGGGGCGTTTCACCGTGCATCTAAATACTGTGCAGGGAGAGGAAAAGGCTAAGCCAAGGAAGGCAGGATGTTCCATGTGGGGAGACAGTCTGAGAAGCCCTCTTCCTCCATGTTACCACAAAAGGTGACAGAAAAGGAATGTCCAGCAAGAACCCACCTTTGCCCATGCTGGCAGGCCTGTGAGGGCGGGGGTTCGTGGGGGGCAGCAGAGGCAGCCCCCCTATATTACCCACGCCCACTATTACCCTTTGTTCCTGCAGCAGCAAAGCTTAGGCTGCTTGCGGTGGACAGCCTAGCGGAAGTCGGCCCTTGCTGTCTGCCTCACCCCTTAACTCACCCAGCCCCGGAGCCCAGGGCACTTGGGCTTCGTGAAGTGAGGTTGATAAAAAAACTTCTGAGGACTTTTAAGTGCCCTGCGCAGTATAAGAGCAAAAGTATGCCTTCCTGGACCTCTTCCCCTAAAAGGTGGCTCGGTAGACAGGTCTGGATGTTCGGCAAACAGAATTTAGGGTTAGAATCGTGTTTTCTCCAGTTCTCGCTGAGGCCTTTGCTCCAAGAAGCCTTAGTGGCTGCTTCCAGGTCAGCAGCCACCCCTTTTCCTCACCAATGGCTTCATTAATACCTCTCAGGAGCCAGGCTGGCCGGACTCTTGGCAATGCTCTGCATTCCAGCTCAGCCACTCACTGGGAATCCACGTTAGTAAACTGGAAATCCTCTCCAGGAGCCCAGAGCCCCACCCTCACCGTCCTCATCTCCTCCCCCTGGAAATTAGCTTCTGGAAAGTGCTCTTAAGCCACACCCTGAGAAGTTACAGCTTGATTTGTTTTTTCAGTGTTATTATTAACTTTGGCACCTGAGAGCACCGCGGCCCCTATTGATCAGCAGGTGCAGCTTACAGGCCCCACCTCTCAGCCTGACTGGTGCCCCCACCCCTCGTTATTTTGACTTGTGTCGAGAAGTTCATCTTCCTCCACAGAGCAGTCTCACTTCTTTGTTGCAAGAGGCGCCTTAAAGGAGACGACCCCACATTGCCATGACCTCGGACATCACCTGCGGCCAGCACCCTACCCCTGTGGTAAGTGCGGTGAGGGAAAGATGGGATAGACAGGAAAAAGAGGTCTGGGGCTGCACCTTGGTGGCTTAATGTTAAGTTCACCAGATGCAGTCCACATCCATTTCCCAGGACCCGGGCCCGCAGGGGACAACCCAGATGAACAACTGCATCACAGAAATAAAAAATGCTTCTCCCTCCCCTCTTTTCCTGCCTGCCTGCCTCTGCTTGCCTCCATTCCTGCCTGTATTGAGAGAGAGAGAGAGAGAGAGAGAGAGAGAGAGAGAGAGAGAGAGAGAGAGAGAAGGAAAGAGAGAGAGGAAGGAAGGAAAGGAAGGAAGGAAGGAGGGAAGAAAAAAAAGAAGCCTGGGGGTCCTAGCATGGAGTCCTAGTCCCTGATATTATTAGTGCTAAGGACTCAGGATGAATTTAGGTGGTCAGACAGGGTGTCATGGGACCTCACTGTCACCAGGGCAAAGACTCTCCAGGAAGGCTCAGCTCTGGATCAAAGACAAAGGAATGCAGAAAGATGGGATTATCTTTTCTTTGCCTTCAACTGTTTGCACTCTGTTAAATCTGCATTTGTTTGCCAGGTTTCTTAACATTCTGATTTCTTTGATCAGCCCTTTTAAAAAAAAAAATTCATTATTATTTCTTTTATTTACAAAGCCGTGTTTGTTTTTTCAGGCAGTCAGGAAGGGAGAGGAGGAAAAAGCATCTTATTTTATTTTTGTTTAGTTGTTCATATTGGTGGTTTCCTCCTGGACCTGAGATGTGAAGCTGGGTCCATAGGATGTGTGTGGACCGTGTTCCTTCAGAGACGGCTGACCTAGCTGCGACTCACAGGACACAGCAAAGCCATACTCATGTTAAGATATTGAATTCGCTTCTCAGTCTATGGCTATTACATACACACCTACCACCAGAATTCTAGTGCAGCCTCTCTGGAAAACAGTATGGAGATTCCTCAGAGAACGAGGGATCGTTATCTTTCGATCCAGCTCTCCCAATCCTAGGCACATACCCAGAGAACACAAAATCTCTAATCAGAAAAAGTGTCTGCATCCCTCTGTTCACAGCGCAGTTCACAATAGTCAACACCTGGACACAACCTAAATGCCATCCACAGGTGACTGGAGACAGAAGCCGTGTTCTAGATACTCAGGCACTTTGATGTCCTTTATTTCCTTCCTCCTGTTACCAAACCTCCAGTTCTTGTACAGCAGTGCTGCACACAAGGCTTAGGAAAAGAGAAAGGGCCAATTTATTGTCTGTGAAAAATGGAGATGGGGCAATATATCCCTCAAATCCTCAGTCTCCCTGAGTGAAGGCAAGCTGGGTCTTTAAGCGGGAGTCCAAGCTTGGGAGCTGCATAATAAGGGAATGTCTTCCCTGCGGGGGCGGGGGGCGGGGCATCTGATCACCTCCATTTTCAGTATCAGCAGCAGAGCTCAGCACCCAGATAAAGCGTGCTGCGGTGCGCTAGCTGCGGGGTCACCAGTCAGTCCCGGGTTTCTCCAGATTCAAGAACCTGGGCACCACCAGCGTTCCCGGTCAGTCGGACCTATAAGCTGCTTTTGAGGCTTGGCAAGGGTAACAGAAAGCAGTAGAATTTTAACCCATAATGGGAGGGAGCAGGGGACGAAACAAAGCTCATTAGTCATCCTCTCAGTGGGCTACAAACACTGTTTTTAGGGGCTGCGGTTTCATTCAAAGCCTTCAGGGCAGGTACTTCCATTCCCATTTGACAGATGGCCAGTGAGGGGGCAGAAGGTCTGGACACATATCCACCTCCTTTTCAGTGTCTTCCTTCTCTTCATTTCCCCAAAGCCTCTGTGTTGGCTCCAGACTAGGAACTTACTGAGATGTTTTTCCTTTTCACGTGCATGTTGCTCTGCTAGAAATTTCTGGGGCTATAAACCTGGGAAAGACAGCTTCCAGACCCTGAAAGCTTATGACCTTAGCTCGGAAAAGCGGCCATAAAGCATTTCTGACACCAGGCAGAAAATGGTCAGTTTCACAGCAGAAGAGACACAGGTGCTGGCTGTACCAGAGGGAATCTCAGGGGTCAGGAAACACGTGGCTTTCTGTGGGCGCCAGCCAGGATGCAGGATAACTGAGTCCTGCCTGGAGAGATCTGGACCACCTATCGGCCAGATCAGGGAGAAGCGGGCGCTAGGAAATGAAGAGTCAGGTGGGAGAATGGAGGGCGGTTCCATTCATCCTCCACACCCGCAAGAACCCCCAACCTTCCCAATGCTCCTCCCTGCCCCAGAGTCTCCTCCTCTCTGCCTGTCTGCTCTGGGGGAGGCCTGGCTCTGTGCACAGGGACACAGCTGCCCACCACTGCCTCGACACCAAAAGAAAAGGCTTCCAGTCTCCCATTTACTCTGGGACAAGTCATGTGATTGCTTTGAGTTTCTGTCTCATCAGCTGCAGATCAGGCCTGAAACAGTGTCTCTGGAAGAAGGGAGTCTCCCGGAAGAGAGGACTCTTCAGCATCTACCCACTAACACCACCCTGTGGCGGAGGTGGAACTGCAGCCTGATTGCTGATCATGGCCTAACAAGAGGGTGGTCATAATCATTCAGACCTGCCAAGCTAGGGGAAGGTTCTGAATCCCCCACACAAACTCCAGCCACATAACTGAACGTCTGGGCTCCCACACAGGATCCAACCAGTGGTGATGCCACATAGCTCAAGAATTTCCGGTGTTCAGACTGTTAGGCTGGCCCAGGGACAAAAGCAGCAGCGGCCATGCCCGGGAAAACGGCAGCCAAGCCCAGGAAAAAGGTGGATGACGTCAGAATAAGGGATGCGACCCCCACACCTGGATTCACAGGGCCGATCCCAATCGCCATATGGGAAGCCCGCGAAATTCCTCTGCTTACAGAGCCGGTCCCCCTTTGTTCTGGCGCGACTTCCAAGCCCGCGACTTCCCGGCCCTCTGCGGACTTGGGAGTTTCGCCCGGGTGTGCAAACCCCAATAAAGCCCTGGCTATTCGACATTTTTTGTCTGATTGAGCTTGTCTCCTCGCGGAGCCCAGAAAAACCTTACACAGACCAAGATCCAGGTTTACTCAGTGCAAGGCAATACCCTACATAATACCATCACTGTAGGGAAACTTAATCCACAGGAATATAAACAGAATGCTAAACAGATCAAAGGCAGAAATATATGTGAAATGATGGATCCAATTAAAATCTCAGAGGAAAATCTGAGTACATGAGATGTATGCAAACTACCTGAGGATGAATTTAGAGCAACAGTGATAAACATACTCATGGAAATCAAGAAAACAATAGAAAAAGAAAAAGAGAACAGCAGAAAAGAGAGAGAAGAAGTAAAGCAACATGTCAAAGAAATGAGGAATATAATAACTGGACTAAAGAACCCAACAGAGTATTCAAGAGTAGGATGGATGAAGCCTCCAATAGGATCAGTGAACCAGAAGACAGGGCAAAGGAATGCACTCAAGCAAATCAGAAAAGAGATAAAAGAATGCAAAGAAATGAAGACAGCATTCTAGACCCATGGGATGACATCAGAAGAAACAATATTCACATTACAGGGCCCCCAGAACAGAGAAGAGAGAGAAAAGAGGGCAGAAACTGTACCTGAAGAAATAGTGAATGAAAATTTCCCCAATATGAAAAAAGAAGCAAGCTTCCAGACTCAGGAAGCTCAAAGAGTTCCACACAAAAGAAACCCAAGCAGACTTACATCTAGACCCATTGTTCAAAACATCAAAATTACAAGATAAAGAATTTTAAAAACATTCAGAGAAAAACAAGTCACATACAAAGGAGTCCCTATAAGACTATTAGTGGATTTCTCAACTGAAACTCTACAGGCCAGAAGCGAATGGCATGATATATTCAAAGTGCTGAAAGAAAAGAAGTTTCACCTAGGGTACTATACCCAGTGAGATTATCATTCAGAACTGAAGGAATGATAAAAAAAAACTTTTCTAATAAGCAAAAGTTAAAGGAATTCACCACCACAAAACCAGCTGTACCAGAATACTGAAGGAAGGTCTATAAAATGTAAAGAAACGCCACTTAAAAAGAGTAAGACAGCAAAATATAAAAATGCAGGGAGGAAGAGAGGAGAATAAAAATGTGAATGGTTAGAATAGGTGAATCACTAATCTATTTTCAAATAAAAATACAAAATAAGCATAGAATTATTGATGCTAACTTTAGGGTACCCTAAAAATCAATGAGAAAAATTCTCTGTAGTCATACTTTATACATTTCTTTTGTGTATTTCATCATTCAACTGAATCTATATAAGCACTGACTATGTGCTAGAGGTGGAGACTCAGATGTTATGGAACTTTATGGTCTTTTGAATGAGAAAATGTATGCTTGCAATAAGGCAGGTCGGGGGCCATGGTCAACATTCTCATGGTTTTTTTAGGCGACTCTGAGCCTCATCTCGTCTGAGGATGGAGTAAGGTGAAGTCAGGACAGGCTTCCTGGAGCAGGTGAGGGAGGCGTGCTTCCAGGCACCGCTAAGCTGATGAGCAAACAAAACTCTTACATGTATGTTTAAGGACCTACATGTTAGAAGAGTAATGAGCAAATGCTCAGACCCCCAGAAACAAAATGACTCGGCAGAGCTGTGCCCTAATTAGATCAGTAGACCCGCTATCGGCAAGCTTGACCAGACCCTGGGCTTCCCCTACTGCTGGAAGGTGGGCTATGCCACACTTTCTCCTGGCCAGGCAGGCAGCCCCACAGCATGCACTGGGGAGAAGTTAGTATAAACATTTGCTAGTGCTCTGCCCCAGGACGGAGGAGGACTGCTTTTTTCTGTGCCTCCACAAGGGAGCTGTCTTTGGTTGTGGAGTCCCTGTGAGAAATGGTTGACACTCTTAAAACAGTGGTTCTTAAAGGGGGCAATTTTCCTCACACATGCCCTCCCTCAGGGGGCTATGTCCAGAGACATTTTGGATTGTCACACCTAGAGGTGAGGCTCTTTAGTGAGTTGAGGCCAAAGATGCTTAGCATCCTCCTGTGCACAGGACACCCTGCTCCCTGAGAGACACACACACAATCAAAACAGAATTCCATGCAAATGCTAACAGTGCTGAGATTGAGAAACCCTGTCTCAGAATACGATGTGCCTGGGGACCAGTCAGACCCCGGAGGTGATAGGACAATCACCCACTTCCTAATCAGGTGGTTTCTTCCCTCTCTCCCCACATAAGCATGTGTGACCCTGCACTCCACCCTGCCTCACTTCTCCGGGGCAGCCATGACCCAGGGCCCACATGAGAATGCCTTCATTTCTTTAAAATCAGAAGAAAAATGATCTTTTAGATAAAACATATGTTTTTATGTATTTATCTTTATACCAATGTAGTCACAAAATACAATACTATTATTGTTAGTATTAGTATTAGTATTAGTATTGAGAGGAGGAAGAAGCATTTTAGTTTTCATTTAGTTGTTCATACTTGTTGTTTCTCCGGGGCCTGGGACTTGAACCCAGGGGTGTATGACCTATGCTCCTTCAGAGGCAATTGACCCAACCACTATTCCACCAGGGCGTGCCTTATTAATTTTTTTAATGGAAGAAGAAACTAAAGTACTTAGTTCCCACCAGTCTCAATGAAACCTCAGTTCAGAAGCTCTTCTTTGAGGCTTGGCTGAAATAAAGGGCCCTTAGGATGAAAGTGGGTGAATTCAACATCCTTTCTGGAACGTTCTCTGTGAGAAGCCACACTACTCTTAGGCAACCCTGGCTGTCACAATGCAACTCCTGCCCTCTGTGGTCCAGTGGGGGCCCCAGACCCCACTGGGCACATCACCCAGAGCTGCATGATCATAATGCTGGTGACCTTGTCTCCTGAATCACCCAGGAGATGGCCACCCAGGAGACATAGTTCTTCTGCTCCTCTCACCCTCAGCCAGATGCTCAAATGTCAGCACTCAGCGCACGCTCACAGCCTTTGAAACATGGGATTGGAAGGTCTTTGTAATTATGCCAGCTAATGCTTACAGGGCAATTACTCAGTGGCAGGTGCTGGACTTTGTTCTTCAGGCTCCTGTCTACCACCCCCCACACTTTATTGAGATATAACTAGTAGATAATATTGCCTAAGGTTAAGGTGGGTAATGCATTAATTGGATTCACTTAAAAAATTTTATTGTAGTAATTATTCTACACATTAAAATAATTTCCTATGTATAGGTTCCCCATTTCTTAGATATATTTGAATACACTATGCCCTCCATCACATCACCAAGTGTTCTTCCCCATTGTCCAGTGGGCTCCACCACCATATGCCCCCGCCCACCCCATTCCCTTTTGGTAACCACGGTTCTGTTGTAAATGTTTCAGGGTTGGTTATGTTTTATCTGTTCCTTTGTTTTGTCCATTCACATTCCACCTATGAGTGAGATCCTCTGCTATCTCTCTTTCTTCTTTTGATGTGTTTCACTTAGCACCACCCCCTCTAGTTCCATCCATGTTGATTCAAATGACAGGGTTTCATTTCTTCTAAGGACTGGGTAGTATTCCATTGTGTATATGGACCACATCTTAATCCATTCATCTGATGTTGGGCATTTAGGTAATTTCCAGTTTGGATTCACTTTTATAGTGCGAAATGATTGTCACCACAGCTTTAGCCAACTCCTCCATCATAGCCACATAATTACCAGTTCTTGGTTGCGGCGGGAATTTTTAAGTTCTCCTCTCTTAGCAACTTTCTTATAATCACCATGCAGTATTAGGCCCTCAGATGGCACTCCTCTTATATCATTCGTTTGTATCCTTTGACCAACCTCTCTCCATGTCATCATGCTCTGGCTTAGCTTTCTCAGCGGTCTGGGAGGCAGCTGTTCTTGGCATTTTTGTTCTATACATCAGAGAATTGAGTCTTAGTATTTGCCCAAGATTAGTAGGTTATATAGCCAATATGTTGGAGGGAAAGTTTATAATGAAAAACTAACTTAGGTTAAGTTGGTAAAAATGTAAGTTGGCTATTGGCCCCAGAGCATTCTGTATGCTCTGTTCTCATTCACATTTATCTGATACAGTCATTCATTCATCCAGTTGTTCACCTACACAGAACATAGGGACTGATCTAGAAAGTGAGACAAGAACAAAGCATAGTCCATGCATTCTAACAATGAGCAAGTCAGCAGAAGGGATGAGTAAGGGAAAATCCCATTGTAATAAACACTCTACAGTATTAGGATCTGCAGGTAGAAACCCAAGAATTCTGGGAGCAGATAAGAGCAGTTGCACAACTCTGGGGTCAGGACCCCCAATTACCTGACTTGGAAGGAAACTTACTCACTTTTTTAATTTAATTTTTTTGTAGGAGCTCATTTTCTATACACTTAGGGTTTTGAAAAAGAAACCTTAGCTGTCAACACATCAACAAAAGTGCTCCCAAACTCCAAGATTGTTTTCTCTGAACCTCTGGAGCATAGTTAGGAGAAGGACTTCTCCCCAAGTCAATTGCCTTCATCCCCTCACCCCAGGCTCAGGTCATTCTTCTCAGACCCTTACTTTTTTCCGGTCTGGTTCTCCTTTCCCTTCAGCCAGGATCTTTGTTTCTTGTTTTCTCTCTCCCCACCCAGAGCAAAGTCCAGAAGTCTCCCCAGTCACCACCGAAGTCCTCCGTCCTTGTCTTTTGTTCTAAGTGGAATGCAACTTTTTCTTTCTGATTTGAAAGAGTAAACTTCCAATGGAGGGGGAGAAATACCTACTCACTTCTGACCTTAACGTTGGCCCCTCTCTTCCAAACCTGCTTCTCTTCTGGGACTTCAGGAAAGGCACTCACTCCCCTTTCATGGTCCTGGAGTTTATACAAAGGCACTGCCTTAGATGAATCACAGAAAATCTCCTGTGTTTTGAGCCTGGACGTAGACATTTCTAGCCAACCAACAATTATCCCTGTCATGTTGTCTCTTGCCTCTTGAAGTCCATCAGTTATCTTGTTGAAATCAGGAAGTCCACTTAATTCCTCTTAGAATGCTCACATGTGTCATTCTCTTGTTCCTGGCAGAGGGATGATGGTGTGCTCAGCTCCCATGATTACGGCCAGCGCGGAAAGATGGATGGGCAGACCAAGAGTCCCAGCAGCAGTCGCTTGGCTTATGACATCCTGGATACCCCACCATGGTATCTCTGCATCTTCTTGGGGATACAGGTAATGCCACCCAGCAAGCACTGGGTCCAAGGAGGCTCTGCCTTAAAAGATATCAGTGCATAACCCAGTCAGTTTGGTCAAGATCCGTAACTTCAGATGCTAGCCTGCTGTCTTCCATGTTGTTGACCTCCAGAAGAACTCATAGCTCCTCTTGTTTCTTCTTCTCTCTAGAAGTTTGGGGGTGGGGAATGCAGGAGGATTCTCCCACATGCTGGACTGATGGGTCACATCAAGGACACTGACTGGGCCATTGTTTAAGATATCAATTTTCATTTACTTGATTGGCAACAACTAAAGCGTTTGATAATCAATACTTGGGAAATTTGGGGAAGCAAGCACTTTTGTTGGATTGGTACTTGGTGCAACCTCTCTGAATAACAATTTGGTAATTTTTATCAACATGCGAAACACATAGACTCTTTAACTTCATTCCCAGTGCTTGAGAATTTTTCCATGAATATACTGGCAAGACTTGCGAAGATATTGTAAAGTGGTTCTTATAACATTATTGGTAAAATAGTTTACCCTTGAACAGTGGGGAGGGGGTCAGAGGTGCAAAGCCCCTTCAGCTGTAAATCTATGTATAAGTTTTGATTTGCCCCAAATTAAACTACAGTCTGAAAACTCTCATCTCCCTTCCCAAAGGGACCAGCCAACCCCTAGTTGACCATAGTTTTCCTATTAAACCTACTAGGTTGACCAAAGTAGGACAAAAAGTGGGGGTTCTCTTTTAGTGGGAGATCAGAATCTGCCCTACCACCCCCCCAACCCCGTACTCTATTGCCAAAGATCAATACTGATTATATTGGTCAGACTATTCTAATTACTCACAGAAGAGATTAACCATGCTCAGCAATTCTTTCGAGGCACTGTTTGACATGGTAAGAGGACCTGGAACTGCTTCCTTAAAGAAGACTGGCCATTTCTCTTTGCTTCCCTTTGTTTTCCTGCTCCATCCATGTAACTAGGGAGACGGGGGCTCTCTACTAGCCCAGGCTTCTCCTGGGGGCCTGGTTTGACCACCTTGGGTGGTGGGCAAGAATGCCTTCTTGTTCTCTTCCCCTGGCATGACAGGGGAGGGGAAGGTCCTCTTTTCTATTGGAATGATACTCTTTTTTTTTTTTTTTTTTTTTTTTTTTTTTTTAAAGGAAAGGTTCAGGCAGGAATGAAAAGCAGTCAGGCAGCTGGAAGAGAGAGGAGGAAGAAGTATTTTTCAGTTGTTCACACTGGTTGTTCCCCACTGACCCAGGACTTCAATGTGGGTCCTTGGTATGTACGTGAACTGTGCTCCTTTGGACCTAACCACTGCTCTACCAGGGCGTGTTTAGAATAGTACATTTTAAGACCCAGCTTTTCTTGCTGTGTGCATGTGTGTCAAAATTAAGGCTATGCAGATAGTGGATAATATTAAATTTAAAATTTTTTAAAAATATTTTATTGTAGTAACTTTGTTTCACAAATTAAACTCATATGCGTAGGTTCCCTATTAGTGCAGCTTCCCCAATCCTCAGATATATATCAACACACCCTGCCCTCCACCAAATTGCCAAGTGTTCCTCACCATTGTCCAGTGGGTTCTACCACCACTTGCTTGTCCCCTGATCCACCCTGTGTCATTCCCTGTTGGTAACCTCAGTTCCTTTGCATGTGTCTAAGGGTTGATTTTGTTTCATCTGTTCCTTTGTTTTGTCTATTTACAGTCCACCTATGAGTGAGGTCATCTGGTATCTATCTTTTTTCTTTTGACTTATTTCACTTAACATAATCCCCTCTAGATCCATCCATGTTGATTCAGATAACAGGATTTCATCTCTTCTAAGGGCTGTGCAGTATTCCATTGTATATATGTACCACATCTTCTTTATCTATTCATCTGATGTTGGGCACTTAAGTAATCACCAGTTCTTAGCTATGTGAATAGGGCTGCAATAAATATGGGGGCACATAAATCTCTGTGAATGAATGTTTTTATATCTTTTGGGTAAATACCCAGAAGTTAGATGGTAGGATCTATGAGATTTCCACAGTCAACTTTTTGAGGAATCGATATGCTGTTTTCCAAAGGTGTTGCACCAATTCGTACTCCCTCTAACTGTGTAAAAGTGATCCCTTTCCTTTAACATCCTCACCAACATAATGTTTCCAGACTTTTAGAGAATAATCAATCTCTCAGGTGGCAGGTACTATCTCATTGATTTGACTTACATTTACTTGGTAGCCAGCAAACAGGAACATCTTTTCAAGTGAATGTTGGCCATCTGTATGTCCTCTTTGGAAAAATGTCTTTCCAATTTCTCTTCCCATTTTTCGATTGGATTGCCTGTTTTTCTATTATTGAGCTGCCTGTGTTCTTTGTATATTTTGGATATTAAGCCCTTGTCAGAAATATGGGACACAAATATCTTCTCCCAGTTAGTAGGTTGTCTTTTTGTTTTGGTGATGTTTCTTTTGCTGTGAAGAAACTTTTTAGTTTGATGTAGAACTAATTACTTATTTTTGTTTTTGTTTCCCATGATGCTGGAGTTGAGTGCCCAAAAACCTCTCTAAGTCTGATGTCATGGGATGTCTTTCCTGTGCAGTCGTCCAAGGATTTTATGGCTTCTAGTCTTATGTTCAAGTCTCTAGTTAATTTTTGAGTTAATTCTGCATTTTGAGTTAATTTTTGTGAATTGTATTAGGGAGTGGTCTAGCTTCATTCTTTTGCATGTGGCTGTCCAGTTTCCCCAACATCATTTATTGAGCATGCTTTCCTTTCTCCATCATATGCTTGTGACTCCTTTGTCATAGATTAACTGACTGTATGTGAGTGAGTCCATTTCTGGTGATTCAGTTCTGTTCCACTGATCTCTGCTGTTATTATTCCAGTATGTACTGTTTTGATCACTATTCCTGTGTAGTATATATAGCTCAGTGTCTGGGAGTGTAATTCATTCAGATTCATTATTTTTTTTTTCCTCATAATTGCTTTGGCTATTCAGGGTCTTTTGTTGTTCCAGATAAATTTTAAGGTTTTTTTTGTTCTCTTTCGTTGATATAAGTCCATGGGATTTTAATGGGAATTACATTAAATCTGTATATTGCTTTAAGTAAGATGATCCTTTTACCAATGGTGATTCTTCCCAGCCATGAGAAACAATGTCTTTCCATGTCTTTTTATTTTTCCTTTATTTCTTTTAAGAAGAACTTGTAGATTCCATGGTATAGGTATTTTACCTCTTTTGTTACGTATATTCCAATATATTTGATTTTTTTACTTCTATTTTAAATGGTGCGGTTTTCTCATTTTCATTTTCTTCTAGCATGTTGTATGCTGAGGTCTCCTGCTGTGGATTCAATTCTGCCTAGAACCCTGGGTCTATTCTGTCCTGTCAGGGAGAGTTTCTTGTGCCTTCCTCGTCAACAGTCTTGCCCTCCCCTTGGGTCTTGTTTCATTTTGTTTATTTTGTTAGTTCTTTTTTTTTCAGTACCTTTGATTCTACACATTAGAATAAGCTCATATTTATAACTTCCCCGTATGTGCAGCTTCCCCATTCCCTAGATATATGTCAACACATACTGCCCTCTGCCACTTTACTTGTTTTAATAATGGATTTCTTGCCTGGCTCTTGTTCTCAAGCCCCTCTCCTGGGCCCTAGTTCTGTCCTTCCATTATGAGTCCTGTCTTGCCTTCTTACCCAGGACGTCAGTATTGCCCTTCAACCCCAGTCCCTCTGCTGTGTCCCTGCCCCTTGCTGTGGCCTTCCCAGTGTCCTGCCTGGCTGGCTGTCTGCCTGAGCCTCAGGCGGGGCTCCTCTGACATGGAGACAGTGGGGCAGGCTTCAAGGGGAGCAGGCGGCCACAGCATCTGGTGCCCATCAGCTCTCTCTCTGCCCACAGCACTTCCTCACGGCCCTGGGTGGGCTTGTGGCAGTGCCGCTCATTCTGGCCAAGGACCTGTGTCTGCAGCATGACCCCCTGACCCAGAGCTACCTCATCAGCACCATTTTCTTCGTCTCCGGCATCTGCACACTCCTGCAAGTGTTTTTAGGAGTCAGG
Source organism: Solenodon paradoxus (assembly GCA_004363575.1). Lineage (NCBI taxonomy): Eukaryota > Metazoa > Chordata > Mammalia > Eulipotyphla > Solenodontidae > Solenodon > Solenodon paradoxus. The sequence goes on from RJWH01001712.1 coordinate 310,402, forward strand.
TAGGTGCATATCCTCCCCCGTAATCCACCTCTTACCTATCAGGTATCAGGGAGGTTTTCTAGAGGTGGTTTAAATGCTGGTGTGACATGAGAGGGAGGAGTCAGAGCCTGGTTTCCAGTCCTACTTCAGCCCCTACTGTCTATTAAGCAAGGACTTTTGATTATAGTAATCTCAATGCACAATAGTGTTGGCAAAAAATCTATTCTTTATCAGCATATATGATCAAGCCAAGGGAAAGGAAGATGCATCAGGAACATGTTGAACCAGGTCTCAAATGCTCCTGGGAATCTCTCTCTCCATCTCTTCTCTCTACTCAGGTCTGACCCTAATATTTTTGGAACTTAGGGCAAGAGTACCAACAGGGAGCCATACCCTTCATTTCTAAAACTTGTAAAGTTACAAACCAAGCTTACAAGTTATTACATAAAATATTCTAATCTCCCTCCACAGAGGCCCAGGTCTGAATGCAGGTGTCTCTGACTCCTTGAAGTTCTGCTTTAGAACCTGGCCAGCAGCATGGGGGAGGGCCAACAGATACCTCTCAGAGGAGGCCAGCGCGGTGTCCTCTAGAGCTCAGGCTCAGTGCAGGATGCTCCTCCTGCTCTGAGGAGGGCTGTCTCCAGTCACTCCACTGGTGCTCTGCGTGTGACTGTACACGGGGCTCTTGGTGGGTCTCAACTTACCCCATCACAAAGCAGTCCAGAACGAGCCCAGGTTAGTCTCACTTTAAATTCCAGGGATGAGCTCTGAGTGGTGCAGTTGAAGCCAAAGTCGCAGTCTCGATGTACCAGGGCAATAAATATGGCGGCTCCCATTTGGGAGGGGGAAGAAGGAAGAGGGAAAGAGGAGTTCCGTTCTGAGTAAATAAGAAAACACAGCCACGAACCAGATGTGTGGCTTGGGGCTGTCAAATAGAGCTAATGAAACTATGTGCCTTAGGGTCACTGAGAGACACAACTGATATATGCAAATCACATTTTAAAAGCCACCAAGTCCTTTATGCTCAAATGTAGTCTTTACAAGTAGCCTGAGGAAAAGGGGTTCTATTGCTTGGGAGCTGGCCTGACAAAACTGTGAGCACAGACTATTTCTGTGGAGACTCTGCCTTCTCCACCTGCTCCATTCCCAAGAACCCTGCGCAGTGGATTCCTTGTTAAGAAAAAGAATGGAAAAGGAGGCATACAGTATCATGCACAAAAGAGAGTATGATGAAATTGAAAACAATAATTACAACCAATTATAACATTTGAAAAAGCAGGTAAGCATAAATGCCACAAATCCCAGAACATAGCTTGATTTCTTGAATTATTATTGAGCTTTCTCACAGTTCCCTAGCATATTCCCCTCCCCTCTTCCCATTTGATGGTTGTGTCATCTTGATCAGCTCAGTTTATAGAGGAAGGAAGATGATCCAGTCATTCCTCAAGCATGGGTTAGTCCAGCTCTGCTATTACTGCTAAGTGGAGTGTCTCATCGTGCTGTAGATCTTTGCCCTATAAACACAGGAATGCTGATCTATTCTGCTGCATGTGATTCCCATAAAACTTTTGTTGTGGGGCAGGGGCGCTTTTCCAGCCCCGGGTCTCAGACTTGGGTCCTTGGGTTTTACGTGGTCTGCACATTAGCCACCTCGGCCACCTGAGCCACAAGGGTGAGCCACTATTACATGTTTAAAAAGCACACGGTGCAGTTATAATTGTACATACTTCATTGCTAACGGTGTTATTGACAGGACTTTCCATTATTGACATAAACTTCCATCTTGCCTGCATACTATTGAGAACCAAATATCTGGCAATTTTGCAAGTCTGGTGGTTGTCTAAATTTTCACACTTGTGGCTCCAACCATTTTTTTAAACAAGAAGCATTTTTACTTATTTATTTGTTTTGATTATTTTTGACGTGCCCTCCCTGCCTCCACCAACTGGACCCAAGGTCTCAAACCTGGACCCTTGGATATTACATGGCCTACGTCCATGTAATATGGACGTGCGCCTGGCCTGGCTCCATACATTTCACTGGTTGCTTCCTGGCCACCATCCACACATGTTATGTGGTAGGTGCTCTAGGACATAGGTCTCAATTCCCTCCATGGCCCTGTAGGTGCATCTCACGAGGCACGGTGAGCTGACACAGTATGACTGGAAGTGAGCCTTGTAAAACATGATCACAATAGCTCCTTGACACATGGTAATTGTATGTCTTGACTGACACAGATTTATCCCCCAAGAATCAAAGTAAATGTATTATTTTTTGACTCAACGCTCCTTAATTCAGACTCCAAAAGTGCTCAAGTTCTTGCAAATGCCTTCTGACACAAGGTTTACGCTTAGGGAGGTAGCGATGGAAAGAGACAGTAGCTGACGCCACTTGTGGCTTAAACTTTGTACTTATGTCCATTTTTTAGTAGCTTGTGTGTAGTGAACACTTTTCAGTGCTCCTCTCAGGACTTCAGAAGGAGTCACACAAGTAAGAGGCCTGCCCAATAAATTCAGTTCTGACTTGATCTGTGCCGTGCCTGAGCTCAATCCTGGGGTTGCAAAGAAAAATAGAAATCATTCCCTGTACTCTGCCTACCTCATCTGTGCCTGTCTTCAGAGATGGATCAGTTATTCTCTGTCAGTTATCTAAATCAAAGCACATCCGTGTCTCAAATGTGCAGTTGGCCAGTTGTTTTCAGGATTGGCTGACTGCAGACAGCTTGCAGAGGGAAATTCATTCCCAGCATGGTCAACATCAAAATAAAAGCCCTCTCCAAAGTGCTTCCTTTGGAAGTCATTTCCAGAAGACAAAATGAGGGTAAGTTCTCGACCAAGGTGTGGAAGGGCTGGGCTACCTCCTTGGCAAGTCAGTTCCCTTCCTCCCCTTCCTCTGCCACTATCTCTGGGAGTCAAGACTTCGTAGAAATCTCTGCTAACCCTTCCAGGCTAACCCTTCTTTGTCTCTCAGGCCCCTAAAATCCAGGTCCCTCCCCTTCCCAGATTAGCCCCTGGAATGTATGGTGTAAAGTAGCTTTAAAGACCTTGGTAACCTGCCTCCATACACAGGAACCCCTGGCCTCACCCTGCCCTCCCCCGTGGAGAGTGACAAGCACGAAGCTCTCCTGTGTGGGGGCCATCCCCCTTATACCCGAGATGACAGTCATTGTAATTAGTTCTTGTCTTGCCTTCTGTGCTGTGAGAATGTGGACTAGTCATTTACTCAATTTTCTCATCCATAAAATGAAGGCATGAAGCCACATACTATCTGAGAGCACCTTCCGTCTCTAGTATTTTGGACACTGATGATGCTGAGAGGAATGATGAAATCCCCCATCTTAACCAGATAACCAGGCCTGGGGATAACAGCCTGTAGGCCTCACCTTCTACATTCTGTGAGAAACACACATTAATCAGGAGTGAGGGTTCAAAGAACTTTATATCCCCATTAACCAAGCAGGGAAAGGTCATAAAATTAGGAAATAAAATCACTCTAATGTCATTACACTAGGGTGGGGCAGATATAAAGCAACTACCTAAAATGTAGATTGTGAAACCTGAGAGCTTAGGAATCAAAGGCCAAGTGGATTTGATGGCTGGTTATCTCCTAACGGATATTTAATGATGCTCTTTTGTAGATTAGAAACAGAAATGCTGATGTTGCAAGACAATTTCAGTAGATCTCAATAATTAAAACCACGTTAAATAATCAAGAAGAAATGATAAGAGTCCATAACTGCAGCATTTGATGTAAGAACTCCCAGGCCTCGTGCCTGGTGTGGGGCAGGGGCAGTCTTCCTTGGCAGTACGGATGGTAATCTCCCTGCTACAACTACTTAGGGACCTTGGGGTCCTTGCTCCTGAAATTTATGTAAATTTATGTAAGGGCTAACCTCTCCATCCATAAGACATTAAGTTTAGAAGGCAATCACTAGAGAAAACAAGATATTGACTATAGGTAACTCTGGATTTTAATTTCGTTTAAAGGAAAGGTGCAGGCAAGAATGAAGGTAAGCAGAGGTGAGCATCCAGAGAGAGAGAGAAAGAAGAAGCACTTAATTTTATTTAGTTGTTCATCTTAGTGGTCATCATTAGTTGTTGCGCCCACCCCAGGCTACAAACCCAGTCTGTGGGGTGTATGTGGCTTGGATCAACCAGAGACAGTGGGCTTATCTACTAGACCACCAGGCCGTGCTGTGTAATTCTGAATTTCAGCTCCATCTCTGTAATTCCTCATGTTTTAACCTAGTAATTTATTCCTCCGGATTAGTTCTAGGTGATTTTTTTTTTTTTTTTCAGTTTTCCTGGGGATACCTCAGGTGTCGGTCAGGTCTTTCTGCCACCAAGTGCATCCATGCTTTATGCTGCTTGTATACAGTTTTCCCTGTTTGTCCTGGTCTTGGTCCCGTGCATCCCCCAACTCCTTGTGGCCCTGTCCTACTCTAGTGCTGTGCCTTCCCTGGCTCTGCAGAAAGACCATGCCCATCACCAGGGGCCTGTAGCCATCCTGCTGGAGAAGGAACAGTGGTGGCTATTGGGGTAGAAAAGTAACCTGGTGATCAGAGCAGGGAGGAGGGATTGATGTGTCCCAAAGAGGAAAGCTGGTGTTTCTGCTTCCTCCGGGGCTAAGGCGGGTGATCATCTACAGGAAAGGCATGTGATGGGCCTTCTCACAATTCAGTGGGACCTGCTTGGTGTGGGGAGCTCAGGAAAAAGGTGAACAAAGTACTTCCCATGGCGAAATAGCTGGGGCTTTTGGGTGCCCAGGAGTTTTGACAATGCAGTTACCCTTTTGTATTCAAGAAGAACTCATCAATCTCTTCCTACATTTCTGAGGCTCTGTTCCCATGTTGATCTCTTTCAAAGAAAAATCCCTGTGACATCATCCTATGTCCACACATTGGATTGGCTCCAAGAAAGGAACACAAAATGATGACACCGGTGAAGTTGGAGGGTGTGTTCCGGATGCATCTGCCCCCAGTTGCTGACCTGTTCCCCATTTACCCACATGTCCCTCAAACTCCACATGACCCATCCCAAAGCCTCTCAGGGGACTCAGCTCTCCGAACTCCTGGACACGCATGGTGCATTGTTCTCCTAGTAGTGACTCAGTGCTCCCTCTTCCTACCCCTGACAACATTTGCAGAGTCCTCATGCTTCTGTGAAGAGAAACTATCTTTTAATTTTAAGAATTAAATTAGGTAATGCATATATTTAGCTCAGTGTTTTGCATAGAATTTTTTAACTCTAAGAAAACAAAGTGTAATATAGACACAGTTTCCATTTTCTAAAAATTAAAATTTTTGTACTCTGGTCAAGAGCAAGACCCATGTCCTCCCCACAGAGCAACTAAGAATTCACCTATTTTCCAGAAACAAACACCGAGGAAAAGCAGGCACAGACACACAGCAGCAATTGCGACAACAAGGGTAGGCAAAAACATCTGGGTTCAGAGCTACACCACAGAAATGGACTCAAGATTCCAGCTGTGGTGGAGAAGGTGGAACTGCAGGAAGAATTGATACTCCCAGGAATTGCAAAAGCAATGGAGAGCTGTTATAGGGGGACCGGGCCATAGAATTGGTGGAGAGGGTCTAGGCGCAGGGCAGAAGGAGGACCAGTGCCCCAGTGGTTTGAATGGGAGAAAATTGTACTGGGTGTCCCGTAACCAGAAGGTACCTAGGGAAATCACATATCCCCACCTGCTAGCACCATATTACCCTGGAGCCAACTGTCAATGCTATCCACTAGCACCATCTTGAAGGTGGAGCCTAAACTGCAGCCTGATTGCTGATTGTGTGTCAGCAGCAAGGTGGTCACTACAGCTAGGAGCTGGGGATGCTGGCAGAGGGCTCTGCATCCCCACACACAAACTCCAACCCCACAGACTGAACTTAAGGGCAGCAAGAGAGGACTAACATAAAAACTTCAAATCCAACCAGTGGTGATGCCACAAAACCCAAGAAATCTCAGTGTCCAAACCAAGACCCAGGCTTACTCGGTGCAAGTCAATACCATACACCAGGCCAACACTATAGGGAAACCTAATCCACAGAAACATAAACAGAATGCCAAACAGAGCATGAACACAGATAAATATATGTGAAATGATGGAGCCAATCAAAAATTCAGGGAAAACCTGAATACAGCAGATGTATGTATGCAAACTACCTGAGGATGAATTTAGGGTGACAATGATAAACATACCCATGGAAATCAAGAAAACAGTAGATGAAGAAACAGAGATCAATAAAAGAGGGAGAAGAAATGAAACGGCTCAAAACAGATGTCAAAGAAATAAAGGACACAATAACTGACCTGAAGAATTCAATAAAGGGACCTCAAGAATAGGATGAATGAAGCATCTGATAGAATCAGTGCACTAGAAGTTAAGGCAGAGGAATGCACTCAAGAAAACCAGCAAAGAGATACAAGAATGCAAAGAAATGAAGACAGCATTCTAGACCTATGGGATAATATCAAAAGAAACAACATTCACATCACAGGGGTCCCAAGAGGAGAAGAGAGAGAAAAGGGGGCAGGAACTATATTTGAAAAAATAATAGCCGAAAATCTCTCCAATCTGAAGAATGAATCAAGCCTCTAGACACAGGAAGCTTTAAGAGTCCCTAACAAAAGTAACCCAAGCAGGCCTACCCCTAGACTAAATGCAAGATAAAGAGAGAATCATAAAAGCATCCAGAGAAAAATGAGTCAGATACAAAGGAATCCTCATAAGACTATCAGTGAGTTTCTCAACTGAAACACTACAGGCCAGGAGAGAATAACATGGTATATTCAAAGTGCTGAAAGAAAAAGTATTTCAACCTAGGATACTATACCCTGCAAGGTTATCATTCAGAACTGAAGGAATGATTAGAAACTTTTCCAATAAGCAAAAGTTAAAGGAATTCATCATCGCAAAACCAGCTCTACCAAAAATACTAAAAGATGCTCCATCAAGTGTAAAGAAAAATAAAATATTTCTTTCTCCTCAAAAAATAATTAAAATTGTTTTGATTGTGATTAAAAAACACTCCTCCCCTCCTTTTCATATACAATGTATCATAAATATCTTTGCTTTTCAAGAAACACACTTCTGTTATAGCACTTTTGAAAAAGTTTTGGTTTAGTTTTCCATATTCTAGAATATATAAATTATAATTTATTTAGCCATTTCTCATTAAAGGACATTTAAGTTGTGAGTTTTTTACTCTTGTAATAGTGACCAATGAAATTCCTAATTATGAGAGGTAATTATGTTAATGAAAATCATTGATCTAGTTAAAGACAGAAAAAAGACCAGAAGACATGTTATAGATTATTTCTGAGTGGTATACATTATAGATGAAAGGTAAATATTATAAACTTTATCAAAAGTTTATCAAGTTAAAAATAAAGACTAGAACAATATGTTAATGATCATCTCTGTGCTGTAGAATTCATCATGATTTACATATAGTTGTGATTTTTTTTCTTCATGTACCATTTATCTTTCTTCCAAGTCCCTGTGTTATTTTATAACTGGAAAAAATTAAGTTCACATATTTTTGTAGAAAAGTATCAGAGGAGGTTTTGTGAACCACATGCTTCCAATATGAGTTTGAGAGAGCTAAAGCCCAGGAGCCTGCCCATTCTACCTTGGAAGGGGGGCTGAGAGCACAGGAGCAAGTCTTCTGTCAGCTTCTGAGATTCTGCAACCTTTGTCACTTCACCTGCATTTTATCTGTTTCCCCAGTCTGCTGCTCTGTGAGGATCAGCATTCCACCCTTCTAATACAAGAAAGGACAGGTGTCTTGTCTTCTGGCAGTTAGGAAGAGAGGGCTGGAGCAATGGCGCCCCTCCACCGCCAGTTTGGGGGAGTGTTATCAGAGCACACTCTGGACAGTGGGCAGTGATGGGTTTCAAGTGGACAGACAGAGCTCCCTCCCACCAGAGATCATTCCTCCACCCCTTTATTCTCAGCAGAGGCAAATTCTCTTCTCTCCAGGCTGATGATATCGGTATTTCCCTGGAAGCTCTGGGCATGCACGTGGGCCTTATTCACTGTCAGCGTCACTGTAGCGCCATCAGCTGGAACACCTTGTGGTCCAAGGGTCATGTTGTCGTCTCAACAGGTGGCATCATGATCCAGCTGGGAAAGCCTACATTTCAGCATCTTTATGCTTTTCCCCTCGGGTTATCATATCCTCCTGAAAAGGATCTTCCAGTCTGGTGCTTGGAGGGTGAAGGTCTAGCTGTCAGTGTTCCAGAAGCTGAGTGGGGCGCTGGAGTGTTCAGTGAGTGGAATTCGATGAACTGGCCCAGTGTTCAGTAGGGTGTCTCCACTCCAGCTGTGCCAGGCTTCTTGCCTTTGATAGACCCCGTGTGTTACATTTTTCAGGGAATCAACTCTAGTCTTCCAAGACAGGATAAAGACTGTTAACTAATGGTTTCCAGTAGGGCACTGTGCGGGTGGCAATGAGGCTTTGCACCCAGATCCCAAACCATCTGAGCCCAGCCTGGCACTTTCTGTAATGGTGTGGGCGTGGCCAGGTGTGGGCGTGGCCAGGTGTGGGCGTGGCCAGGTGTGGAGCGAAGAGGTGGAAAATGAAATTGGAGGGTCTGAGTGTTGAGCGGCAGGTCCTTTCTGTGTCATAAATATATTTGTAAGCTCCCTCAAATCCCATGTAGGACAAGATAAAGTCTCAGTCAGTAACTGAAGTAAATACATAGTATTTAGGTCAATGCGGGACATCATCAGAGGACTTCTCTACAATCAAACCTAGAGGCCCAGGCCGTAGCCAACATGGACCAGCAGCAGCAGCAAGCAGTGAGAGTCGCTGAGCAAGCCTGGGACACGGAGACGGAAGCAGGACATCGTGTGTTGCACAAATGAATGGCGGCCCTAAGGAAAAGCAGGTCAGAAAAATGCCTACCTCAGCAGCGAGTGGAGCTGCAGGCACTTGGGTGAGGAAACCGAGGCACAGAGAGAGGCGAAGAGACTCGGGCTGTCTGGGGAGAGTGGGTCCTCTGGGGAGACCCCTCTGGGAGAGCAGACCCCAGCAGTCCATGAGCCTGCTTCCCCCGGGAGCCCACAGAGGAGATGGCTGCCGTGAACTCTCACCAGACATCTGGGCGTCCAGCCCTGGGATCTTCATCCTCCAGAAATGAAACTGAGTCTCTGAGGGAAATCAGTCTTGAACACTGGCTGCGACCATCACGCATGGAGAAAGGAGCTGCCCCCAGACCGTGTTCACCATCATAATCACAGACACTGAATGACCTGCAGTCTGAGGTCAGGGCTGAGTGGAGGCTTTAGTGGCAGCTAGAACTCAAAATTTTTAAAAAAAAAACTTTTTACAAAGGAGAGTGCTAAATACCAGATGATCTCACTCGTATGTAGAATGTAAAGAAACAAACCAAAGGAACAGACTTAACAAGAACCGCCCTTGGACACTGATAACAGAACTGAGGTTCCCAGAGCAGAAGGGGGTCAGCGGGGTGGTAAGCCGTGGTGGGGTCCGATGGACAGAGGTGAAGGTGCGATAATTCGGTGGTGGGCAGGGTGTGCTGTGTGTTTAAGGAATGGGGAATCTGCACCTATGGGCTTATATTATATTGTAAATCAAAAGGAGCTCAATAGTAAACAAAAATTAAAAAAATAGAAGTAATCTAATACAAGCAAAAATAAAAGGAGAAAGAGAGAAAGAGGGAGAGATAAGGAAACAGAATCGGATCTATCACAATACTAAAATGGTAAGCTTCAAAATGGCTAGTTGTCCAATAAAAGTTACTCAACTGACATGTATTGGGACAACACACCAAGAAAGCCGCGCACCAGGCACGTTAAATGTTAACATGAGGTGCACCCTGGTGGAGTAGAAGTCAGGTCAAGCACCTCTAAGGGAACACAAGGCCACGTACCCCCGGGTTCGAGTCCCACCTCTGGGGAAACGACCAGTGTGAACAACTAAAATGAAAATAGACTAAAATGCTTCCTCCTCCTCTCTCTTCTTGCCTGCCTGCTCACCTACATTCCTGCCTTCATTCCTTTCCTTTAAAAAAAGTTAACATGAGCCCCTAAAACAAACAGATACCATGACTTTAAGGACTGGAGCAGAAGTGATGAAGGGAAGTAAAGAGGCAGCGGTGACGTCTGCGCAGTGAGGCTGCAGAGCCCCGTGGAGGCCTCGGAAATCCGACACCGCGGGAAAGCCTTGCACCAGCCCGTGCACACAGCTTTCAACAACACGACAGAAAACATAGGGCCTAGAAGATGAATCTTAGAGAAACCACCCACAAGAAATGGAAAAGTCAACCTGGAGTTTGAAAGGCCCTAGGATAATACTTACAGCTAGAGGAAGCACTACGCACCCCGGTGTGCCCTACCATCTCAGGAAACGTCCACACCTCCCAAAGGGAATAAGAGATAATGAAAATGACTGCTTTTTATTGAGCTGGCCTATGCCCCTGGCCTTGTGCTCAGCATTTTCATGTATTTAATCTTCCTGGCTTCTCCTTGGGGAGAGTCCTATTACAGCTTTATTTTATCCAAGAGGACACTGAGGCTTATAGACATTGGACAACATGCCTAGGTCACACCACTGATAAGGCAGAGTGACGTTCAGACTTTGGTCTACGCCTACGCCAGGCGTCCAGTGCAGGTCGGAGGGCAGAGGGAAACCCAGATGACCGGTGCCGACATCCAACATGCTTGGTTAACTCTTTGATCTTGGTCCTAGACCCCCTAGTCATAAAATGAGAATGTTTCCAAGTGCTTTTCTAGATCTACACTGTTGAGTTTTAAAAATCAACAGTCTATGATTTATAAGAGAGACATTTACGTCAGAAGTTACTCTAGAATAATAGCGAATCACAGTCCGGGGCAAATTAAAAAAGAAAAAAAAAGATTGTCATCACGTTTGCAGATGAAATTGATTTGAAATTTAAAAGAGCATCAATTACACATCCAGGTCATCATGGAAGGTGAGAGAAGCACAGAATGATGGTGGTCCTAGCAACACCCCTGAGTGCGCGCATCCCAGACGTGCGCCAGGGAAGGACATAAAAGAAAACTAGGAGAAATGCAAGAAATATATGTCTCTCTCTGTGTCTCTCTCTCTGCGTCTCTCTCTCTGCATCTGTCTCTGTCTCTCTCTCTTTCCCTGCCTGCCTATTCACCTTCATTTCTGCCTGCACCTTTCTTTAACAAAAAGGTATTAAGTAATTACTAAAAGGCCAAAAGTCTATATATTTAATTATCCCATCTTTATATAGTTGCCTTGAAAGAAATTAGCATGAAGATTTAGAGAGGCTTTTAACTACTTTAAAACATGGAAATACTTCCTTTAAGAATTTCTGAGCTGGAGACAAAATCCTGCATGCAATAGCAGACACATTGTAATGGAAAATAAAGCTCACTATCATAAGTAAAGAATAATATATTTGATAGTACCCAAATTCTATGTAACAAGTCGATAGTTTACAGATAAGGAATAAGAGACATAAACTCATCTGGATGACTGAACATCTTTCATGGCTCACTGAAATGCAAATGAGCACTTGCTAGGGTTTCATTACATGCCTATTAAACTTGGAAAATGATAAAATGCAATGCTGGCATCAGGCTCAGTGCTGGCGGGATGGAGATGCAAAATAATGAATTGAGGAACCGAGTAATGGCCAAACGGCTGAGTCAGAGGAGGCATTCTAAGGTGATGGAGTTTTGTGAGCATGAAGTGTTTAAAGCCATTCCCAGTAGTGAGCTGCTTCAGTGGTTTGCTAGCACGAGGGCTAACAGAGAAATGTGTGGCTGAATACAAATAATTGTCTTATCTCTTGCATCACAGTGTCCCCAGGAACAGGGCAACAATGTTTGCCTAGTGGCAGATCTCAATGAACAGTTGAATGAAATGTATGTATGAAATAACAGTTGATATTGAACAGCCTGAGTTCACTTACACTGGAATTTTTTTCTACCCATGAGTTCTGCATTTACTGATTCAACCAACTGGGGAGATAGGTTGGTTGAAGCCACAGAGGCAGAGTCCTAAGTCAAGACAGGCCAAGTATAAATCATGTTCGGATTTTTGACTGGAGGAGGAATGACCTGCATTGCAAGGCTCAATGCATATAACAAGCACATCACAAGTCTTGCATGATGGACTCTCTGTTTATGTCCATGTCCATCCATTTCTCTGCTCGCTTAAGAAATTTGGAAAGAATTTTGCAATATGTAGGCAAGACATGGGTATAGCATGTTTCCTTTACTATCAAGATACTCCGATTCATAATTTTTAAATGAAAAGATTATTTACAGACATATAGTCACGCACCTATACTAGTATCACATAGGAGTGTGTTCTGTGTGTGCAATATATTCTGTGCTAGTTTGGAGCTTGTGGGTTAATACTACTCAATCTAGATCAGTGATTCTCAGCCCTGGATTCACATTCGATTCATCTGAGATGCATAAAGTATTCCCCCTGCCTCGTGAGCTTCTAGACAAGCCCACTAACTCGTGTGAGGTGGTGCCCAGGTCATACTGATTTTAATGTTCACTTGGATACAATGCCCCTGTAGCAACAAAACCTTCTCACCCACTTTGTATTTTCCTTACATAAAATGGGTTCAGCCATTCTTAAGAATAATCCTTGATCTTCATGAAATCCTGAGTTCAAAAATACCTTTCGAGGTGTGCCCTGGTGGCCTCGTCGGTAAGTCCACTACCTCTGGCTGGCATAGTCCACGTACAGCCCCAGGACCCAGGTTCATGACCCAGGGTAGGAGGGGAACCACCAAGATGAAAACTAAACAAAATAGATCAATAAATGATTCTTTTCTTCACTCTCTTCCTGCCTGTCTGCCTGTTCACCTTCATTCCTGCCTGTACCTTTAAAACAAAAGCAAAACTCTAAAACAAAGTAAAATGAAGCAACCTTTCTAGTATTCTGAAGAACAAGCACCTGAACCAAGCACACCATAGTGACAATCACAACCAAGACCCTTTGGCCCATCCTCCACCCCTCAAATTCTAAAGCCCAGAGTGGCAGACCGGGTAAGCTTTAAGAGCAGTGACCTGGCAAGAGAGGAATGTTGAAGACTGACTTATCAGACTGTGTCTGCCCGGAAGGCAGGGCAGGACAGGTGGACACAGCAAGAGTTCACAGAGGCCAGAGTAGAGCCAGTCAGAAGTGCGGAGGGTTTGGGTGGGGAAAACGCCCTGAGAATGGTCCTCAAATCGATTCCAAGGGATTCAAAAGAGCCTGAAGGAGGAGGCCTGGGATTGCTGCTTATTTTTGAAGACACAAAGGAATTTGGTTTCAGGCTGTGTGTCTCGGTGGGAGCACCTCACCTGTGTGAGCTGGACTTGGATCCTGGGCACTGGGAAGGTTCTCGGGGACTAGAATGGCCAATGGCACCAAGAAGCTGATTCTTGAGAATCATTGGGTTTCCCAGCACCTGACCCTTCCTGAGTTTGCATATCTAAGACAGGGGTTAGGCCTTTCCCTTAGCCACCTCTCCTACTTCCCCACAGTTTGGGTGCCTGGGTACCAAGAACAGCAGGGGTCCTATGTTGCCTCTAAATTAGGTAGGACGTGGGATTAAAAGGCCCCACCTGTGACAGGTCAGTGCTAAAAGACCCTCCTGGGTAATGGCCTCCTTTCCTCTCCTCCAGGCTGCCCATCCTCCAGGGCGGGACATTTGCTTTTGTGGCACCCTCCCTGGCCATGCTCTCCCTTCCAGCCTGGAAGTGCCCCGAGTGGACATTCAATGCCACCCAAGTAAACACCAGCTCTCCTGAATTCATCATGGAATGGCAGAAGAGGATCCGAGAGGTAACAGGGCAGAGGGGTGGGTGGGAGGAGTGGAGAACTCAGAGGGGGGCTCCTGATCTGATTCATTTGTCCAGCAGTCATCATGGAGCTCATGACTTGGCAAGTCTCGGGTTTTAAGATGCTGCTATAGATAAGACAGACAAGGAACCTGCCCTCTAGTGTGTGTATGTGGGGGGCAGCGTGGGAGGGAGAGACAGCTACTCTAGTTAGCAAC